>CM028351.1:8331761-8667687 GCA_016618105.1 Dendrobium huoshanense
GGGTTGAGAAGAGTGGGTTTCAGACTTAAAATAACTAGTTATGACATTTTGGACAAAATGCAGTCATGACATAGAGTTTGTGAGTTGGAAATGTGAAGTTGCTTGTGACTGTTGGAGATTTTCTCGAGTACTTGATGATGAGGATGTCCAAGCCGTTTGTTCCAGATAGATGACGATTGACGAGTTGCAGTAAATGCTGCGTTATTGATGGTTGATAGAGGATATAGACTGTTAGAGCTTGGTCCCTTGAGAAGGACTTGATGTGTCTTCAAGTCCTTGATGATGAAACCATTTGCACCAAATGAGATTGAGATGTTATTTTCTTTTGTAAGAGCAAATATGGATAGTAAGTTGTGTGAAATTTGAGGAATGTGAAGAATTTGAGATAGTCGAAGCTTACTGTTGGGTGTGGGTAAATACCAGATCCGGAATGAGCAATTGGAATGGTTCTGCCATCTCCAATTGTTATGTTGTTTGAGCCAGTGTATGACTTTGGTTGATTGAAATTTTCCAGGGAATTCGTTAAGTGCGATGATGCTCCAGAATCCATATACCAATATGGATTGATCTGGTCATTTGTGGCCATCATGGCTTTTTGATTTGATTGCTGTTGAGTGGAAGGTGGCTGAGGGATGTAATCCAAATTCAAGCGATGCCAACACGCTGAAGTAGAGTGACCTCTCTTGTTGCAAATTTGACATGTAGCAAGATTATTAGAGGGAGTTTGAACTGGTTTGTGCAGATCCGCCTCTTCCTTTGCGCCCTCTTCCTCGCAATGAGTATAAGGCAGTTGCCAAATCTACAATGAAAGATGCTTCAGTGATTCAATTTGGATGTTGATCTCTTCGTTGAGAAGACGAAAATACAGATCATCGAGGCTTATAGGATGAACCTTGGTTTGAATTGACGTTTTGAATGCTTGATATGTAGATGGAAGGCCATTGAGCGTGTAGATAATGATATCTTCATGTTTATAGTAGATTCCGCTGCAGTGATTTGATCAACGATAGTCTTAACTTTGGTAAGATACTGAGTCGTTATTTTATTTTTCATTGCGATCGAGATTGTGTAGCTTATTCTTGAGTTGAATTACTCTTGATCTGTTGTTGCTTGCAGCCATCGTTCTACTGTGCTCCAGATGGATGAGCAAGAATCCATATTAATGACATACGACATTATCGATGATGAGATTGAAGAGCAAATTGCTGCTGCAAGATTTTGATCAATTAGGATCCATTCAGCGTACTGTGGATTCGAAATGGTGATACCTTCGTTCGTCTAAATGTATTTCTCCGGCGGGCTAGCAGTCGGAAGAAGAAACGGCAAGAAACCATTGGCTTTGAGCAATTTGAGAATATGTCATTTCCAAATGGAGTTCTACTTGTCAATTTTGTGGGAACGATTGTCCGAATGTTGAAAATCATAAATTTAAGCGAAGCAGGTATTGTACATCCTTCTACTGCTGTTGCTTCAGTGGGTTCGCCAATTTGAGAAGAAAAAGAGGATTGCGCCATGGATAGCTAGCTCTGATACCATGTAGAGCTTAAGCCTTCATTATTCAAGATGATATTCTCAGGATACAAGAATGATATTATAGAGTAATTTACAAAACAATCTAGAATAGTTAGATGAGCTGTCAATAGTTAGTTGAGGACGTTGATGAGTTATCATCAGACTACATGTCATCTCTTGATTGGCTCGGATAGATGCACTTCTTGATTCTTTCAGTTATTTTTATTATTGCTGTTAGATATGAATTTATGTAAAATCCTATTTTCATTATTTATTTTACGTAATTGACTACGAATTGAAATTGAGGAACTTTGGCGCTTTGCTAATCTTATAACCTTCAATGATAAATGCACTAGTTTCTTTTCAATAAAGAAAGACATAAATCTTTCTATACAAGATTTCTATTCAATACATAAATCAAGATCAAAGTAGATAATAACTTCTAGAGTCTAGAATTCTCATCACGATTCGCTCTTCCGAACGTGCTCAACTATTCTAGATGTTGGCAACAAAGAAAAGGTGCTAGTTTTTTGGGATAGATCCCAGGACAAAGAAGTAAGGGCTCTAGCGGAGATATGATTCATATATATATATATATATATATCGAAATGGTATACAAAGTCAACATATTTCAACCCATGATAAAATAGAATTTATGGCTACAAAAATCATTGAGAGTGGTTCTAGATCTGGACCAAGATGAACTTAGTTAGGGAGGAATCAATTGAATTCATAATATGAAAAAGTAGCTCCACGGGGGGGGGGGGGGGGGGGGGGGGGGGGTTGGAACACTTATGGGAGTTTCAATGGCTTTATTTGCAATATTTTTTTTTCATTTCTAAATTATTGAAATTCCATCTAGTAAAACAGATGAATTAGTTCATAAAAACTAGGAAGTCCTAGTTTTTCAATAAAAAAAGATTCTTTTACTTAAACTTTCTTAATCCTTCAATACTTAAACTTAAGATTACCTAAGACTTGGATTTGTAGATCATTCTGGTAGTTCGACCGTGAAATTTCTTTGTTTGGTATTTTATTTTGTGGAATATTATCGTGTGACTTGTTCTAATTGGTCCATTGATTATATAGAGAGTGGTCATCTCTATTAAGATGATTCTACTTTGTCAGTAGAACCCATTTACTTTTCATATTCCATTGACCCTGGACTGGACTCATAAACAAGTCTTTGCCTATTGACTAACCTTACATTTTCATAGGTCAGGCCTTAACTTCTTTTCTTCTTAGACTTGTAGCAGTCGACTGGCTGACTAGCTTTCTCAATTATTGTTTTGACAAAACATACTTCTGAATGCGAGAAGGCTTCTACCCAATCTCATAGATAAGCAAACTTTCTCTTGGCGAAGAAATTCTTTAGTTTGTGCCTGATTCAACTAAGGAGATAGCTAATCATTCCCTAGGCCGACAACTGACTTCTCTCTCTTTTCGCGCTCGGTGATAACGGCTCCTTTGCCTGCTTTACACCTTTCATTGTTGGAAGCTCTCCCTGTCACAATAAATATTGCTAGGCTCTTGGATGGTCTTCTTCCTATTACTAATGTCGATGTAGACTACATCCATAGTCTTTCTTTTCCTATTATTATGTTTTTAATGAATTTGTGTGTTGTGAAAGTCATTTATGCGAATGCGATGTGTCTATTTGTGTTAAATGTACATATTGGTATGCTGTTTAGAAATCTCAGACTGTTATGAAATAGTTTGGTGGGCAATGTTGTAAAGAATCTAGAAAGAAATAATGTACATTTTGTTGTGCTCTATTGGCAGACTTCAAATCTCATTCTTATATATGTGCCAACTTGGGGTCGGATGCAGAAGACAAAACAAAATAACAAAAACTTCAAATCTGTGTTGAAGTTCCAAACATTGGGCATCCTATTAGTACTTACCCCTATTTGGGTTCCTGATTGAAAGAAATTCTTACACTCTCAAATCAAGCATATTCAAAACTGGTTAGATCCCCTTTTGCAAGTTTGTTATTAAGTGTAGTTCTATAAAGGATCAGATTAATGATGTATACAATACTTGAATTGTCGATATATATGCTACATAGTTGGTTCTCATCCTTCAGAGACTAAGAGTGTTATTTGTTGACAAAAGGATCACCCTAAGATGATCATCTCATGTTTATGGAGAATAAATCAAATCAGATGGTTCTATTTACCAATCTTTCTAACTAGCTCCTACGGAATCGATTGAAAAAGTTAGTCATTCATCCACTGATGAATAATTCCTTGAAAAGTTAAGGATTAGTAATCCTTTTTTAGAAATTGAATGGATTAGATCTTATACATATGCGAGGAAGCTATAAAAAAAAATAAAGAAGAACTATTCTTTTTTCTTTATCACTTAGGATCCGTGCGAGGTGAAAGGCTTACGGTGGATACCTAGGCACCCAGAAACAAGGAAGGGCATAGCAAGCGACGAAATATTTTAGGGAGTTGAAAATAAGCATAGATTTAGTTCGGAGATTCCCGAATAGGGTAACCTTTCGAAGAACTGCTGAATCCATGGGCAGACAAGAGACAATCTGGCGAATTGAAACATCTTAGTAGCCAAAGGAAAAGGAAGCAAAAGCGATTCCTGTAGTAGCGGCGAGCGAAATGGGAGCATCCTAAACCGTGAAAATGGGGTTGTGATAGAGCAATACAAGCGTCATGCTGCTAGGCAAAACGGTGGAGTGTTGCACCCTAGAAAGCAAGAGTCCACTAGCTTATGCTTTGACTCGGCGATTCTATTCTTTCTGAAAGCTGCTTCTAAGGGAATTCCCATGTCTTATTAAGGACTTACCAACTTATCGTAATAAAAGGCGCTAGCTTTGAAATATATATAGGTCACTTCAACCAACAATTCAAGCTATTTCTTACTGGTGTGGATTTTAATAAAGTACTAGAAACAATGGGATCTATACAACTTCACTTGTTCCACAAACCCCAATTACTAGAAAGACTGAAACTGACTCCAATCAATCAACTACCATCCATGAGCGGATACCATTGAGCTATCAACCAACTAGGCTCGATGTAATTGAAAGGGAGCTTATATACACTTTCATCCGCTTATGCTACTATTCATTATTCTTTAGAGGAACCACTCAGAATGAGTTCAGGGATTGAATTCATGTGAATGAGTTCCCCGGGACCATCTCCACCAACCAAGCTCAAACTAGCATACTTGGTCCATTCACTAGCAATGGTCAGGCATTCTTTAGCCATGCTCATTGATACAAAAAAGCTAGACTATCATAATCAAAGACCAATATATTTCAGTCCGGACTGAGGAGCCAACCCCAAACAAGCCACTGATAATTCAAATGAATATGTGCATATACCTTTCCTTTACAGGTACCGTTATGGTGTTGGCTGTAGCCGTTGGAGGTGGGGGCTCTATCAAAAAGCATGCAACAACACAATCAACAGGTGACCAATGTTTTGATCAAAGTTGATATTATATGAGAAGAGATTTTTATTGAGGTAAAACTTATTATTTTAAGCTTGAATTTATTTTTGTTCAAGTTAGAAATGGAAATTGAGATTTTCACATATTATACCTATTTTTTAGATTGTCTACCGATGAATGAGGCTTTTAGGTGTCCTTAACGAGATAATTTATATGGGGATTGACTATCAATGCCCTTAGTTAAGTAAGATAAGCAAATGTAATTTCAGGATGCGCATTTATCACAAGTTAATGTCATTATCTATCTTTATATGATAATATGATTGTTACCGGTTTCTTATGAAAATTTGATTGTCTAGATTTTTTTTTAAAAATTATTTATTTATAGGTACATGGACATATGTAAAGTTATGAAATAAAAATGAGATGTATATATCAAAATATTCAAAGAATGAAATTCCATGAAATGAGCTTAAGAAAAAATAATGTACATGGATAGATTATTAAGGTGATGAACTGTATATGTTAGGTAAGATGTGTATATTGATTTGTACATGTAGGGCAACAAAGGCGGGCTTGTTAGGAGGTGAAAGGGTCCTCAACATGTAGCTTTCTAACTCACGATAACCAAATGAACCACTTTCATAGACATGATGTTTTCTAAAGTTGAAAAGAGAAATTGTAAATGATACATATAAAGACAAAGACATTTATTGATAGTTTGTTAATAATTTATGAAATACGATTAACACCTGAAACTCGAATAGGGGTGAAATCTTAATATATTGGATGTATTGTTTTGGTGTACAGTTTTGTTATAAAATAGAATTTTGATAGATATGTTCATTATATTTTATATAACATTTTGATGATATATATAAAACCGTGAATTGTTTTAGCAGCTCTGTAAATGAATGAATAATTATTATTTTTCATTCTAGAAAATGCTATTAATTGTTAATATGAATGATTAGTTAGTAGTGGTAGTATGTAATGAGTTAGTAAGTTATTTGCTTATTCGCCTTGTGTTTGGCTTATAATTGTCATTGCGGGCTGTGATAGAAAGCGGTATCAGAGCAATTGAATTATGGAAATTAATTGCGGAAGCATGATTGGATATTAGGGAAAAGATTGAATTTTATAAATTCCTACAGAACATAGGTGGGATAGTATTTCTAAGTGAGAAGCTAGATGTCTAGTTGAAAAATAAGATAAACCCATAAATAAACCCAAAGCATTGGTGGGATAGTATATGCATATAATCCTTATATTTGAGTACAAGATAAAAATATAAACATGCACTAAATAACAATAATTTTCATCAGTAGAGGTATTAGATTTGACTTATATTAATAAAGATCGAGGTAGACTTAAAAAGTCTTGGTTAGAAATATTAGAAATGATATTTCTTTATTAGATTTAAGCAAGAATTTGACTTTTAACATGACACAATGGAGAAAAAAGCTTGATGATGTTGTTGTTGTTGGAAGGGAGCATGGCAGAATGAGTAAAAGGGAGCATGGCAGAATGAGTATCTGAAGGAACTAATGGCCAGCTCGCCTAACCTAATTTAGTAGATTAAGTATATGTGATAGTGACACTCATGGAGGATAGTACACTCATGACAGAGAATATACTAATTGCTGTGATTGTCCGTGATCTTATGGCTATGATGTTAGGATATATGATGCTAATGTAGATGATGAAAATGACGCTGCAATCGTTGAAAAAGATGCAATCTGTGATAGGCCTAGTTGCGCCTATCATAGCATCAATACTACCAACAACACCTGAAATACTAAGTGCTAATGCGAGTTCTAGTACTATTGTGGAGATGGATAAATACTTAAAATTATTTCAAAGCTTGAAGTCCCCTTTATTCAAGGGTGATGTAGATGTAAGTGTTGCAGATGATTGGATAATCAAAATAGAGAAAATTCTGATTGGTGTAAAATTTCCTTTAAACAAATTAGTATCTCTTGCTATTTTTGTAGTAGAAGGAAATGCAAAGCATTGGTGGAGAGGTCAACAGTTGGAAAAATTTCAAGGCAACTTGAAAGATTTGATCACTTGGGAGTAGTTTGAGCACGTTTTCAGAGAAAAGTTTGTCCCTCTTGCTCGAGAAGCAATATAAGAGAATTTTGTAAAGATGACTTGTATACAATATGAGGTTGAGTTCACTACTTCATCCATATATGTCCCACAAATGATAAGCACCCTTAGTGAAAAAATATCATTTATTTCTAAGAAGGCTAAGGGATTAGTCTAGGTAGCCTTTAAATTCCCTTTGCATTAAAGATTTTGCTGGCTTAGTGGAAAGTGCAAGATTATTGGAGCATAATATGACTATGGTGAGATAGAAATGGGAAAGTACCACTAAAAAGAAATTAGCTGACAGCAGAGGAGGCAGTCAATTCAAGGAGGTTTATCTATAGGCCACAACATCATCAACAAGAGGAAGGTTAGTATGTTACTCTAGTCTGTGCTACCTGTGGAAAGTCTCACCTAGGGAAGTGCTTGCTAAATTCATGATGATATTGCTTATGTGAAGAGCTTGGATATATAAAATGAATCAAATGTTTCTTATTGATGATAGTTGAGTCATCCAAATTCAATTTTAATATTAATTAAAATATTACGTTATTGTGAACAGTTAAAGATTCTCATACTGAGACGAATATTGGAAGGAAAATTGAAGAATGAAGGAAAATAAAGTGAATAATTTCAATTGTTTTATAGCAAAGTAAGATTTCCTTTATTTTATATCAAATTTTTTTATTTATCTAATTGCTATATGATTATATCACTATATTGATTTGATGGTTATTTTATGAATATATTATTTGAAAAGGATAAAAGAAATAGAATTGTGAAGTATTTAATACATGATTTCTTTAGAACATAGTAATACATCTAAAGTACTTAATATAGTTCAATATTAAATATACAATTAACTCGATATTGATTAAATTATGGATATATATATATATATATATATATATATATATATGAATAATATTCTTACAAATTATGATAATATGTCAAGGAAAATGGAGTAAATTAAATGATGGAAAGGAAAGTAATTAAAAGAAGGAAAATGTATATGTATACAAAATTATAGGAGTTCATCACCGTATAGTACTGACTGAGGAATCAATGTACACGTGCACGTTAAATAAAAAAGGAAATGAAAATAAAAATGGTTGTACTTTTATTAGTACATTTAGGCGGTGCTTCTGTATTAATGAAAATAGAAATGGATTAAATATCAAATGAAAATGAAAAGAATGTTAAATGGAATTGGGCAAATGAAATAGAATATGAATTAATTTATGTGAAAAGAAATACATTATAAAACTTATGGTATATGAAAGAAAATACATATATTACTTACTAAGAAAGATAAAGAATAAAGGTGTATGTTTATTTTATATGACTAACAATTGTTTATGAAATGGTGAATACCTACTGATTTTACTTAGAAACCCACTCTATTAAATTAGCTTTTTCAATTATGTCTTTTGATAAGTAGAAATGGTTGAAAGAGAGGATTTTGTGCATAAAAGACGACTCTCAAATGAAAGCGGGTAAAATTTGTTATATTTAAATGCATATTCAATGTACAAGTAGTGTTAGTGGCTCTTTAGTGTTTGAGGAATATTAGTTATTACTATTATATGTAATTGTGAAAAAATGTATTAACCGTCCGACTGTTTGTTCACGCTTCGTTAATCCAAGTGTCTAGGCCGGGTCGTGACAGATTTAAATTAGGTATATATATATAATGAAATGATCATTACGATTTGTGGAATTTTATTAAAATATTATTTATAAATTCTAAGATGCATAAAAATTGAGGTTTTAAAATTTGGGGCTTTTACCTTTTAAAAAGTCTTTGATATTGAAGGTTATAAAAATCTAAAGGTTGATCATGTACATTGTTTCTTGAAGATTGCCATATAAGAATATATTGGAGAAATCAAATTGCAAAACATCCCAACTAAATTGACATGCAACTGCTAGAAGTATTCAAGCCTTGTTGCTAGAAAGCATGAAATTCTTGAGACATGACTATTCTCTATTTAGGATCTTTTATGGCTTGTGTGTAACATGTTGTGTCTGAGGAAGTTATTGAAGTATGTATAAGATTAAGTATTTCCTTGGGTTTATGGGACCCAAGCCTGGTTTGCATTAAATGGATAGAGAGGTGAAGAGAGCCTTGAGGTTGTGAGTGAGCTGGGAAGTTAATGATTTGGGTAATTATTATATTCTCTGACCGGACGTAGAGCTATGTTCGGCCGCCAATAACATGTCGCCACGTGCTCTTACTCTAAACCGCGCGGCCCGACGACTTGACCCGGAGCGGAACCCTGGAATGCTATGTTTGCGATTTTCTCGGTATTGCTCGGTATTTGCTAGGTATTGCTTTGCAAAAATAAGAAATACCGTTCTGTGAAGACCAATACCGAGTTGTACCGAGTTTTTTACAACTCGGTACAACTCGGTACAACTCAGAATTTGCTCAGGATTTGCTCGGTATTGCTAGGGATTTGCTCGGTATTGCTAGGTATTTGCTCGGTATTGCTAGAAAAAACTCGGTACAACTCGGTACAACTCCGTATTTGCTCGGTATTGCTAGGGATTTGCTCGGTATTGCTAGGTATTTGCTCGGTAGTGCTAGAAAAAACTAGGTACAACTTGGTATTTGCTCGGTATTGCTAGGTATTTGAAATATATCCAAAAGGTGATGGGATGTTGTTCGGCTCGTCAAGGATTTAAAAACAACGCACGCGCGAGAACCCAAAAAACAGCGGGTCGGGTCAGCGACTTTTCTTCATGCTACGTGGCGCTAAAACATTTGAGGCCGAACGTAGAAGAGTGTACGTTCACCGGACAAAATAAAAGTTCGTGGTATTGGGCGTGTCATTTGCTAATGGCTGTAGTGTATTAGTGCTTGAGGTAAAGTGATGTGGAACAATCATGGGAAGATGAGATGCTTAAAGATGTTTGCACGTTTAGTTTTAGAGAACAATAATAAGCAAGTTCTCATGTGGGTTTGAATGATAAAAAAATATTAAAGTGATAAATAGCGTTGGTTAAATTACGTGCATAGAAGTTAAGAGCATAAAAATCAATCAATATAATCCACTTTTGCATTCGTGAATGGTCTCGACAATAAATCCCTTCGTTAACATTAAGATTAGCTACTACAAGGAACCCTTCACTCAACTCTCTTATTACTAGGCTTTAGCGGAGGGACCAACAACATCTTTGTGAATCAAAATATAACCACGTTAGAGAAATAAACTAAGAGGCTAAAAGAGTCGGATGTCGAGTTTACCCAAAGATAAGATAGATGCACGCTCTGACAAGATTGTTTGAATGCTGGGGAAGATGTGGGCAGCAACCAAGAGCTATGATGTAGAAATTTCGATACACGTAATCTTCAATGGTGGCGCCGATCTGTATGTTGACGTCACGAAAGATGATCTCAAAACGCCCACACGTCCTTGGGAATCAAAGACTAATCTCTGATCAATATTCGGATCGACCATGCATAGTTGTCCAGGAGAAAATGTAGAGAGGGGGAGGAGGAGATCGGCCAAGCTAAGTGGAGAAGGAAAAAAAATGAAATTAATTTCAGATTTAGCGAATAATTAGAGATTAATCTCCTCTGAAATTTGGATTTGAAATTAGTGGAGATTAGGAGGGAAAGTGGGGAGGGGATTGAATTAATTAGATCATTAATTTATGGGATCTAATTAATTAAATGGGGGAGCTTAGGTGGCCGGCCAAAGAAGGAGAGAGGGAGGGGAGTTTAAATAAAAAAAAAAAAATCTAAAATTAATTTTAGTTTTGAGTGAATTTGGAGGGAGACTCAATTTGAAATTGGATTTAAATTTCAAATGAGATTACGAGGAGTTAATGGGCAATCAATGGGGGCCCACTAATAGTGGCCGGCGGCTTAGAGATAGGAAGAGGGAGGTTTTGAAATTTGAAATCCAAATCAATTGCAATTAATACATTGAATTAGCATTAATTGGCTTCCACCCTAGCATGGCCGGCGGCATCAAGGAGAGGGAGAGGGTTGTGGAGAGAATTTAGGGATTTCTAAAGAGGGATTGTGGATTAGGAAAATTATTATAACCTCAAATTTGTTTGAAATTTAAATTGAAGTTATGAATAAAACTTTCATAAATAGGAATTTCCAAAATAGGAAAGTTTTGAAATTCAAAATTTGAATTTCAACTTGACTCCAATTTTTCCTCTCAAGCCCAACTAAATTTGGAAAACAACATGATGATTGAGATCATCATCACAATGGAAAAGGGGGCTTGGTGGGGGCGGCAGCAAAGAGGAAGATGCGGGTTTGGCTTTGGGTGGAGGTGGCTAGGAGCTAGGTCGGCGGGTGGAATTGTGGAGGGGGAATTTGGTGGGGGTCAAGGGGTATTTTGGTGGAGGAATGAAAGTGGAGGGAATTCGATGCAAGAAAAAAAATTAAAAGAAAAAGAAAGATAAGAAAACCGCAAACCTTGGAATCCACCAAGATTGACGGGTATTGCTTTTGCCCCACTTGGGCCTCTCCTCTCACGAACTCACTAAGAGATCATCCAAAGAGAGAAAACTTAGAACTCACAAAGAGATACATAAGCACAAGCTGAAAATTTCATATTAATCATCATTAGCCCTTCTCCAAGAAGAGGAATGATTTAAATAGACAAATACAATAAGGGAAAAATAAAAGACAACAATGCCCTCGGGGCTTACAAAGAACTAATCCCTTAAGCAAGGGCATAAATGGAAAAAGACAGAAAATAAATAAATACATTACATATAATTGAAATAAAAAGGCGTCATCATAGCCGTCGATCATTGGCCACGTCCCTGATGGAACATTAATGTTCTGATGTCCGCATTATAAAGAGAGCCTTGAGGTTAGAGCATGCCACCAAAGGCTTTTAGAAGAGAGTATTTTGGTGTAATTTTGTAGAGAAGGTGGTATGGAGATTGCATGACAGTAGATTTAGATAGCATTCTATTAATCAAGTATGCTACTATTAATAGAGTTTCGGTCCATACGTGGCATGGTAAGTTAGCCTATGGGTGTAACTAAGCTAAGCCGACTCGTGGGTTGGTTCTATTTGACTTGATAAATGACTTATGAGCTGAGCTGGATGAGCTAATAAGCCAAGTCTGATCTAGCCTCAACTTGAGTCGTTAGTTCGTGAGTTGACTCCCTAAAACATGTTAATATAAAATGCCTTGAAAATATATAAGAATTCAAAAACTTATGTACAAAAATATTAAAAATATTTCAAAGTTATATGCTTTTTATTAAGGCTTTTAAGAGTGAGACGGAGCGCTAAAACTAAGGACAAAACTTGTCTTAACTTGATGAATTATTCTTTTTCCAGATGGGTTTTGAAGTTATTAGTTTTGTCTTGAAATGAGTGTAATATAATTTTAATTAATTAGCATTATAGTATATTTATTTCACAGTCAATCCAACAACTTTGAGACTCATCGTGACTAAAACTTAGATATTCTGATCCAAAAATTTTGCTAAAAAGTTAATATGGAGCTAAGGGAGGTTTGGATCATCTTCAATTATTTCCGAAAGTACAGAAATATCATTCATCCGATTCTTTTTGCATGATTGTGATCCTCTTAAAAATCACAAAAAAATAGGGAAGTTTTGAGGGAGGCAAATTGTACTGATACTAACTATTCAAAGTGGTTTGGATGGTTGGGATCACTGGCTACATGTCAACTATGAGCTTATTTTCTTCTTTGTAATTTATTGTTTTCTTCTTTGATCTAAATTACAAAAGCAAGGCTATTTATTTAGTTTATTAATAGTATTATATTTCCTGTCATGTAAATGATATATGATTATAAGTATGATCTATTTCGATTCTTCCAGTTGTGTTGTGTTAGCTCTTGCTGAAAATAAGAGCTGAACACAACACATCTAGAAGAAGCTAAGTAGATCAACCTAATAATCATATATTGTCTTTACTACTTGTCTCTTTGGTTACCGTGTTGTAGCATTTAACTTAAAATTTTTATTGTATTTCTTATGTAATACTTTAGACCGTGTGATTGAATTCAAATCAAAGTTGGTCTTATTTCAAACTGCATTTTACCAGTTCATAAATGAAAACGTATGATAGGAATAGGATCAACTCGTTGGAAATTTAATAAAATAAAACTCTTTAAAATTTTACTATACTCTTTAAAAATTGAGTGATATTTTTATATATAACGATAGTTATATATATAAAATTGCTCCATTTCTCTCTCTTTTATTGGGTATTGTCAGCTTGTCCTGTTTTGAACTAACTAGATTGTTTTTTTCATGCATCTTTTGTCCTTAATCATTGTCGGTTGATGAGGAATTTAAAAAAAATAGTACTATCCTTAAAAATGTTGAAACAATGGTGTTCGATATCTCATGGTTTTAGCAGTAATTTTCAAAATTTATATCGATTTGATTAATAATTCAAATGGGGAGAAAGAAAAGGAGAGAGAATTCTTTGTTCATACTTATTCTGCATTATCTTACATACATATCATGCTATTTATATGTCTAGCACCTAAAATTTTAATATTACATGCCAACCCACCCATAGAACAAATATGTGTGCATGAAATGAAATATTAAAGTTGATAGGGTGGTATGGGTGGTAAGAATGAAATATATGAGTGATATATTTGATATTAAAATTTCATATGAGTGGTAGGAATGTAATATTGAAGTTTTTGATGTTAGATATGTAAATAGTATAAAATAAAGTGGTATGCACGTAAATTCCCCTAACTATTTAATGTATGTGAAAATTCTTTTATCATGTCGTCGGTTTCAAGTTAAGCAATTTTCTTAAAACTAGTATTATATTTCCTATCACGTAAAACCTACATAATTATTATAGTTTGGTGTCCTTTTGAATGCGGACTTTTCTTCTTCCATGTTTGAGAAATTCATATAGCTGATCTCATTTGAAATTATGTGGTACCATTTGACTAAATAATTTTATCATCTTTATTCTGTAATTGGCTATAATCTAAACAATATATGTAGAAGATATCAAGCCAATATTTGTTTATTAGTGTTATAGACTTGATGTTGTTGTTGGACTTGCCCCAGGGTCACAAAATCATAAAAAACATTCACCAATTGATAAGTTTCATAATCTCTTTGAGTAATTACGAAATCATCGTAAAAAACCTTGAAGGTTATAGTTGTCATCATTAATATTGTTAGAGCTGGAATGGTAGTGCTTCAACATGTGACTACCTAACCTCTCAACCATGTAGACACATACAATCTTTTTGACCATCTTGTGTTAGGACCGCCACCTTAGCTCGACCACTTCCATCTGATAGTGCAATCATATTCATCACTTCAACATCACTTGTGAGTAGTTTGTAGTTCTTTGGCTATATCTCATAAATATAGTAGTGTAAAGTAAAATCACAACTTTTAGCTAGTGACAGGTTACTTCAATCTCCTCTTTGAGCACTTGAAAATTTACTATGTTTTTTTTAAAGGAAAACATCAAGAACAAGAAAACTAAGCAACTTTGAACTTTGCCTAAAACTTCAGGTAGTTTAGGGAGAAGGATTTAGGTAATTCGAAGAAGTCTACAATTCCCAAGAAATTGAAGAAGGAATCAATATTTTATTCAATAGGATTGAGCTTAAGATCTCAATATTAAAAAAAATAAAAAACGGGGGAAAAAGGTCTATGATGTGATATTCAGTTCATTTGGTCGCTCTACTAATGAGAAGACATCTTTTAAGTTGAGAAAATTTTAATTGGAGATGTGCTCTTCTTTCCCCTTTTGTTTTATTCTCGTTTTAGTGTTCTTGGAGGTCTTTAGGTTCCTTAGGTGATGTAGATGCAAGAATTGTAGATGATTGGATAATTAGAATAGAGAAACTTCTGATTGGTGTAAAATTTCCTTTAAACAAATTAGTATCTCTTACTATTTTTGTATTAGAAGGAGATGCAGAGTATTGGTGGAGAGGTCAATAGTTGGAAAATTCCAAGGCAGCTTTAAAGATTTGATCACTTGGGAGTAGTTCGAGCACGTTTTCAGAGAATTGTTTGTCCCTCTTGCTCCAGAAGCAATATAAGAGAATTTTGTAAATTTGATGCATGGATCTAAGACGTGTATCCAACAATTGTGGTCAAAACTATGGAAAGCATGCCACCAAATGCTTTTAGAAGAGAGTATTTGGTGTAATTTTGTAGAGAAGGTGGTATGGAGATTGCATGGCAGTAGCTTTGGACAGCTTTCTATTGATTAAGTATGCTACTATTAATAAAATTTTAGTCCATACTTGGCATGGAAAGTTAGCCTAGGGTTGTAACTAAGCTAAGCCCACGCATGGGCTGGTTCGATTTGGCCCGATAAATGGCTTATGAGTTAAGCTCGATGAGCTAACAAGCCAAGTCTGATCTAGCCTCAACTTGACTCGTTAGTTCGTGAGTTGACTCGCTAAAACATGTTAATATAAAACACCTTTAAAATATATTAGAATTCAAAAACTTAAGTACAAAATTATTAAAAATATTTGAAAGTTATATGCTTTTTATTAAAGCTTTTAAGAGTGAGACAGAGTGCTAAAACTAAGGACAAAACTTGTTTAGAATAACTTGATGAATTATGTTGGTCCAGATGGGTTTTAAAGTTATTGGTTTTGTCTTGAAATGGGTGCAATATTATTTTAATTAATTAGCATTATAGTAATTAATTTGAACTAACATGACAATTTTTTTCATGCATCTTTTGTCCTTAATCATCGTCGGTTGATGAGGAATGTTTAAAAATATCATTATCCTTAAAAATGTTAAAACGATGGGGTTCCATATCTCTTGATTTTACCATATCTCATGATTTTAGCAGTTGTTTTCAAATTCGTATCAATTTGATTAGTTTTTCAAATGGGGAGAAAGAAAGGGAGAGATAATTATTTGTTCATACTTAATATGCATTAACGTATATACATGCCACTTTATTTCATGCTATTTATATATCTAACACCTAAAATTTTAATATTACATGCCTACCACCCATAGAACAAATATGTGTGCATGGAATGAAATATTAAAGTTGATAGGATGGTAAGAATGATATATAGGAGTGATATATTTGATATTAAAATTTCATATGAGTGGTAGGAATGTAATATTAAAGTTTTTTATGTTAGATATGTAAATAGCATGAAATAAAATGATATGTATGTAAATTTCCCTATATATTAATGTATGTGAAAAATCTTTTATCATGTCGTTGGTTTCAAGTCAAGCAATTTTCTTAAATCTAGCATTATATTTCCTGTCATGTAAAACCTACATAATTATTATAAGTTTGGTGTTCTTTGAATGTGGACTTTCCTTCTTTCATGTTTGAGAAATTCATATAGCCTATCTCATTTGAAATTATGTGGTACCATTTGACTAAATAATTTTATCATCTTTACTCTGTAATTGGCTATAATCTAAACAATATATGTAGAAGATATCAAGCCAATATTTGTTTAATAGTGTTATAGACTTGATGTTGTTGTTGGACTTGCCCCAGGGTCACAAAATCATAAAAAACATTCACCAATTGATAAGTTTCATAATCTCTTTGAGTAATTACGAAATCATTGTAAAAAACCTTGAAGGTTATAGTTGTCATCATTAATACTGTTAGAGCTGGAATGGTAGTGCTTCAACATGTGACTACCTAACCTCTCAACCATGTAGACACATACAATCTTCTTGACCATCTTGTGTTAGGACCGCCACCTTAGCTCGATCACTTCCATCTGATAGTGCAATCATATTCATCACTTCAACATCACTTGTGATTAGCTTGTAGTTCTCTGGTGATATTTCATGAGTATAATAGTGTAAGGTAAAATCACATCTTTTGGCCAGTGATAAGTTACTTCAATCTCCTCTTTGAGCACTTGAAAATTTACTAAGGTTTTTCAAGTTCAACATATTTTTGCTCTTCTCCATCATTTTTCTTTCTATCTTGGCTATAAATTTACATCCGATATTTGCCAAATTTAAAAGTAATACAAATTTTCTTACTCATATCCACCATTAAACGCCTGTGTAGGCAAAGAAAGAATTTTAAAAATGTGAATTAAGATATATTATATATTAAAAAGTACAAGCATGATTTGATATTAGTGCCATAAAGATACTATGTTAACAATTGCTCCATGGAGTTCTTACGACAGCTCAGAACAAGCAACAACAAAAAATATAGATAAAACAACCTATTACATAAATACTTATGCATTCAAATTCATAGAAAGCAGAACAAATTGACGAATAGATTACATTCAGACTGATCAACTCTTGAAAAAGGACACTAAGATTTCGTTTAGGACGACTTTCTTATTGCTCTCAAAGCAATATTTTAATAGAAAAGTTTTAATTTTTGTGCTAAAAAGTTGTTTTAAGAAGCAGTAAAAAAATTATTATGTTAGGTGCCTATAATTATTATGCTCCAGATCAGATTTAGGTAATTTGAAGAAGTCTACAATTCCCAAGAAATTGAAGCAATCAATATTTTATTCAATAGGATTGAGCTTAAGCTCTCAATATTTTCAAAAAAAAAAAAAAAAAAAAAAACAGGGGAAAGGGTCTACTATGTGATTTTCAGTTCATTTGGTCGGTTTACTGATGAGAATACAGCTTTTAAGTTGAGAAAATTTTAATTGGAGATGAGCTCTTGCTTCCCCTTTTGTTTTTATTCTTGTTTCAATGTTCTTGGAGGTCTGTAGGTTCCTTAGCTGATTTTGAATTTCTTGCTCATTTATTTGTTTCCGCTGCCTGTTTGATATTTTATTTTCTTACAGCGTCATCACCTCTTGTTGGATGAACATGAGTTTTTATGTAGTGTTATTTGCTCAGGGATTCAAGAAATTAAAAAAAAAAAAAAACTGATTTAGAAAATAATAAGAAATTTGTCTCAAACAAAATTTTAATTTTTCACTTTGCTTGGGACAACTTTCTTACTACTTTTAAAGTAGTTTTTTAGTATAAAATTTTTTGAACGAAAATATTTTGTATTAAAAAATTAACTTATGTTTCATTTGGAACAGCTTTCTTAATGTTTCTTAAAGCATCTTTCTAGCTGCTTTAGGAAGTAGTAAGAAAGCTGTCCCAAATGAACACTACTAAAAAACTGGTTTTTTGGCATCAGATTTTAGTAGCGGTTTTAAAACCGCAGCCAAAACACTTTTTTTGCACCGGTTTTAACCGGTGTTATTTGCACCGGTTTAAATCGGTATAAATAACACCGGTTTTAACCCCACGAACCGCGCCCGCCCTTAAACATAGAAGCCCTAATTTTTTCGTGCGAACTGCTCGGCTCCTCACTGTCTTCCGCCACGGTGACTCTCACGCGGAGCAATCCACCTCCTAGCGGAGCAAGCCATTGCCGGAGGAGCACACTTTCGGTAATTCTTGTCGGAAACGCTCGTTCGTTCGCACATCGCTGACATCTGAGTCGCGATCGGTATTCTTCAATGTGAGTCTCTTCCCCTTCTTTCTCTTCTTCTTCTCATTCTTCTTTTTCATCTTCTTCTCCCTCTTCTTCTCATTCTTCTTCTTGTTTCATTTCAGTAAACGATCCAGACCTTCGGAGTATCCCGCCAACCTAACCCCGAGAAGCAAACCTCAACCAAGGTCCGTCCACCTGATAATGGTTCACTCTTGCTAGACATTTCTGGTGAATAATTGGATAATCGATTAGATATAGATGTCTATACTATGTAGCAATAGGAATCATTCCAAATTTAACTTACTTTCTGAAGCAGCAGGCATCCCCATCTTAGAAGCTGATAAGTCATCTCTGAAATGAAGTCCCACCAAAAGACTATAATCCATTATACCTACTGCTTCAAGAAATTCACAATCTTGTTCAATTTGCCTGCATAAACAACGTATTAGAATGACTGACAAAGCATAAGCCTATAAATGGAAAATCAGCCCGTGTCTTCTTATACCAAATAAGTTTCTTGAACCAGGTTGATTGCAAGCGGAAAACAAAATTAAGATCCAAATCCTTCAGAGTTGTGGTCTCATCAATCTCTTCCTCTGCTTTCTCTGTAGTCCGGCCATGAGATGAGCCTTTTAGGTCGAAGCGTCTATGAATTCTATACTCTGAGCAGAATAGGTTGCCCATTACTATGAAACGAACCTGATAAAGAGAATGTAAAGTAAGAAACAAATTAAGATAGTTGAGTATTGTGTAAGCAGAACTTATTACTACTACTGCAAGTGGCCTCATGCAAGTCCAAATGAATATTGAACAACTTATTAAGCCTTTATAAATATTAGTAATAATCCAACAATTTAAAAAAAATGCAAAACTCATCTTAGGGATAAGCTCTACTCATCAATCATGTTTAATATGAAAATGCATCTATCTATAATTCACAAGTCCAAATGATACCGAATAGACCTAGTAAGTTGACAACTTCTTAATTATTTAAATAATTGCTTACAGTTAAAGTAATGAGCATTTCTAAATGCGTATATGTATAATAACATCTTTATGAATATTATTGGCATACATTGCATTATTTATGTGTGTGTGTATATATATATATAGTAAATAGTTTTGAGTATTATTAGGTATTTTATTGATGTATACTTTGTTGGGATTTATAAAGTGAAGAAGATGGATCATTTTTAGAAGTGTTTTCATTAATTTTCATGGCAGATACATGTTTTTTTTTTAATACTTCTGGCAGATTGATCTTTGTAGTGTGGACATTCGGAATTCGAAAAAAAAAAAAAATTTGTTCTATTGTGGCGGTTTTAACCGGTACAAAACACCAGATTTGTACCGGTTTAAACCAGCACAATTATAAAAAACATGCATATTTTATGAATTTGCATCGGTTTTAACTAGCGCAAATCTGGTTATTTGCACCGGTTAAAACCGCTGCTAAAGCAAGCGATTCGCAACTGCTACCCCGCCGGTTGTAAAACTGATGCTAAATATTGTTGCAGCGCATAATAATTACAGCGTATTCGTAGCGGTTTTATAACCGTTGCAAAGGAATTTGTGGCAGTTAAAATCGCCATAATAGCCCAGAATTTGTGCTGCGAATACCTTATTTTTCGGTAGTCGAAGCCTTAGAAAACATTAAGAAAATTGTCCTCAACAACATTAAGCTTCGTTTGGGACTATTTTCTTACTATGAAAGTTATACATTTATTGCAAGATTTGATGGAGAATTATAAAAAGAATAAGGAGGATTTATGTGATATTTTTTGATTTAGAGAAGCATATAAAGCTTCAAGAGAAATGCGCTGAAGAGTTCTAGAAAAAAAGTTAATAACGCTTATATTTAAGTCATTAAGGATATGCATGTATAAGCAATTACTTGTGTTCAAACATAGGGTGGTTTGGTCAAATATTTTTCTATTTTAGTTGGATTAAGAAAGGATCAATTTTAAGCCCATATCTTTTTAGCTCTAATCATGGATGTTCTTGCTAAACATTTGCAAGAGGATGTACCATGGAGTATGATTTTTGCTAATGATACTTCTTATTGAGAAGACTAAAGTGAGAGTGGAAGGAAAACTTGTTTTATGGAGTTTAACCTTAGAGTTTAAAGGCTTTCGTTTGAGTAGATCTAAAACCAAATACATGGAGTTTTGTTTTAGGAGTAATATATCTAGTGAGTAGATTATGACTTTGGACGATCAAGTCATTAAAAAGAGTACACGTTTTAGATATATTGAGTCTATTGTTTAAAGTGATGGTGAAATAGATGGGGATATTATTAGTAGAATTTAAGTTGGATGGTTGAAGTCGAGGAATGCATTGAGCTTGTTGTGTGATAGTAAAGTACATCTCAAACTTAAGAGAAAATTATGTATGATGGTGGTGAGACCTGCAATGCTTTATGATGAAGAATGTTGGTCTTTGAAAGGAACATAAAATTAAGTCAAGTGTTGGTGAGATTAGGTTGCTCAAGTGGATGAGTGGATTTGAATTTAGAGACAGAATGCAAAATTATTATATACGTGAACATGTTGGAGTAGCTCCAATGACAGATAATATTAGATAAATTTAAGTCATCTTAGATGGTTTGGTCACATCAAATATATATATATATATATATATATATATATATATATATATATATATATATATATATATATATATATATATATATATATATTGGTCACATCAAATATCAACCTTCTGATGACTTTATTCGGAGAATAGATGTATTATATTTTACCTATGTTAAAAAAGGTAGAGTTAGATTTTAAAAAATGTGGTTAGAAAGTACTAGAAATGACTTTTGTTAATTAGATTTAAAGATAATTTCACTCTTAATAGAATACAATGGAGAGAAAAGGATTGATGTTGCTGATCCTATGTAGAGAGATAAAAATTTGATGTTATTATTGTTGTTGTTATTGATGTTGTATAGTATATTTATTTTAAGGTCAATCTAACAACCATGAAACCTTTTGTGACTAAAACTTAGGATTTTCTGACCCTAAATTGTTTCTAAAAATAAATATGGACCTAAGGGAGATTAGGATCATCTTTAATTATTGCGGGAGGTGCATAACTATCCCATTCATCATTATCTTTTTTCATGATTGTGATAATCTTTTTGAGAATCACAAAAAATTAAGAGTAGTACTTGAGAGGCAAATTGTATGGATCCTA
Source organism: Dendrobium huoshanense (assembly GCA_016618105.1). NCBI lineage: Eukaryota > Viridiplantae > Streptophyta > Magnoliopsida > Asparagales > Orchidaceae > Dendrobium > Dendrobium huoshanense. Next base: position 8,353,406 of record CM028351.1, read on the forward strand.
GCTATTCAAAGTGGATTGGATGGATGGAATCATTGACTACGTGTTAACTAAGAGTTCATTTGTGTGTTTGCAAATAAAAAATATGTTTTACAATAACAATATCAAGCCTTTATCCTATTACGTTGGGTAGGCAACATGGATCCTTTTTCTCTATTGTGTGTCATTAAGAGTCAAATTCTTTTTTAAAAATATATATTTTTTCATCTTGAGTGTGAAAATTAAACAGCCGCTTCCTACAACCCAATTAGAAAAGTAGATGCATTAGATTTGACTTATGTTAAGAAAGATAGAAGTAGACCTTTCTTTATTAGACTTAAATGAGAATTTAGCATTTGAAAGGACACAACTGAGAAAAAAGGATTCATGTCGTCGACCCCATATGGTGGAATAAAGGCTTGATATTGTTGTGGAGTGTGAAAATATGAGAGAGAGAGAGAGAGTAGGGATTTCACAATTTATATTTGGTTTAATTTTTTTTTTTTTTGGGGTAATTAATTTTCTTCTTTGGTTTAAACAACAAAAGCAAGACTATTTATTTATTTTATAAATGGTATTATACTATTTTATGTCTTGTCAAGTAAATGACATGTGATTATAAGTTTGATCTACTTGCCGTTGTGTTCAGCTCTTCCCTATAAATATTGTCTTTACCATTTGTCTCTTTTGTTACCGTATTGTATCATCCAACAAATTTTTTTTATTCTTTCCTATGCAATACTTATTTAGACCGTGTGATTGAATTCTAGTCAAAGTTGGCCTCATCATGTGATGCAGCATTTTACCATTTCATAAATGAAAACTTGTGCTTGGATTATGATCCAATTCATTTGAAAATCTAATAAAAATAAAATATGGGATAACTTTCTAAGTAGTTTTGTCTGTATATGACTAATTTAGATCTTGTTTGAGATGACTGCTTTTTAGAGTAGATTTTTATTACAAAATTTTTAATTTTTGTATTAGAAAGTTGCTTTAAGAAATATTAAAAGCTGTCCCAAATGAAATCTTAGTTGTAGTACGTGTCACTTTGTTCAAATTTAGACTTCATTTGGGGCGGCTTTTTTAATGTTTTCTAAAGAAGCTACAACTTCATAGTATAAAAATTTCTAATCCAAGAAATTTTTGTACTAGGAAATTGCTTTAGAAAGCAGTAAAAAGCCGTGCCAATTGAAACCTTAGTTATTCAATTATAACTTTTTGAGGTTAAATTGAGGTCAATTTTATATAATTGAACATTAAATTTGAATCAATTTTATATGACAATTACAATTACAACTCAAAGGATTATTTTTGATCCATTTTTTATAGTCCATAGACTAAAGTAAAACAATGTGATATTCTTGGATTGAACTGGAATCGGCTACAATAATAATTTGAGATTTGTATGTTGTGTATTTATATTAGGGCTGTCAATATTTGACACGACATGAAAATCCGACCCGGACCCGATCCGAAAAATCCTAGTTGGACCTGACCCGACTTCAAAACGGGTCGGGTTCGGGTTCCAGGATTCGACCCGTTTGAGCCCGGGTCAGTTCCGGGTTCGACCTGAACCCGACCCGTGACCCGAAATTGGAACTTTTATTACGTTCGGTGCAAGGACGTAGAGGAACGTCCGGTCGGAGGCAATTTCCCGTCCAAAAACTAGGTATTTACTCGGTACAACTAGGTATTATTTGATAATAATTAAGAATACCGTTCTCTGAAGACCAATACCGAGTTATACCGAGAAATACCGAGTTGTACCGAGTTTTTCTGGGAAAAACTCGGTACAACTTTGGTATAACTCGGTATTTGCTCGGTAAAGCCCGGTATAACTCGGTATTGGATCTTCAAATGATGGTATTCTTCGTTATTGTTTGGTATTGCTCGGTATTTGCTCGGTACAACTCATTTTTTGGCGGGAAATTGCTTCCGACCGGACGTTCCTCTACGTCCGATCGGAGGACGTAATAATTGTTACCGAAATTGACACCCCTAAATTTTATATGTATAATTGCTCTATTTTTCTCTCTTTTATTAGATCTTGCTAGCTTGTCCAGTTTTGAACTAACTAAGCAATTTTTTTTTCTTACATATTTTGTCCTTAATCTTTGTCCTGGGATGAGGAATGTTTTAAAATTACTATTTTTGTTGAAACGATGGGCTAGCTTGCGTAATTTATATAAGTATTTACAAATTTAAGCTTCATTTGGGCCCTTTAATATGCAATTAATGGATGTGAAGCTTATATAAAAAATTATTGAAAAAATTGAAGGAAAGTAGTGTGTCAAAAGTTATTCTAAATGAAGCTTTAATATGCGATTAATGGATGTGAAAGATCATTAATCATTATCAATGTAATTAATTATAATTAATTATTAGGAGTTTTGGTGTACTTTTGAATGAGGACTTTCTTTCTTTCATGTTTGAGACATTCAGATGCATCGAACCATATAACTATTTTTATATTCGATCTCTTTTGAATTTGTTTGGTACTATTTGACCAAATAATTTTCTTTATTTCTCATCTTTGCACTGTAATTGGCTATTGTTTAAATAATATATGAAGAAGATATGAAGCCAAGGTTTAGTTAATGGTGTTGCATAAATCATGTCATCAAAACTAAGTCAAAATTGCTTGCAAGCTTTTTTTATAATCGAGCAATGAGTTTTTGTGGGTATATAAAGTTATGTAATTTATAAGATCTTAAATGAAATGTAATTATATTATTGTTCAATTAAACTTTACTTAGCAAAATTTATAAAATAAAGTAATCCATGTTTTTTAATTCTTAGCTCAATTTGTCAAGACCTAAGGATACTTCTAGCCCTACCTTGGTTTATTATGCACTAGATAATTGCATAATAGCGTTGTGTGTTTATCAGCCCATTTAATCTTTTATTTGATTTTATATATTTAAATATTTAATTCCTCTAAATTGTCACATCATGCATACCCCCAGTCGAGATCTTAATTTCCTTGACAATTGTTGCGTGTCAGAAAATACGCGGCGGTAGAGTTTGTAAGTTCGCGTCCGAGCGTTGCACGTAAGTTTAACACACAAACAGAAAAGAGGGTGAACACCGAGGGTTTTTACGTGGAAAACCCAAGAATGGGAAAAACCACGGGGCCTTGCCCAGTTGCAAATTTCCACTAGTATTTTCGTAGGTTACAAATGGCGGATTTCGTCCCACAAGTCGGGATTATCCAAATACAACTTGTTTTCTTCCACTAAATTCACAAAGTCCTGCGAATTCCTAGCGTTCTCTGAAAATCCGGCAGAGTTCCGGCGTCTTCAGGCGGCAGAAAGAGCTCCGGCGGCGGTGGTCGAGGAGGTGAGGAATCTCCTATTCCCCTTTCTCCTTCTTCTTCTCTTCTTCTGCGAATTCTTGGCGTTTCCTCCAAATCCGGCAGAGTTCCGGCGTCTTCAGGCGGCAGGAAAAGCTCCGGCGGCGGTGGTCGAGGAGGTGAGGAATCTCCTATTCCCCTTTCTCCTTCTCCTTCTCTTCTTCTTCTCTCTCTTCACTTGAGTCCCTTGGTGTAGAATGAGGGCTCTATTTATAGTTTTTCTGGAGTGGCACAGCCCGTAAATAGGCGTGAGATCAAGGGCGAATTGGGAGTGATCCGAATGGACGGCCGATATCGAATCCTTCGATCATGCACCGTTCGTTGGACATTTGAAGGCCTTAATGATTTCAGAATTTGATGAGCTTGGGCTCGTTGGATTCGTCTCGTCGAGCCGTTCGATTCGAGTATAAGCTCGTCAAAATCGGAGACCGTTTGGTAACTCAACTTGCGGTTTGAACCTCCCAATAGCGCTTCAAACCTTTGATTCGGACTCATTTAGGCTCGGATTGGGTTGATCTTGGTGTCGTTGGGTTTGTATTTCCGAGACGCTCAGTTTGACTGTAAGCTCGCTGAAATCGGAGTTCATATGCTCCCGAAATTAATTTTTGAAGTTTGCGGATTGATTTTGCCTCGAGATTCGTGCTCAATCAAGATTATTTTGTGATGTCGTATCAGTTGCCCCCCTATTTTCGGACGTCGAAGCTCTAGGAGTCCGAAAATACTTGTTCTGAAATTTTACACTGGCTGAATCGCAAAAATTTGCGTTCCAAAAATAGAATACTTGCACAAACTTGATTGTAGAGGCCCCGTTGAGCTCCGAAAATGTCGAAATCGAGTCCGGAACATCGAAAAACATATCCAGGGACCCCAAAAACGTCCGATTTGGTCTTCCCGGGGCGAAATTTGGGCCCGAAAAGGACCGGGCGGCCGAACTGGCCGGACTGCCGCCGGCCGCCGCCGCGCCGGCGAGGAACCGCGGCCGCGCGCGTACCAGCGGCCGAACCGCGCGCGCCCGCGCGCCTGCGGGCGAACCGCGCGCCCGCGCGCCTGCGGGCGAACCGCGCGCCCGCGCCTGGGCGCACCGCGCCCGCGCTGGGCTGCGCCCGTGCCCGCGCTGGGCAGTGCCCGCGCCTGCTGGGCAGCGCCTGTTCGCGCTGGGCAGCGCCTGTTCGCGGCTGGCCGCGATCCGCGAGGGCCTGCCGCGGATCGCTGTGCTGGCCGCGCCGTTTCGTGCGGCCGGTTGGCTGCACCGACCTAGCGGGCCCCGCGTACGTTGAAAAATAGCATTTTTGCTATTTTTGGGTCCAAAAAATTCCGAAAAAATCCCAAAAAATCCCAAAAAATTCCTAAAATTTTTCTAAAATAGGATAATTCCGAAATTTGTAATAACTTCCCCCCTTTTTCTCCAAAAACCTATAAATAGGACTCCTAGGCCCTTAGGAAACTTGCACCTTCTCCTCTCTCTCCCTCTGGCTCTCTGGCATTGAGGCTACCGCTGTTTTTGCGCGTGGGAAATGTCCCTCGCTCGAATTAGCGCTCCCTCTCTGGTGCAGGAGTTACGGGATTTCTTCCTCTCCCTCTGGCTCTCTGACATTGAGGCTACCGCTGTTTTGCGCGTGGGAAATGTCCCTCGCTCGAATTAGCGCTCCCTCTCTGGTGCAGGAGTTACGGGATTTCTTCCTCCCCCTCCGGCTTATTGGCGGTTGAAGCTTCCGCTATTTGCGAGTTGGAATTCTTTCCTGCTCGACTTAGTGCCCCTCCTTGCTCGCAGAAGCCTACGGGATCTCTTTTTCATCTGAGCGGAGGTTTGTTGGCGATGGACGATCGAGTTGAAGCCCGTTAGTAGTCAACGATCGAGTGTGGAGTCAAAGGGGAGAGTTCGAGAATGCGTTGCGAGAAGCCGATGACGCGTAGTAGTCTGCCGACGAGCAGAAGTCCGACGACAGGAAGAAGTCTGACTTCGGGTAGAAGACCGACGAAAATTCGTCGACGAGCAGGAGTCTGGCGACGAGTAGAAGTTTGATGACGAGCAGAAGTCCGACGTCGGGTAGAAGTCCGCTGACGAGCAGAAGTCCGACGTCGGGTAGAAGTCTGTTGACGAGCAGAAGTCCGATGACGAGTAGGAGTCTGCTGATGAGCAGAAATCCGACGACAGGGAGAAGTACGACGTCGGGTAGGAGTCTGCTAATGAGCAGAAATCCGACGATAGGGAGAAGTACGACGTCGGGTAGGAGTCTGCTAATGAGCAGAAATCCGACGATGCGTAGGATTCTTCTGACGAGCAGAAGTCTGACGACGAGCAAAAGTCGACTGACGAGCAGAAGTCCGATGTCGGGTAGAAATCCGCTGACGAGCAGAAATCTGACGACAGGGAGAAGTACGACGTCGGGTACGAGTCCGCTAACGAGCAGAAGTCCGACGATGCGTAGGAGTCTTCTGACGAGCAGAAGTCTGACGACGAGTAGAAGTACGACGTCGGGTAGGAGTCCGATGTCGGGTAGAAATCTGCTGACGAGCAGAAATCCGACGATAGGGAGAAGTACGACGTCGGGTAGGAGTCCGCTAACGAGTAGAAGTCCGACGATGCGTAGGAGTCTTCTGACGAGCAGAAGTCTGACGACGAGCAGAAGTCAACTGACGAGCAGAAGTCCGATGTCAGGTAGAAATCCGCTGACGGGCAGAAATCTGACGACAGGGAGAAGTACGACGTCGGGTAGGAGTCCGCTAACGAGCAGAAGTCCGACGATGCGTAGGAGTCTTCTAACGAGCAGAAGTCTGACGACGGGGAGAAGTACGACGTCGGGTAGGAGTCCGCTAACGAGCAGAAGTCCGACGATGCGTAGGAGTCTTCTGACGAGCAGAAGTCTGACGACAGGGAGAAGTACGATGTCGGGTAGGAGTCCGCTAACGAGCAGAAGTCCGACGACGAGTAGGAGTCCGCTGACGAGCAGAAATCCGATGTCGGGTAGGAGTTCAACGTCGGGTAGAAGACCGACGAAGATTCGTCGACGAGCAGAAGTCTGGTGACGAGTAGGAGTCCTATCCGAGGTTGTATGTCAGAACATTTGTTCGATGACATTAACCTGTATGGAAGAGATCAAGAGAATCCACCAAGGATGTAAGACCTATCCGAGGTTGTATGTCAGAGCCCTGCTCGATGACGTTAACCTGTGTGGATGAGGTCAGGAGAATCCACCAAGGATGTAAGACCTATCCGAGGTTGTATGTCGGAGCCCTGCTCGGCGACGTTAACCTGTGTGGATGAGGCCAGGAGAATCCACCAAGGATGTAAGACCTATCCGAGGTTGTATGTCAGAGCCCTGCTCGATGACGTTAACCTGTGTGGATGAGGTCAGGAGAATCCACCAAGGATGTAAGACCTATCCGAGGTTGTATGTCGGAGCCCTGCTCGACGACGTTAACCTGTGTGGATGAGGTCAGGATCAAATCCCCCTGGGGTTGATCGTCCGGTGATTGAGATACAATATGGATTGTGTATTTCTCGAATCACGGAGAAAGAATTTGAGGAGTTTTTTCTTATCTTTCATAAGAGAAAAAATCATATCACAATAATATGAACATTCTATTACTACATTAAGTAAGATAGTACAATTGTCCCCTAGTACGACTTACAAATTACAAAGCACTCAACACACGAGATCTACGTATGGTGATAATACCACAACATTAAACTTGGAAGACGACATTAGAGATATCAAAGTGACACTCAACTCAACATAAAAGAGTGACAACAAGACAAGTAATATTGCTAATACAAATACACAAAGTGTGTGATCATTCAATCTCTCCAACCATTTGAATATTATTCAATGGTTGTCTTTGTTGTTGACTTTGCCCCCCAACGGGACGAGCTTCCTCTCGGGTTGGCGCATTCTTGATGAATTGTTGGAGATATCCTTGCTGGATTAGTCTCTCAACTTCTTCCTTGAGTTGCCAACATGCTTCAGTAGTGTGCCCACGGCTACGGTGGAAGTGGCAATATTGCTCTTGATTTCCGACGTTGGGCTTCAAAGGGTGTGGCCATTTCACATTCTCCTGATCCCGGATGGCCATTAATACATTTGATTTGGATGTATTAAGTGGTGTGTACTCCTTTTCTTGGCGAGGTCCTCGTCGTGGTGATGGAGACTTATGAGGTAGATTATTCTTCTCATGCTTTTTCTGCTGTGAGAAATAATTATCCATCCCAGGTGCACCTTTGCGCTTCCCGTTGATTTGCTCAAACTGTTTCCTGTGAGCATTTATAGCTTCATCCGCAGAGATTTGTGCCTCCACGCGATGGATCAAGTTGGCGTATGAATGGACGGTGTCTCGCATAAGGGCCGAATAGAAGGGGCCAGGACGAAGACCTCCAAGAAAGACCCCTCTGAGTAATTCAGGGTCTACTCCTGGAATTTGTCGTGCTTCAGTGGAAAATCGTTGAAAATACTCCTTCAACGATTCTCCCTCATTTTGGCGAATCCCGGAAAGGTGGGAAGAATCCTTTGCAATTCTTCGATTGGCCACAAATTGTTCGACGAATACTTTGGCCAATTTGACAAAAGAGGGGATCGTTCCAGGTGGAAGCGAGTAGAACCATGTTCGGGCTTGTCCTTTAAGGGTGGCGGGAAAGACCTGGCAGAGGAGCGCGTCTGATGCTCGTTGAATATGCATGATGGTTCTATAGTAGTCAACATGCTCATACGGGTCGGTCGTCCCGTCGTAGGATTCAACGTTTGGCACTTTGAACCCGACCGGAATGGGGTGCTGAAGAATGGCTTCAGTTAGAGGTGATGACTCCTGAAAATTCCTCTGTCGGAGAACATGCCTCACCTCTCCTCGGGGGAACTCTTCCCGTACCAATTTTTGCAGTTCACGACGCAGGACATTGTGAGGGAATCCCGCGATGTGTGGTTGGGGAGAGCCTTCGGGGAGATCCGAAAAAATGCGAGGATGTGTTGAACTCGCTGTATCGGCAAGTTCATCTTCCTGTTGTGATTGAGGATGTGGAGGAAGACGAATTTCTTCTTGTCGACGCTCGAATTGAATATCTTCAACCCTTGGTGGATCCCGAGGGGGAAGGATCTCCTCCAACGTCGGCTGTCGATCATCTCGTAGGAGTTGGAGGATATCGTTTTGCGATTCTTCCATCTTCCGGATTCTTTCTTCTAAAGAATGTCCCAAAGTCCCTTCTCCGGCAGCATTCTGCCCCCCAGGGTGAAAAGATGCTGACATTAGTCGTCTATGGTTAATAGACGGATTTCTGGACTGATGAGAGTTGGAGCGAGAAGCTCCAACTAAACGACTGCTGCGCCTATTCACCATCGTAGCAGTACTCGAAGTAGTGGGATAGTTGTTCCCACAGACGGCGCCAAACTGTTGCGTGTCAGAAAATACGCGGCGGTAGAGTTTGTAAGTTCGCGTCCGAGCGTTGCACGTAAGTTTAACACACAAACAGAAAAGAGGGTGAACACCGAGGGTTTTTACGTGGAAAACCCAAGAATGGGAAAAACCACGGGGCCTTGCCCAGTTGCAAATTTCCACTAGTATTTTCGTAGGTTACAAATGGCGGATTTCGTCCCACAAGTCGGGATTATCCAAATACAACTTGTTTTCTTCCACTAAATTCACAAAGTCCTGCGAATTCCTAGCGTTCTCTGAAAATCCGGCAGAGTTCCGGCGTCTTCAGGCGGCAGAAAGAGCTCCGGCGGCGGTGGTCGAGGAGGTGAGGAATCTCCTATTCCCCTTTCTCCTTCTTCTTCTCTTCTTCTGCGAATTCTTGGCGTTTCCTCCAAATCCGGCAGAGTTCCGGCGTCTTCAGGCGGCAGGAAAAGCTCCGGCGGCGGTGGTCGAGGAGGTGAGGAATCTCCTATTCCCCTTTCTCCTTCTCCTTCTCTTCTTCTTCTCTCTCTTCACTTGAGTCCCTTGGTGTAGAATGAGGGCTCTATTTATAGTTTTTCTGGAGTGGCACAGCCCGTAAATAGGCGTGAGATCAAGGGCGAATTGGGAGTGATCCGAATGGACGGCCGATATCGAATCCTTCGATCATGCACCGTTCGTTGGACATTTGAAGGCCTTAATGATTTCAGAATTTGATGAGCTTGGGCTCGTTGGATTCGTCTCGTCGAGCCGTTCGATTCGAGTATAAGCTCGTCAAAATCGGAGACCGTTTGGTAACTCAACTTGCGGTTTGAACCTCCCAATAGCGCTTCAAACCTTTGATTCGGACTCATTTAGGCTCGGATTGGGTTGATCTTGGTGTCGTTGGGTTTGTATTTCCGAGACGCTCAGTTTGACTGTAAGCTCGCTGAAATCGGAGTTCATATGCTCCCGAAATTAATTTTTGAAGTTTGCGGATTGATTTTGCCTCGAGATTCGTGCTCAATCAAGATTATTTTGTGATGTCGTATCAACAATATAGTTATTAATATTATGCTCACTAAAATTATATCTCATATACTTATTATATTCATGTTATGTCATTTCTAATCATCCCATAAACTGTATATATTTCTCTCTATTTTTATTTTTTTCATTCACTTTAATAACTGTCTTCCCAATCATAAAATTTTGTACTAAAAAGCTGCTTCAAGAAGCAGTAAGAATGCTGTTCCAAACGAAGCCTGACACTTAGGCTTCATTCATTTGGGGGAGCTTTCTTATTGTTTTGCTTTTTAGACCGCAATCACAATACCTACTTGGCTACTACTTTTTCATTGTTTTTTAAAAAAAATTTATAATAGAAAATTGCTTTCTATAATAATTTTAAAAAATTACTTTCCTTACAACAGCTTTATAACACAGTAAAAATTTAGTCCCAAACAAAATATTAAAATTTTGATTTGGACGATATCAGTAAAGACATCACTGTAAATTTGAAAAACAAACGATATTTTTGTGGAAAGTTATTATAGCTCAGCGATGACGAAGATCCATCTCTATCGTATAATAATATTGTTTATAATCTGTGTGGTTTGCTTGCTTCAGTTTGACAGGAAAGCTTCCGTGCTGCTTCTGCAATTGATTGTGCGTTAGCGTATACAATAATCAATAGTTAATACTTATCTGAAAGGAAGATTAAGATCTTGTCATTGAGATACATTGAATAATTTTTTAATTTGTTATGAAATGAGAAGAGTGAATTCAGCTTTCTTAGTTTTAGTGATAGTCGCATTTGTAACGCAGATTATAATAAATAGATTGCAACATATGATGTTCTTTTGACTGTTGTGAGTATAAGAAACTTCACTGTCATGGAGGGGAAGAAAAACCTATAAGAATGACTATAGAACGAGGAATATATTATAAGATTTGTAGAGTGATAATTGATCTTGGTTATGTCAGGGGTTATTTGTTTGCATGGGATGACTTTTTTTATTGCTTTATAAAGTAATTTTTTTTGGAAACGGGGATCCACCGGATGCCACCACAGAAAGAGCGCTTGACGGCGTGACTAATTCTCGGCTGACCTAGAAGAGGCACCCACCCCAGAAACATCCTGACTTGTACTTGATTGGGCCCCACTTAAGAGGCACTGCTGCTTGAGGGGATTCAAGTATGGGTTGAAGGGTTCCCAACCATACTTGCCCACCAATCAAGCTAAGAAACTGTGGGTATATAAAACGGTTTTTTAGCACAATTTTTTGAAAGTAGGAAAAAATTAATGACCAAAAGTTGTCCCAAACGAAGCCTTATTTTAATGTAAATTAAATGCATGATTTTTTTTTAAAATTATGGTGTTTAGTTTGAGGTAAAGTAAATGAGGAATAGAATTTTGATGCATTTATAAATTACAATTGTTTGTTTATGTTGCTGAAAAAAATGTAGAATAATGGATTACAATGAAAAGATATTTTACTGTATTGCAAATATTTTTGAGCTGTGTAGTCGAGTACACTATGAATGCCAGAGTTAGCTTTTTTATGTTTGGTTTGAAGTAAAATTAATTCACTGTAAAATTCAGTGACGACATCAATCACATGGTTGGTCGGTGGTGCTTGGCTAAAGGCAGCTGTAGTCAACAGTGGTCATAAGATCCATCGCCGCTATAGTCACAGTAATCATCGTCCACCACTGGAAACCCCCGTCATCATAGCCTGTCGACGACCATCATTAACCACTGTCATGCCACCATTTTCATAACTAGATTTTACATTGAATTAATTTTTCTTCAAACTAAACATTAACAAATTAACTTATGCATTTATAATGTACTCAATTAAATAGCTCAAACATGTTTAAACACATCACTATAATTCATTATATACTATATTTTTCTACTATGTATTTCTTTTTTTAGCAAAACAAATAGCTCCTTAAGCCTCTTATGATCACACACAGAAAAGTTTCTGTACTATAAGAATTCACTAAGAGAAGCATCACATAAAGATGCCTAAATGAATCTCTTATGGCACGTCAAGCTCTCTTTTTCTGGTAAGAAAATAAAATAGCAGAAAAAAATTAGGTGACAATATTTTGATCAAATTTATTAAATTTAATTTAATTAATGTAATAAAATTTGATTTACTATATGTTAAATTTCTTTTTAATCAAAATATTTTGATTTAAATTTTCTCTTTAAATAATTTGTTTTTTCTTGTTTTCTTATGGTCATAAGAAACATTGGGGATAATTAACTAAATAAATATTTACATGTAGTAGTTAGGTATGTTGGCTATAAACAAAAAATGGCCATTTTGCTAAGCAACCATTCTTGCTAAAATCTTGAGCTTTGATAGCTTGGTGATTTTGATTTAAATAATTTAGATTTAATTAATTTTTTTTTAAAATTTTTGCTAGTTTTGTGATTTATGGATGAAATATAAATTTTTTAAACTTAGGAATTTCATGTAAAATTGATCCTAAGGGTTGAATGGAATTTTATTTAAAGTTATACTAAAGTAGTTTTATAGAGATGCTTTCATATTTTGTGTCAAATTAAATAATTTTTTTAGTTTATACCTTTCAATTATTTATAATATTGTACAATAAAAATGATTAAAAAATAAATTTAAATTATATCTAAATAATAATAAAATAATATTGTTCGATTCAAATTTATTCGTGGGAGACACTTAAACTTACTAGTAAGCAAGCTCAAGAGACTTGAACTTGAAAACCTATGATGAGTATGGTGGAAAAAAGATGAATTTTGAGAGCAAAGTATTTCACTACCTTAGTCAAACTCTTAAGATGTGCTATAACAATAACGACAACTACAATATCAAGCCTTTATTTATAGGTATCTTAGGGGTACATTGAAGACTACATAAAAAAAGATAAAAGTAGGATGATAAACAAGACCTAGTACGAACTGTGCTGTCATGCTTTGATAGACGCTTGATATTGTAACAACTAAAAAAATTGAAAAAGCTAAAGATTTGAAATTTTAAAAGGTTAAGATTTGAGATTTTGTGTTTCAAACTCATTGGCATGTGTTTGAAAGTTTTTTAATGCTTGAAAAAGTTCCATGTGTAAGTCTTAAGGGTTTGAGGTGAATTTTCACAAAATTTGAATAATATTACTATTTGAGCCCCCAAATTTTGGGTGTTCGAGTGCCTCGACGTTCCTATAGTACCTAATATTAAATAGTGACATTGCATCACTCTACTCTAGAATTTGAAAGAATGAACTTGCGTCACAGCGCTGCTATAGTACCTAGTATCAAATAGTGACATTACAACACTATCGACTCTGGAATTTGAAAAAAATGAACTTGCGTCGCAGCGTTAGGCCATTTTTTGCACTTTAATTATATTTTAAATATATTATTTTGACTCATTCAAATGTTGCATGCAGTTGAGTAGAGAGAGAGAAGGAATCAAGAGACATTTTTAGCCATCAGGTTAGTTGAGAAAGTTGTGCGAATCGAGATGGTCACATTATGTCTATCTTAGTTTCGAAAAGTTCGATGTTTTGATATTTCTTTGATTAATTTTTTTTTCATCATCGAAAAACATAAATATCTTTGCACTAGTAAAACATTCATCGCGAAATTTTTTGTATGTTATAAAGGTCGAGATTTTGAAAATTTTAAATATTTTTTGAAAATTTTATACCAAGTCTTTTAGAATTTATGTGGCTTTAATTAAATAGAAAATATATGTTCTTTAAAAAATAGTGATGTAGTATGATTAAAATCTTAAAACAATATTTGACGCAATCCTTTATAATTTAATTATGTTTTAAAACTAAATATTTTTACTCAAAAGGTATTTTATTAAAAACATATTATTAAGATTAGCATTGAGAATGTAAATAAATATGTGATTGGATAATAGCTGGTTGCTATTGCTTTTATTATAATGTTTGTAAAAGGTTAAGTAAAGATTGGTTGACCAATTGGTTGAAGATTGATTGACATGATACATTTGCATCCCTTAATTTTCCTATGAAGCCCATCAAGATCAAGTAAGATTGCTTTGCAGAGCACCAACAACTCCTATGCCCCTTCAAATTCCCTCAGATGCTTGTTCTTTATCTCATTTGCCCCAAATGAGTGAAAATCAAGATGATGAGAACAAAAAATGCGGGATAAGGTTTTTTTTTTGTTTTTCAACGGACATGCGTATTAGATACGCGTGTCCTTTTGAAATTAAATAGTATTTTAATTGGATACAACTTGTCATATACGACACGTATTGGTGCCGTATCGAAGGTGTATTCATGTATCGATGTATCAGATACATCACGCCTTCATAAATAGGTGTATCGATGCAACATAGCTCCAACTTTATCATGTATATGCTCATTTCGGAACTATCTATAAGGGTAAAGCCACTCATCTACCTAAACCCTAAACTATAATTACCAATATCTTAAATTATTTTGAGATTTTAAATGAAATTTTGATTAAAACAACTCACTCAAAATCAACTCATACAATTTCATACCCAATAACTTGAGCTCAAAATTCTATATAAATATTTTCCAATAAATTTTGACGAATACAAGCAAATCATCTATATTAATAGAAATATGATTATAAAAATATCAAACAAATTTAATTCAACTCCAAATAATGAAAGACACATCCTTACCATTTAATGCAAATTTAAATTAAGAAAAAAAAATACCAAACTTATAGTGGATTTTCCCAAAAACTAACTCCTTTCACCGGCGACGGAGGCGGTGAGCATCGGAGAATTCTCGTGGAAGTTCGGAAGGCTTGGCAACGGCGCATTACGGTGGGACGTCGCTGGAGCGACAAAAGCAAGCAGAGACCGCAAACGAAATGGCAGAAGAAAATGGTAAGCCAGACAGGCTCGGGTTGGAAATAGGGCTTTAGTTGGCGTATTTTTTGGCGGAAAGGATGCTAGAAGGATTTCTGATGTTTTTTACGACAGTAATATTTCGTTGTATTTAAAATGACCGGCGTCTAATCCGACGGTAAATACACAGGAACTTTTTGGCTTAAAATACGCTGCATTATATGACATGCTTATAGATTATGACGTATAAACTAACGTAATCTGCGTCGGAAACATACTGGCGAATTATTCACCAGTAATTCTATCGTAATAGTTCTATTGCATTCCACGCCAATAAAAATGCCGTAGTTACTGACATATATAAATTCGTTGGAAGCAACGACGATAATCCTGCATTTTCCTGTAGTGGAATCAATATTATCAAATAGTATATAATAACATTTGAATGACAGAAATAGTAGAATAATATAATAATAGTAAATCCATGAAATAATAATAAATTTATATAATAATAAGAATAATGCATCAAGAACATGCATTTCAGCAATCATACTAAAAAAATAAGAAGTCCTGGCTATCATGGTATTTTTTAGTGTTAATATTAGTAACAATAAATCGTTGGCTCAGTAAATAAAATTGTCACTCTATGCCCGTGGGTAAAGTAATGATATCCTTTTAACTCTTAATCAGTATATCACGTGAATTATTTGATGATAACATCAAACCACAATATTTAAGGAAAGCTCATCGATCCACCATCCTGTTATAGGTTAATCATTCTCCAACAAATAGGTCAACCAGTCTTTACTTGTTTATCTCACACATGTACATTATTATTACATTACTATAACAGTAATATAAACCAACTATTACTCAAGCACATATTCATATCTATTTTAAATACATTATAGTAAATAATACATAGTTGAGCTTAATTAAGAAGATGCAAAAATATCATAATGGTAGACAACTAAGAATCCAATTAGGCAAAAATACATATTTTTAGAAAATTACCAAAATATCAAAAATTGTATAAAATGATATTTTAAGAATTTTATTGTACTACAATTTTATTTTTAGAGGCCAAAATAAATTTTTGAGTAGACAAAAATTAATGTATTTTCAAAATTATCCTATGAAAAATCTCAAATAAATACTTAAAATATTCATAACCTCAATCTATATAACATACAAAAAGTTAAGTAGTAAAACTTTTGCCAATACAATATTATTCATATTTTTCGGTAATAAAAACATAAATTTAATCAAAAAAATATCAAAAATACAAAATCTTTGAAATAAAAAATAAAGTAAAGGTTCTTTACATAGACGTGCAAATATCTCAACTGGCCCGACTGAAAAGAATCACTCCGCGGCCTCTAAATCTAAGTTTCTATTTTCTCTCTCCTCAAAAAACCCTCTCATTTCCTTGAATCATATTATGTTAGTCAAAATAAAATACAAAAGGGATTTATAAAGCTTTTAATTAGTGGCTTAGGATATTTTTATTAAAATAATATTTTAATATTATATTACTAATTTAATTCATTTCATTTAGTATATAATTCAAATAAACTATTTCAAGACTTTAAAATTATAAAAAACATTCATAAATCAAAGCATTTTAATTAAAAAATATAGGTGAAATTAATTTGCAAAACGAACACCTAACGGTCCCAAAATCCACACTTATACCAATAGGTGTCAATTTCTTAAGAAATTTCACATTTGTCCAAAAGTTATAAAAAAAAAATATATAAGTAAAATATTACGATCAAAATACTATGACAAAGACGAATTGCAATTTGAAGTTATAATGATTCCAAAAAATTAGCAAAGTCAAAATACGTATTACAATCTGCCTCCCTTAAGAAAATATTATCCTTGATATTTCCCTAAAGGATGCAGACATAAAATCAAATTAAAACAAATAGGTATGATAAAAATTCAAATCAAATCAAAATCAAATTAAAACTTCTAAAAAATCATATAGTAATATAACTCATTCTATCACATATTATTTAATTATGCATGCGAATTAATGCACCTTAAATTATCCATCCTACGCACCTCTCAATCAAATCTTATAGCTTTAGTAACAATAAATTCTTCCAACAACTATGCTCTGATACCAATTATGATGCTCTAGAACCTAATTTGGAAGATTTATTCTTTTAAATTTTTAATAAATAATAATCAGAGCTATCTAATATCATCTATCAATAATAACCAATAAAATATATTCTATAATTTAAAACATCAATGTACACATGTATATTAAATCCCAAAAAATTATATACAATACTTAGGATCTATATAATTATCATCATATATCTATCATATCGTGAGTACAAAAGAATAACAAAAATTAAAATAATATGAACCTAAAGAAATCATGACCAGCCTTACACTCTTGCTCACCTACACTGACTTGAAATTATGTAACCACATATAATGTGCTTAAAAAGTTCATTAGATCACCAAAATCTATAACTAAATTCAAAGCTCGATAAATAAGTAATACGCATATCAATAGTCAAATCATAATATTTACATTCATATGATTATTGAATAAGTGTAGAAATAATAAAGCTCAAATGCAGTAGTAGTTAAATATATAAATAGTAAAATATTATGGTACGGAAGCTAGTAAAGTTGTAAACTAGTATGAATGCTAAATATATAAAGCAATCATCATATCAGCAATACCAATTAATATAAAAATCATATAAAATATCTAATCAAAATATCAATAAAGATTATTGAAATCAAATCAATATAATAAAATCATATAGAAATATACACATATCCAGACATTTTATATCGCATGCTCATTAAATCACATGCTTAGTTTCAATATATTGAATCAGTAGTATCAAATATTTTACAATAATAATCCAGTGGAAAAAGTAGTAGAATAATATAATAATAGTAAATCCATAAAGTAATAATAAATCTATATAATAATAAAAATAATGCATCAAGAATATGCATTTCAGTAGTCACACCAAACAAGAAGTCCTAGCTATCATGATATTTTTAAGTGTTAGTATCAGTATTAGTCAATTGTTGGCTTAGTAAATAGAGTCGTCACTGTTTATCAGTATGCACAATAATGATCTATTTATAACTCCCAATTAGTGTATCATGTGATATAGTAGAGGATAATATCAAATCACAATATTTAAAAGAAAATCTATCGACCCATCATCCTATATGGTCAATAAGTCTCCAACTAATGGGTCAACCAGTCTTTACTTAAATTGTCTCTTATAAGCACATTATTATCATAATATTATAACAATAATAATGATCAGATATTACTCAAGCACATATCCACATTAAATTTCAATGCCTTGCAACAAATAATGTATAATTGAGGTTAATTAAAAAGACGTAAAAATGTCATAACAACAGATAATAAAGAATCCTATTAGGCAAAAATACACATTTTTAAAATTTATCAAAATACCAAGAATTATATAAAAAGAGATTTTAAGACTTTTATTATAATACACTGCTATTTTTAGAGGTCAAAATAAATTTCTGACTAGATAAAAATCTTTGTATTTTTAAAATCATCAGGTAAAAAAGTCTTAAATAAATACTCAAAATATTTATAATCTTGATATATATAACATACAAAAAGTTACAAGGTGAAAGTTTTGCCAATATAAAGTTATTCATATTTTTTAGTAACGAAAATACAAATTTAATAAAAAAATATCAAAAATCCAAAATTTTTGAAATAAAAAATAGGGTAAAGATTCTTTACAGAGACGAGAAAATATCCAACTGGCCCGACTGACAAAAATTGCTCCGCGGCCTCCAAATCTAAGTTTCTATTTTCTCTTTCCTCCAAAACTCTCTCATTTCCTCAAATCATGTTATGTTAGCCGAAATAAAATACAAAAGGGATTTATAAAAAGCTTTTAATTAGCGACTTAGGATATTTTTATTAAAATAATATTTTAATATTGTATAATTTAATTAATTTCATTTAGTATATAATTCAAATAAATTATTTTAAGACTTGAAAAGTTACAGAAAAATATCTATAAAATAAATCATTTTATTTAAAAAATATCAAAAAATCGGTTTGCAAAATGACACAGGACGGTCATGAAATCCGCACTTGTACCGACATGTGCCAATTTATTAAGAAATTTAACCGACGTCCAAAAATTATGAAAAAAATTGTGTAAGTAAAATATTACGGTCAAATTACTATGACGAAGACGGATTGTGATTTTAAACTATAATGACTCAAAAAAAAAAAATTGATAAAGTTAAAATACATATTATTACACTATATATGTGACATGATGAGTAGCTTAATGCCTCTTTGCATGCATAATGAAAGTGCACATCGACATACTTGTCTAATGAATCAATTCCATTTAAGATGATAAGCACAAAAAAGGTTTGAAATATGTCGGAACATGGTTGAATCATATTCATATCTTGGTTCAAACATAGTTCAAATATTATTCAAATCCGACTGGAATCTTATTCAAACTAGTCAAATAAATTTCTAATACGGTTAATGATAGAAAACCTGCACTGACATAGTTAGAGAGGAAGAAGATGAACAGTGCAAGAGCCGAAAAATCATTAAGTGCATTATACTTCCAGTGGTTTATATAATCCAGGGAAGAGGGATATTCGGAGACCGTTGAGGTCAGTACAAGTGGAGCAGACCATTGAGGTAAGTATAGGTGGAGCAGTGAAAAAGCAAATGACTTATGCCTTTTTCCATGTGACTGTTACTTCTCATGATTGTGATTTACATCCCCCCCCCCCCCCCCCCCCCCCCCCCCCCCCCCAAATTGAGTATATAGTGAACTGATACTTAATTTGTTTCTCAAGGTGATGAATCTATTGGTAGGTAAGGGCTTCGTCAGAATGTCGGCGACCTGCTCGTCGGGCGTAATGTGAGACACAACCACGGTTTGCTTCTTGATATGATCACTTATGAAATGGTGATCAATTTCTATGTGCTTCGTTCGCGCATGAAATACAGGGTTGTGCGCGAGAGCTAACGCTGAGAGGTTGTCGCAGAATATGGATGTGGGCTGTGTGAGGTGTATTTGAAAATTCAAAAGCAGGCGTCGCAGCCAGATCATGTCGGAGAGAGCTGAGGATAGAGCTCTGTATTCAGCCTCGGTAGAAGACTTCGCCACCTTGGCCTGCTTCTTTACACTCCAGGAAACGTGATTGTTTCCTAGAAAGGTGCATAATCTAGAAATGGATTTTCGGTCTGTGTTATCTGATGCCCAATCGGCGTCACAGTACGATGTGAGTTCAAGCGAATCATTGGAAATTGGAAGACCAAGGTTCTGGGTACCCTTAATGTAACGTAGTTATCGCTTGGGTTTCATGAAGTCATTGCTAGTCGGATTGTGCATTGTTTGGCAGATGGTGTTGGCTGCGAATGACAGTTCAGGCCGCGTAATGGTGAGGTAATGCAGAGATCCAACTAGATGTCTGTAAAGTGTGGGATTGTCAAATGGTGTGATGTTTGGAGCCGTTCTGGAGCCAGATGGGGTGATCGGCGTGCTCGCAGGTCTACAATCCTGGAGTCCAGAGGCCAGTAGAATGTCTCGAGCATAATGGGATTGATGTAGAAAGGCTCCTATCTTGGTATAGGCTATCTGAATCCCGAGAAATAAGCTAGCTTGACCCATTTTTCTGAGGTCAAAGTTATCCTGTAAGGCCTGAAGTAAAGCTTGGATGGTGGGCGGGTGATTTCCGGTCAAGAGTAGATCATCTACGTAGATGAGTATGTAGAGTTGTGTTGTCCCTTGACTGTAGATGAGCATGGAGGGATTAGCCCGACTGAATTTGAATCCAAAATGAATGAGGAATCCTGTCAGTTTATGGAACCACTGACGAGGGGTCTGTTTGAGCCCATAGAGTGCCTTGTGAAGTTTACATATATGGTTGGGTTTGGTGCGATCGACGAACCCTTGTGGTTGCTGCGTGTATACTTCCTCTGTGAGATCCCCATGGGGGAAGGCATTTGCAACGTCAAATTGTAGCAGAGGCCAGTGACGTTGGAGAGCGATAATCAGCAGATTGCGTATCGTGGGCATCTTGGCTACTGGACTAAAGGTGTATTTATAGTTGACACCGTATTCTTGGGTGTAGCCTTGAGCAACCAAGCGGGCTTTGTACCGATCTATCGTGCCATCTGGTTTGGTCTTGACTTTGTAAGTCCATTTACACCCAAGAATGGGGGCTTGGGCAGGAGGTAGAGTGAGGGACCATGTGTTTTGCCTATGGAGGGCTTCAATTTCAGCTGACATTGCTTCTCTCCAGTGGAAATGATTAGATACCGCCTTATAGGTTGTTGGAACAGAGTAAGCATCTGCAACTGCAAGGAGATCGTAAATTTGCTTGGGTTTGGAATGGCCGGTTTTGGATCTGGTCTCCATGGGATGTGGTAGGAATGGTTTAATGTTGGGAGGTGGCTGAATGGAATGAGGGACAGAGGGAGCAGATGGTGAGTGAGTTTTACAGAGTGAATCTTGACTTTTGATTGGTAAAGTAGTGGATTGGGAGGGGACAGAGATATAGAGAATGGGTAATGCTGATGTTGGAGTTAAGAGCGTGGGAGGGATATATGTGGCAGGGAGATTAGGTGGAGAGTTGATTGGAGTTTCTTGATGAGAAGGTTGTTGTTCATGAAATTTGACGTGTCTGGAAATATATAGCTTGTTGGTGAGTTGGTGAAAGCATATGTATCCCTTGTGGTGTGGAGAATAGCCAAGGAAGACGCAAGATAGAGATCGTGGGGCTAATTTGTGAGGGGATTGGGGTTGAAGCCAAGGGAAACATAAACACCCAAAAGATTTGAGGTGTTCATAATTTGGAGATCTTCCATGAAGTAGTATGAAGGGAATTTGAGAGTTGAGCGCTGATGTGGGCAGGCGATTAATGATATAGTTTGAAGTGCTTTAGCCCAAAATTTGAAGGGAAGACGTGCGACATGAAGAAGGGTGCGTGTGGTTTCGAGAAGATGTCTATGTTTTCGCTCAGAGATGCCGTTCTGTTGGGGTGTTAGGACAACTGAATTCATGATGAATGCAGTTGGTAAGGAGAAGGTTTTTAAAATTGTGTATGGTGTATTCTCCTCCGGCATCTGACCGAAGTGTTTTGATGTTGGCTTTGAATTGATTTTTAACCATTCGCAAGAATTGCTGAAATTTAGTTATGGTTTCATTTTTAGTATGCATTAGATACACCCAACAAAATCGGGTCGCATCATCTATGAATACAATGCAATATATGTAGCCATTGAGGGAAGAAACCGGGGAAGGACCCCAAACGCCTGAGTGTATTAAACTAGAAGGAGTAGTTACATGGTGTGCTTGTTTAGGAAAAGTAAGACGATGGCTTTTAGCCACGTTACAGGAAGTGCAGACAAAGGTAAATGAACTATTGCTTAAAGCTGGTATAAATTTGGATAGAGCTCCCATTGCACGAGGGTGAGCATGGGCGAGACGAGCGTGCCATAGAATGGCTGTAGTTGTTGTTGTAGGAAGAGCAGATGGAGTGGTGGTTGCAGATGCTTGAAGAGGATAAAGTCCGTTGTGATTATGTCCATGATGGAGTGTTGTGTTGTACCGAAGGTCCTTGATGACATATCCACCGGGATCGAAAGAAACAGAACAGAGATTGTTAGTGACAAGTTTTGATATGGATAGAAGATAGTGAGAGAGACGGAACGTGAAGAAGTCTTGAGAGTTTAAGCTTACGGTTAGTGTCGGGGAGAGGAAGCAGACCAGATCCGCTGTGGTGTATGGGCAGTGACGATCCACTGGCAGTTGAGATAGTGTCTCCGCCATGGTATGTGGCTGGTTGTTAAACGTTGATAATATTGGGGGTGAGATGAGCGGAGGCTCCAGAGTCTAGTATCCAGTCAGTGGTGGGCTGGGATTGAGGTTGAGCAATGTAGGCTCTGGTGTTCGCAGTCTGAGACTCCGTGTAATTGGAGTTGTATATGTGCCAACATGACAGAGCTGAATGACCTGATTTTCCACACATCTAACACGTAGGTCGTTGAGAGGAGCAGTTTGTCTAAGGAGGAGCTCTGGAGTTTGACGTCGTTGAACTGGAATTTCCTCCTCGTCCTCTGGTATTCCTTGGAGCAGAGGTTCTGCCTCTTCCTCTTGAAGAGTATAATGCCTGAACTTTGCCAGTTACGGTTAAGTCCTGCTGTATCTCAGACTGGAGGTTGATCTCCTCACTACACAGTAAGGAGTATATATAGGGATTCAAGAGAGATAGTATGGGGAGAGATACGTATAGCAGTTTTAAAAGGATTGTATGAGGGAGGCAAGCCCTTCAAAGTGTAAAGAATGATGTCCTCTATTTCTACGTGTGATCCGGCGACAGCGATGTTGTCGACCAGTGATTTAATCTGGGCTAGATATTGTGGGATGGTTTGATCTCGCATTTGAGCGTTGTGAAGCTCGTTTTTCATTTGGAGTACACAAGATTTGTTCCAAGGCTGTAGGCGAAGTTCCAGCGTTGTCCATATTTTGTGGCAGGTTTTGAGATGGAGTATATATGGCAATACTGAGGGTGATATGGTAGCAAACAGGGCTGAGATGAGATTTTGATCAATCAATCTCCACAGTTTTTGATCATTGGGTGAGGAGGGACATTGTTGTTGCCCTGTGATGTAGCCTTCAAATCTGTTTGCTGAGAAAGCTTGATGGATTTGAAATCTCCAGATTGCGTAATTTTCCACAGTGAGCTGAGTGTGAACCAGGAGTTTGAGGTTGGACATCTGAAACTTGAGCGGAGGCGGGATCGTGAAGTCGGCCATGGATGCTGATAGGGTAGAAGAGTTCTGAGGCTGAGAAGCGGAGGTTTGAGTTTGAGAAGATCCTCCTTGCTCCGCCATCAGAGGAATGTGGTTTTGCGATAACACTAAGGCGCTCTGATACCATGATAGATAACCTGCACTGACATTGTTAAAGAGGAAGAAGATGAACAGTGCAAGAGCCGGAAAATCATTAAGTGCGTTATACTTCCAGTGGTTTATATAAACTAGGGAAGAGGGATATTCAGAGATCGTTGAGGTCAGTACAAGTGGAGCAGACCGTTGAGGTCGGTACATGTGGAACAGTGAAAAAGCAAATGACTTATGCCTTTTTCCATGTGACCGTTACTTCTCATGATTGTGCTTTACAGTTAAAACTTGGTTTGAAGAGTGTTCGAATATGAAGTTGATTTGAAGAAGGTTCAAACTAATTTGAATATGATTATTTTAACAATTATTATGATGTTTAATATTATTTTGGATTTAAAGTTTAATGTGAGAACAAGGTTTGAAACTTCTACTATAAGTTTGTTTATTGTTCATTGTTTTAACCCATAGTTCTTTGTTAGTCTCTTTCTTATCATAACCTACAACCACCTGTAATGAATGCATATAAAACTAAATAATAAAAAGTAAAAACATTAGAAATATTTAACCAATTACTTCTATTATGATGCATATAAAGTTAAAATTTTCAAAAGTATACAAGCATATTAAGCCAAAACACGTATCAATGATATCTTAAATGTATTAAAAATATATATAAAGAGGTATGCTAAGTAGGGTTAGTATTAGTTCTAGAGTAGCATAAATTTAAAAAACATATACGTGTTTTTTGGTTTGCTGAAAAAAAAAACACGCAGAATAAAACGCATGCAGTGTAAAATGAATGCAATGCATTTGAAATATTTTAGAATTATTTGAATGAGTGTAAAATAAATGCAAGTAATTGCTCTGTTTTGTTTTGCTTAAAATAAAATGAATATAATATAAAGCTCAATGATGATGCATGGTGTCTATTGCTGCCAAAAAATGACAACAAAGGTGATTGATGGCAATTGGCGATCGACAATAAGCTGAGGGTTGTGGTTGGCTAGTTGCGGTGGCAGGCGGTGGCGACTAGTAGGAGACGATGGCGGTGACATGCGGTGTCCAAGTTGACAATGACAAACAAATTACAACACATTTGAAAATTGACCAAATCTAATGATTTTCAAATACCTCAAAATTAAACTAGAGGTTGGATTCCAAATAATTCCAAATTTTACTTTGCATTATTTTTTAACTTCAAACTAAACATCAATATTTTATTTTGCTCTGCATTACTTTTTCAACAAATCAAACATCCACATACTGAAAAAAAAAAAAAAATTGAAATTAGTATTTTGAGAGTTTATTCAAGCAAAACTTGCAACAGACTAACATAATAAAATTAATATAAAAAAAACCAAGAGGTTGACTGAAATAACCATTTTAAGAGTTGTTTAAACATCAAAACAACTCTTTAGCTGAGGTAATAACTCAAAGAAGAATGACGATTTATAAAACTCAGACAATAAAATAACAAAAGAACTATGATGACAAGAAAGCCATATTTAATATATTTTTGCAATATTTGTCATATCTCTTTTGATTAGGATGCCCTAATTCATAACATTTATTCTGTATATATAAAAGAGACTTTGCGACTGTTGGAAACCATAAAATGAACATCAGCATGAGAGAGGGAAGGATTGGTAAACGATGGAGACTTCAGCTTAAGTTTTCAGCATAAATAATGACGGATTAAGAGATGATTAGGGGCATGGGTCAACTATTTTAACGTAATTAAGAATTAATTAATTGTGATTAGGTTCTGAATAATAGTCAGGAGATCTAGATTCTCGCAGATGGCAACAAGCCGGCTAAATATTATATTTGTGAGTAGACAGAACTTGTGCAAATCTTTTCGTCGATCCTAAATCTGTGAAGTGGCTTTTGGGACAGCTTTTTTTATAGCTTTCTAAAGCAGTTTTTTTAGTATATATTTTCGTCAATCCTAAATCATTTTTATTTAACTAGTATACATTTTTTAGTAATAAATTTTTATTACTTTCTTATTATTTCTTATTAATTCTTAAAGCAACTTTTTAGTACAAAAATAATTTTTGTATTAGAAAGTTGTTTTAAGAATATGTAAAAAAGTCATCCCAAACGAAGCCTTAAAAAGCAATAAGAAGCTGTTCCAAATAAAGCATATCTCTGTTTGATTTTATTTTATTTTTTTATTTAAAGATAAATTTTATTGAAGTGGTGGGATGTCATATGTGATGTAGGAAATTGAGTATTTGCCGGTAAATAAATAAGTCATCAATATACACATTGAAGAAATTTGATTAAATACAAATCTTGATGCATCATTTGAATGGAAAACTTTTAAAATTGAATGTTTTGATGAGATGAGCCAAATGATGTTAGAAGTAATTTAATTTGAATTCAAATAAGTCAAAATCAAACAATGGAAATATAATTGGACACTTAAAAGAAGGTATTTGAGGGATTAAATGGTCTCCAAACCTTGCCTGTTTATAGCAAAATAAGTGACTCCAAAGGAGAGATAGTTAGTCTAAGATTACTCAATTTTAATGTTAAAAAGACGTACAGTTAAACACTTAAGAAATAGTTCATAAATGGGTGAATCATATGACTCGTTTGTTGGAGTGTTTGGAGATATTGACTAACATAATTAAAATATTACTTCAAAAAATTATAATAAACTCCTATTCTTCACATTAGAGGTGTATAAAATTAAAGAGAGCTTAGAGATTTGACGACTCAAAACTTTACCTGATGATAGTCACGTATGATCACTTCTAACAACTGTTTTTGTCCGACTGCTATTATCCAACCGTTTTAGCTCATATGTCATAACTTAATTGATATCACCAAAAGGCCATCATCACCCTTTAGTGCATCTCTAGAATTAATCACCACATTCATAAAAGGTCAAGATAGTTATCCATAATTTGTAATCCCATGATCTTCACTTGAGATGAAAAGCAAACTTATGCGATTTTACTTAATGGAGATTTAATCAACATTCTTATATATATATATACCCATTAAAATAAATAAAACTAATAAATACAATTTTTAGGTGATTTGGAAAAAAACAACTGTGCATATAAAATTCTATGTAAAATAAATTTAACATCATATAAAAAATTTCTAGATATGTTAATACATTTTGAATCAAAATGAGACTAATTTTATAGCATGTTATTTTGATTTTATGAGTCACATATATATTATTTCTCAAAATAATTAAATTAGTAGATAACATAACTAAATTTATAAGACAAATTCAATAAAATTAAATTTAGATTAAAATGAATTAAAATTTTAATTAAAGATATTTAAATTTAAATTTATAGAAGATTTATTTGAATATAAATTCTAATTCATTTTCAGAAATAAATTTTCTTGTGCTCAACAGAGCCCTGCATTGGCTACCCATATCCAAACCCACCCACGTAACCACTCATACCCAATGGGCATGAGTGGGTATGAGTACGCTCATGGCCTCATGGGTGGGTACTCTACATCAGGACAGCCGATTTATATTACTAATCATCATATGCATGCAATATATTACAGTAATCCTAACTATGCAGTGTGCAACACTGAACCGCGTCATGACCATGATAAATTCTAATGTGGCTTGAAAGTTTGCAGTAAGAGAAAATGGAAAAAACCTCAATGCTGTTAATCAGTGACAGATTGCATTCAATAAGCGTGGAAAGTGGGTGGATGTGGATGGGTATGACATCCGAGAAGTCACCATAGGTGGGTGTGGGTGGGCAAAGCCAGCCAGCGTAGAGCTTGGGTATCCAACCAAGACCCCATATAGGACTGATGCTCATAGTGAGCACAACGCCATCCGCTCACACCTAAACATGTACTCACATCTATTGCCTTCCTTCTCCTTTGATGTGCATTTCGTCTTCTACATTTATTTGGCTGACAGAGCCGCTCTAAGCAAGCAAGTTCTAGGAATGGCGACATATTGCGGGTTTTAAGCAGAAAAAATACAAAAAATTATTATAATTCTTCAAGAATGCAAAATTGTTGAGCATCAAATTTTTGGCAAGATTCTTTTTATTAAAACTAGTAATAGGCTTGATGATATAAAAAATGGTTGTCAGTTTTCTTGTGCTGCTTGTAGTTCTATTAATTTATTCTTTTTCCCTTGTATTGAAATGTAGCATTGGCTGCTACTTGTTTTAAAATAAAAGGTATAGAAATTTCCTAATCATATTATTATTTGCATTTACAGATATGGATATGAGTAGCTTATGCTGCATATTCTTCAAATTTGATGGATATTGGAGTGCGGTAAAGGGTCAGAGCAGAATGAAATATGTTGGTAGTAGTCAGAAAACTTTAAAGCTTGAGAGAACTGAAATTAATTTATTATTCCTGAAAGAATGAACTGAAACACTTTATCCATGGCTTAGGGGTCATGCCTTTGACATACACTATCATTAATGGAAAATCACCTAAAATTTACATGCCGATTATGAGTGATACTGAAATACTTGACATGCTTAAAAGTTCTTGTGAAAGAAATAGGATGGAGGTGGTGGTTGCAATGAAAGATCATGAAAAAGATACGAGATTCACAAAATAGTCAAGATGCAATGACACTCAATTAGGCAATATGCATGATTTAAGTGAGAACAATGGGGAGAACAATGACATAATGCTAGATGGTATGTGTATTGGTTTCTTTGCAGCTCATGTTGAATGGAAAAATTCACTATGTGTAGGATTGTGCTTTGAGGATACATTAAGCGGCTATTTGGTTGCCTGAATTAGGAGTGTAAAGTAAACAAATACATGTATTTATTAAATTTGGTTGTTTGGTTAATTTTGAGTGGAACAAAAGAAAATCCTCCGAAGTATTAGGCGTGTATTATGGGACCTGTTTTGCGCGAATTAGAAACCCGCTCATATTGAGCGGGTTTTAAATTCGCTCGATGACACGTCGTTGCTGTTCGGCAGCCGAACTTCGGCTTCATTGCTTCGAAGGAGGTGTAAGATTGCACGAGAGGCTTCTTCGGCTCCTTCGTTCTAGTTAGACTTTGCTCCTTCGATGCGACGACCCTTTGCCTGTCCGATTGGAAGTTGCGACGACGACAGAAGCTCGCAAGTTCGCATCATCTTCCTGTTCGGCTTCATTGTTTCGTAAGAGGTGTAAGATTGCACTTCACTCCTTCTACGACTCCTTCGTTCTCCTTCAACTTCGCTCCTTCGACGACTTCGCTCCTTAATGCTTGTTGACGGTGAGAGTGTAGGAAGGAAACAGTTTGTTCATTGCTCAGCCGAAGAGGCTGTGCCGGAGGCTTCCGACGAACTTTACCCATCTCATGAACTGCTGTTCTATCAGTCTTTGCTGCGTCGTGTTGCCGGAATAATGTGGCTGATTTTCTTGCTTCTGTTCAGATAAAGAGAAACCATTTCTCCAACCACACATATCCTTGATCTCCTAATATCTTTCCTCTACGTTAAACCCATTCCAAGTCCTCCATGGGAGACGCCTCTTCCTGGGCTTCGATGCCGGCAGCGGTGGTATCGAAATCCGAGATGACAAACACGGCGGTGGCCGGTGATGCCTATTGGATGCTCCGTGCAAAGATTAATGATCTCAAACTTAGAGCTCTCCTTCTTTGCTTGAATTTTATTAAATTTCAGAACTTTAAGGTTGTTAACTATTATGCTTTTACTTTACTCTAGATATATCTAACCAAACAAGAGAAATATTTCTCTTGCGTTTACTTTGCAGACAACCAAACAGCCTCAAAGTATTTGGAATGCACTACATTTTCTTTACACTATATTTACTTTACACTACGTTTACTTTGCAGGCAACCAAACAGCCCCTAAGTTTCAAACAAGCAATTTGTTCCAATGCAATTTTACATAACTTTTCTATTAAGATTAAGGCTAGTGATAAATCCATAGTTATAGCTACTTGTACATATCACGGTTGTCCATAGAGAATACATGATTCATTATGTCCAAATGACCACTCCTTTGAAGTTAAAATATTACATTCCACACATTTATGCTCAAGAGTAAGTAGAGCTGGAAACAAGCAAAAGTTACTACAAGTTGGGACATTGCTCATGAAATTAAGGATATTGTGAAAAGAAATCCTGATATTACACCGAAGGACATCAGTTATAACTTAGAGACTACTTTTGAATTGTAATTACCATAAATGAAAATATGATGTTCAAGAGAACTAGCAAGAGGCATAATGTTTATCTCAATAGATAATAACTGCAAGTGGATGCCCACACTAAGATCAACAGAAATCCAAGCAAACTTATAATGTATATGTGTGACTGGCAACGATGACCTTAGTCGGAGGGTGATGGTGGTCAGAGGGACCGTAGTCAACTGGCGATGATGTTTGTAGGGAACGTTGTTGGAGGACTTTGGTGATCAAAAGGATCGTAGTCGGCAAGTGTTAGTGGTCGGAGTGGTCGTAGTTGGTAGCCCCGTGGAGGACCGACAATGGTTGGCCACTAGAGGAGATCCAACAACGATTGACGGTTGGGTGAAAGTTCGATTGTGGTCGACAATTGGGTGGTGGTCTGACGATGATATGGTTGAAGTCCGACAGCAAACTACTGCCGTGTAGAAGTTTGGTGGCGGTCGATGGTCATGTGTCACATGAAACAAAAAATAAAAAAATTGGGTGACTGGCTCGCCTGAGTCCTTGAAATGAAGTCGTGAGTGCAATCAATTTCACTAATCGTCATTGTGAGTCACTGCTTAAATCAACTTATTTAATATTCAATTAAAAAAAACTTACATTTAGAATTCCTATTTTATTTAATTTCATATTAAAATAAAAAAAGAAATTTTTTATATTTTATATTTACTTAAACAATTTTGTCTCTCAATGATATATATATATATATATATATATATATATATATATATATATATATATATATATATATATATATATATATATATATATATATATATATATATATATATATATATATATATATAAGATTTCAATGGTACCTATGTAAATCTACTAATATTATATACAAGCATGGGTGGGTGTAGGCCCTATCGAGTCGAGCTCGAGTTCGAGCCTATGAATTTTTTACGAGCCGAGCTTAAGCTTAGTAACATCTAAACAAGATTAGCTCGATTAGAGAGATACTTGACTCGTTTACACCCCTAGTGCAGTAACAGCTAAACAACAATTCAACCTTTCACTTAACCTCTCTTTATTCTAAGAACTGGAATCAAAATATTTGAAAAAATTAAAAAAAAATGAAAATTGAAAAAAAGCATGAATATTGATAAAGTACAATTTAAAATATTAATGAAGATAATTATAAATATCACTTTACTTAAAATACACTCATTCATTAAAAAAAAATCTTAGATTGGTTCTTATATAAGAGAGGTGATAGGCATAAAAATACAATCAACTAAAAAAACTACCAACTTAATTTAGTGGCAAGCCAATGAACCACATTTCTATTCACAACATCAAAATATCTTGATAACATAAATATTTTTATCTCCCAAATCATCACTCAAAATGGGACCCAACCAACCATCTTCAAGGAAGCTTCCCACCAAAAACAAACACCACTTCATTTATAAATTCCATCAAAGTCGCCACAACAAAATTCAAAATTCCTCCCCCCACCCCATCTTTCCTATGGCTGCTCTCTTAGAGTTCATTGACCAATTCACCAACTTCTCTTCCTTTCACTTACCTGAATTCTACTCTGATGGCTAGCCGGAGCTTGACGTTTACGACTATGTTGAAGCTGAAGATGCCCATCTCTTTGACGAATCGTGCCTCACTTTCACTGGTGAGACAGAGGAGGAGGCGGCGGCGGCGGCGGTTTCGACGGAAAAAGGCGGCGGTGAGCTAAAGAATGGACAGGAGAATGATGAAGTGAAGAGAAGGAAGGTAGAGGCTGAGTTTAGGATTGGATTTAGAACAAAGTCTGAGGTGGAGATATTGGATGATGGGTTCAAGTGGAGAAAGTATGGGAAGAAGGCTGTAAAGAATAGTCCAAATCCAAGGTTTGGTTACATCATTCAATTTGATTTTTGTTTTTGTGATATCATTGCTTAGAATCTTTTTCATAAAACATTTCTTAAGGCCAAATTTTCAGCTTATTTTTAATGCGTTCAAATTTTCTCTTAGAAAAAGAAATAATTAAAAAAAAAAATTAAAGTTTTTTAAAATGAAAAAAAAAAAGATTTTTATTTTGCTTGACTGAAAATTTATATTTTTATAAGAGAAATATCTAAAATTATTAAATTTTCTTTTAAATTAATGATAAACTTAATCAGCACAATAAATAAATAAAAAATTATCTTCTTAAATGATTTCATACGTACATCCTTACTGAACTACAAATTTTAATATATTTTTAAACTGTTATTAATATTGTCATGATGAAATCATGAAACTCATTAAATAATAATTAATTTCTATTTATTACATCAAGATTAAAATTTGAAAATTAATTAATGCGATACATAAAAAACAATTTATTAATTCATCAAAAGATAAGCAAAATATTTCTTTATTTTGTTAATGACCCCCCCTTTAATGATTATGAAAGTCTTAAACCTGAAACATAAAGCTGCAGATTCTTTCCTCGTCATTAGTTGTGCTGATCACATAGATTAAAGCTTAATATATTTATATATTTCTTCAAGAATTCAACTAAAAAAATATTAGTCAATGAATCGACCTCGTAATACAAAAATAAATAAGTCTTAGTTCACTGTAAATAGCCGATTAAGTACATTAATTTCAGTACTTAATACTGTATTACTTCTCTTAGCAAAGTCATTTAAACAAATATTAGAACTGTTGCTTGCAGGAATTACTATCGATGTGTGAGCGCAGGCTGTGGGGTGAAGAAAAGAGTGGAGAGAGATCGAAATGATGAGCGCTATGTGATCACAACTTACGAAGGGACGCACAATCATCAAAGCCCAGATGCAATTCGCCATCCTTTTATTACATATGAGATTTCTTCTTCTTCTTCTTCTTCTTCGTCTTCATGTGGCCAAATGATGCCTGCAATGGCTACGAATTTCACGTGGAGCTCAAAGTTTGCTCCTTTTAATTGAACTGGTTGATGGATGAGAAAGTTTCAATGGAAAAATTATCTCATCAAATTAATAAAGATGATAGATTTTAATTTTTTTTTTTTTTTTGAGAATTTTTAGATTTATTTTTGAGATGATAAATTTCAAAAATTTCATTTCAGTTTTATTTTTTGCATGGTTGAAAATTCTTTGGGGCAAAACGACAAACACTTGGCAGTCGATTATTATTATTATTATTTAATTTTCGTTGGGTTTTAATTAATGTGGTTTGTGAAGGTGGCGAAGGCAATTGTATTAGCAGTAAACGGATGCTTAATTCACTCACTTTGGTTGTTCAGGATGGATTTCTTACTGTTTCCTAAATCTCATTTTAGCATAAAAATTTTTTAAATTAAAAAATTTTGGACTAAAAAGCTACTTTGAAAAACAATAAGAGAGATGTTGAAACTTTAGTGATGTTATAGGATAGTATAATTTGTTGTTAGTTGCAACACTGTAGACTATTTTTTGTTGTGTATAATGAAGTTTTTTTTAATTGAAATGTGATGGAAAATTTTTTTATTAGAATGTTTTTTATAAGTTTTTTTTTTTCTGTTAGGATGAAATGAAAATTGATTAAAATTAGAACCTGACTCTAACCCGAAAACTTGACTCGAATCTGACCCGAAAATTTTAGGTTAAGAGTCTTAACCAATTTCGCAAACAGTTCGAGTTCAGGCTCTCGGATTTGACCTATTTGATAAACGGGTCCGATTTGAGTTGACCTGAAACCCGAACTCTACCACTCGGGAATTAAAAATGTGTTGGCCACATCTGCCCGCCGTCCCGTCCGCACTGACCGCAAGTGCCTGCCATCGCGTCGAGTGTTTGCCGTCGCCAGCACCATCGTCACCGAGCCGATGATGCCTCACCCCGCCGACAGCCTCACAGGACCCAATTCGCCTTCTATTCGCCAAGCCACTGATGCCTCACCCCGCCGTGGGTCAGATCCATGAATATTTTAACTACTAAAGTTTGTTAGCTAACACAACACAGTAAGAACAGCTGCAAATCCGTGACCATAGCATCAATTAAAATATATGCTATATTGTGGCTGTTAAAATCACCACAATAACCAATAAAAAGTGTTAGATTCTTTATTAATGGATGTTTATTCATTATCATTAGTCGAGTTATATCATACTAAAAATTAGTACTTTATATGTTTGTGATTTCAACAGTCATCATAATTTTTATCATATAATGTAGGAATGATATTATAAATTTATATTTGAGGGAAAATAATGATTGATATAAATTTTTTTCTTCAAAAGAACATTAATGCAATCCATATTACAATAATAGCAACATTGCATTAGCTTTTGGGTCAACAAATTATCTACTAATGTTAGGGCTAACTCAATATTATTCTATCCTTATAGCATTTAGTATCATGCAAAGTTTAAGCTCATACTATAATGAGTTTAAGCTCAATATTAATGGCTCGGAGAACAAAAATGGGGTTGGCTGAGGCGGTCTCAATAGGGATATCATCAAGGCAATCTTATTTATGGCTTTGCTTCTAGAATTCCCAATGATAATATCCATTTTGCTGAATTATTTGATAATATCCTTTTTGCTGAATTATTTGCTTTGTATAGAAGTATTAGTCTTTGTATTGAGAAAAAATATTAACAATATTTAGATTGAGTCTGATTTCAAAATGCTTGTGCCATTAATAACTTCTCTAAAATGCCATAATGCCAATCTAATTTATATGTTTTACAAGGATTTAGCGTTGCTTTGCAATGTTAATTATAGAATCTCTCACATTTGGAGAGAAGACAATGCTTGTGCGGATTGGATGGCTAAGGGAGCTCTAAGATTTCTAATACGATTCATTTCAACAAAGACTCGAGTTTGAGTGTTCTCAAAGGCATAATCTGACTTAATATGTTGGGTATCCCCATTTTAAGAACATAAATTTTTACCCTTATTTTGTTTAGCTTGTTTATGTTATGTTGTTTCAGTTATAGCTTCTTTTAGTGAATCTTTGATTGTGTTCTTGTATCCTTTATTTGATTTTTCTAGAAAGATTTGTAAGCTGTGATTGAATTTCTTTTCAAATGTTTGGGCAAGTCATTGGTGCCACCGGTCCTTTTGTTGTTCTCTTCAAGTTTTGGGGCATGTTGGCTGATGGTTGTGAGGCTTCTATTGGGTTAAAATTGATGGGTGGTTGCCTGTTTTATTTTTCGTTGATTAGTGGAGTGTATCCACTCTTTTTACAACTTCTTGGGGATTGTTCTTGTGTATTTGTTTCCCTTTGTGTTGGGAGGTTTTAATTATTCATTTCGGATCTAGTGTATTGCCTTCATAGTTTGGGGCTAGCTTGGTATCTCTATACCTTCCCAAAGATTAGCTTTTTGTGACACTACACCTATATGAGCCCTAGTTTTTCCTTATTGAAATCTTCTCTTATTTTTCAGTTATATGATATTGTTTTCACTAATGTGTTGTTATTATTGTTTGGTTGGTTTTGGGTGGTGCTTCCTCTTTTGATTTTTCTTTTTCTGATGAATCGGTTTTGTTCTTTTTGACTATTTCATGTTTATGTTTTTATCAATTTTTGTTACTACTATTTAGTACTTGACTGTTGGTTGTGTTATTTCTTACTCATATGGTTTTAGTGCTGGTTAAGCACTTTTTTGTTTGTTGTGGAGCTCTTTGCAGCATGCTTTGCCTTTCATTGTGTTATGGAGGAGTATTTTCTCGGTGCATTTCCATGGTTGTTATCGTGTACTGGAGCTCTTTGTAGCATGCTTTGCCTTTCATTGTGTTATGGAGGAGTATTACTTTCATAGTTTAACTATAACAATTTTACAAAACAATAAAAAAGCTGTCCCAAATGAAGCCTTAGTTATTTCATTTAACTTTATGGAATGAAACTTAGAATCATACAATAGTGCGCTTCCCTTTATTAATGTTGGATAAAAATGGTCCATATTAGATTACTCAAACTTATAAGTAATGAAATGGTGAAAAAGATATAATCTCATTGAGACTGAATTTATTGAAAATAAATTAATAAAAGTTTTATTTGAAGAATGAAAACTGATAAATTTCTGAATGAAAAAAAGGGAAATATGTAGCTATTAAAATTTTTAATGACTTTTGTTAATTAAGGAGCGTTTGGTAATAAAGAAATTGATTTTGGAGTTTGATTTCTCCAATATATTTTTGGGTAGCCTTTTAATTTGATCAATTCATGAGAATAAAATTCCTATAATTCTCACAAAAAAAATCTAAAGAGACATATTTACTAAACATAATTTATCATTATCAGAGAGAGAAATATTTAGAATATATATATATATATATATATATTTGGTTAAAACCCACCTACGGGCTTACGCGTTAATATTGGGAAAAAATTACAAGTCCTTAAAGGGATCTCTAGCTCGCTACTGCTCCAAGGAGCTACAAACAAAATAAAAAATAAACCTGAGAGCCGGAGTTCCCTACTAATCAAAATTACAATAAACTCTAAAAACATTCTAAGACAAAGGAAAATAAAGGGAGAAAAATTCACAATCAGCATGGCCCTTCAAGCAACACACGTATCCTTCCCAAAACGAGCGCGAAGCTCCAAAAACCTGAAAAAACAGGCCTGCAAGGATACTAAAGCAGAAATTAAATAAACGAAAGAAGCAAAATACTGAGAGCAGACCAATAAAATGCTCCCAGGTTTAGAAAGTTCCACAGGAAAATGAACTCAAAATCAACATAACCAGAATGATACCTGTTACCATAAGAAGAAACCCACAAAGACGAAAAAATGTAGGCAAAAAAGGGAGTAATAAAAACACTCCAACACCAGATGCTGCTATGAAGGACCAAATTGCAGTCCCAGATAAACCAACAAACCTGAAAAGAAAAAATAACCGCCAACACCACCACATGCTGCACAGCCAGCAGCGAAACCACCAACCAGGCCACCACACCACCCACGAAGCACAATAGAATGATCACATTACCTCCAGAAAAGAAGATCCAAGAATACCATAAAGGAGAAACAACAACCACGAAACCAAATAACCACCAGAAACCAGAGAAACCACGTAACCAACATAAACACCAAGAAAGGGGCAAACACAACACCGAAAACAATCAATAAAGAACATAGGGAACCTCCCTCTCTTCAAGAATCAGATAACCTTTAAGTTGTTTAGGACAATTAGCCCAAACAAAATCTTTATTCTCAGGAAGCTCACAGCCCAAACGGGCCAGCCAATTAGCACAAGCATTACTCCCATTCACAATATGCAGAAAAGAATAATTTAAACCCAACAGGCAATATTTGATCTCACGAATAAGGTAAAAGCAGCTAGAATTGCAACAAACATCCTCCTCCACAGAAAACATAGATAGATTAATGAAATCAGGGACCTCAATTAACAAGTTAACAATATTGATATTGTTGCACAGATGACAACCATACAGAATGGCCATATAAATAGCTTGCTGATAATCACCATTATTAAAAGGCCCCGCACAAGCAGCAATGAAACAGCCATTACTATCTCTGATAACTCCACCAAAGCCAGTAATAATGCCCTTAATACTAACATCAATATTTAACTTGTAAAAGTTGTGAGGAGGTTTGTTCCATTTAAAAGTACGCAAAAGAGGAATCGAAGGATCCATGGGATTACCTAAATTCTCAAAAACAGAAGCGTAGTTTATAAAATCCTTAATAGAAATCAAATTAACAGCCAAAAGAGCCGCCACCTTATCCTTGACTTTCTGAATGACATTAAAGTGATCCATTTTCACACCGTTAAAAATGGAGTTGTTTCTCTCCAACCAAAGGAACCATAAGATCAGACAAGGGATAACATTACGAATATGACCTTTAACGTTAACCAACCAAAAATTCAGGAAAATTTTAAAAGGAAGATGGTAATTAAAGCAATTAAGTTTGAAAAGATCATCAAAATAAACCCAAGTCCTCACAGCAACAGGACCCGAAATAAGAACATGATGAATGTTCTCAGTGTGCATACAACATTGACATTTGGAAGCAAGACTAAGCCCCTTATAAATCATGTTATCATCCGTAGGAAGAAATTTATGTAAAGCTCTCCAAAAAAAAATCGAAATAGTGGTAGGGATATTCTTATGCCAAATTTTATTAAAGATACTATGATATTCACCTTTAATCCTAAAAGCATTCCAAGCACCTTTAAGAGAGAATTTACCATCTCTGGAAGTATTAAATATCAGAATATCCTTGGAGTGATTATTAATAGGCACCTTAATAATCTGCTCCCCAATGCATTCCGGAACCTCACTCAAAATCTTAAGAATATCCCAACAATTGTTATTGAAAAAAGAATTAACTTTAAGTGTGGAAATAGAAGAAGTATTAAGAATATTATCAATCGATTCATTACCAAGCCATTTATCTTGCCAAAAAAATAAATCACCAACCCCAAGCCCCCAGGAGAAGAGAGGGTCCATTTCCCATTTAACCTTACACATCCTCCTCCAAACTCTAGAGATACCATGTTTGATACAACTATTAGAGGGATGCTTACCATTGCCGTATTTAGCAACCATAAATTGAGACCAGAGATTATCTTTCGAAAGAAATTTAAACCAAAGTTTAAAAGTGAAGGCCTTAGCAAGATCCCAAAAATTCTTGCAGCCAAGGCCACCCTCACCCCTAACACCACAGCAATTATCCCATTTAGACCAGTTGATTTTGGAAGAAGAATTACCATGCCAGAAAAAATTATTAATAAGCCTATGTAATTTATTACGAACAGTTTTGGTAGGGCCAATAGTTTGAAAACTATAAACAGGTAAAGCGCATAAGACACTTTTAATAAGAGTGAGTCTGCCACCAAAACTGAGGAAATTAGCATCCCAAGATTGAAGTTTGTTTTGAACAGAAGTAACAGGATCATTAAATAAAAAAGACGATATCCTACCTTTAAAAAGAGGAACACCAAGATATTTTAAAGGAAGAGTAGACTGCAAAAAACCAGTAGCATTATTAATGGCTAAAATACGCTGATTAGAGATCCACTTTGAAGCAATAAAGCAGCTTTTGTTTTTACTAAAGGCAAGACCACTACTTTTTTCAAAATCATTCAAGAAAAGCAAAATACGATGTATTCTGTTAATGGTAGCATTAGTAAAAATGATAAAATCATCCGCAAAGCATAAATGGGAAATAGGTAAACCACCTAATGTTTTAAAATAAAGATCTGGGTGAATTTGAAATAAGTTATCCAGCCCCCTAGACAAAATATCAGCAGCAATAATAAAAAGAGCGGGAGAAATAGGATCACCTTGCCTCAGTCCATTAGAAGACTTGAAGAAACCATGTTTAGAACCATTAATAATGACTGAAAAATAAACATTGTTAATGCAATTCTTAATGATATTAATGAAATCAGAATTAAAACCAAAAAGTTCAAGGGCTAAATAAATAAAATTCCAATCAATGTTATCATAAGCTTTAGCAATATCCAACTTGATAATCATATTTCTCCCCCTAACTTTAACATCCAAATCGTGAACTAATTCTTGCGCCAAAAGGATGTTATCGGTAATGGCTCTCCCTTTCACAAAACCCATATGGTGAGGGGAAATAATTTTAGGTAAAAGCACAGAAAGACGGTTACTGATAATTTTAGAGATCAATTTATTAAAACAGGTACATAAGCTAATAGGACGAAAATCATTCCAAGTTTTGATAGAATTATTCTTGGGGATAAGAACTAAGGAAGTAGAAGAGAAAAATTTAGGCATCGGAGATCCCCCGAAAAAGTCAAGAACCGCATTATAGATTTCAAAAGAGATAATATCCCAAGCTTTTTGAAAAAATAAGGTGGTAAAGCCATCAGGACCAGCCACAGAATCACAATTCATCTCCATAATAGTCTTCTTAACTTCCTCCAAAGTCGGGGTACTATTAAGGAAAAGGTTATCCTCAATAGACACAAGACTTGGGATGAAGGAGAAATCCCTAGCAAGGTCAGAAGTGAAATTGTTGTTAAAAAGGTTATGAAAATGCCCAATCGCTAAATTATTAATATCCATAGGATTGTCAGTAAAAGAACCATCCTCCTTTTGGATTTTACTAATAATGTTTTTCGCACGTTTTCTCTTGACAAGCGCATGAAAAAATTTAGTATTCCTATCTCCCTCCACCAAATTTTTAGCAGCCGCTTTTTGCTTCCAAAAAATCTCTTCCTGATTTTGAAAATTAATCAAATCAGTTTTGTACTTGTTTAAGAGAGCTAAATTAGTCACAGAAGGATCATTGCTATATAAGATCTCGGTGGAGTTAACAAGTTGTTCAGCATGAATAATATTGGAAAAGATGTTTCTAAAAACATGCCGATTCCACCAGTTAAGAACATATTTTAATCTTTTGAGCTTAAACCAAAGCCGAACCATACCTTTAACATCATTATCAGGGTGAAGAGGGGCATTCCAGTTGGTTTGAACAACATCTAAGAGAGAATTATTAAGCAACCACATATTCTGAAATCTAAATTGAGAAGGGGCATTAAAATGCTTAAGGTTGATATTAATAAGTAACGGAGAGTGATCCGATAAAGTTCTAGTAAGATGTTGAACAATAGTACAGTTAAAATAGTTGATCCAAGCATCATTAAAAAGAACACGGTCAAGTCTTTGCCATAAGTGACCCCTATTCCAAGTGAACTTATCACCAACAAAACCAATGTCAATTAAATTACAAGATAAAATCATATTGTTAAAATCATCCATAGAACGATTAGATGGATAAGAACCACCCCTCCTTTCAGAATTACAAGTAATGGCATTAAAATCACCTCCCACAAGCCAGGGGAGGTTACAAAAACTGTGAAAATCAATAAGAGACTCCCATAAAACTTTTCTACTATAAAGAGAAGAAGCAGCATAAATGAATGAAGCAAAGCATTGAACATTAAAAGCCTCAACTTTACAATGAAGAACTTGGGGATGATCACCAATAACGTCAATGGTAATAGGAAGTTTCCAAAAAACCCATATTTTATTGGAAATATTAGAAATAGCATGGTCAAATCCCAAAAGACGACAAGTATAACTTAATTTAGAAGCGGCAATTAGGGGCTCAAGAATAATAAGCATAGCAATATTGTGAACACGACATAAGTTTTTAACACGAATACGAGACGAAGGGCAACCAATGCCCCTAACATTCCAAATGATTGTATTAAACATAAAAAAAAGATGTTAATGAGCAGTATTTGACCTAGTGTTCCTAGGAGGTTGCAATATCACCTGTTTAGACTTCCTACCTTTTTTACTCTGAACTTTAATAAAACTATTATCATTATCCTTTCTAGCATGACATTTAGCATTCATATCCAAATCTTCAGAATCAGAAAAAGCATCACTATTAAAGTTAGAATGGATAGGAGACTTACCCTCCGAGAATAATGAAGAACCATCATCTTCCATGAACTTATCCTCGTCGCTCCATTTATCATTATTATTTAAAGGCGATACCTTTAAAGTAGCAGAATTAACTTTAGGAGGTAAAAGAGAAGGGTTAATTTCTCCTTCCTCTAAAGATAAGTTAATATTATCATCTTCTTCCTCAATTAGATGCACATATAGAGAAATATTTTCCTGCTCAACAATAGGATCCAAAAAACCATTATCGTTAGGGATAGGTAAATCATTATTGCATTGAAGAGAATTACCCAAATTTTCAACCACATTAGCAGCAACATTTTCTTTAGCATTTTCCATAACCGTTAGAGTATGGATAACCTCACAATTATTACCAATTGCTTCCTGTTCAAGGCATTTCTGAACCATAACCTCAGAAGGCACATCAGCAGTATTCCCTAGAATTTTTTCTACTGGTGAAGATCTGGTTTCAGCACTCTCCAACAATTTTTTCTTCTCCTTCTCCGTGCAACACAATTCATCTGACTGAGACAAATGCTTCTTTTCAACATGTAAGTTAGGAAATTTTTTAAAACATTCATTCACAGCATGACCATGCATCTTGCAAAAAGAGCAAAAGATAGGTAAATTTTCCAATTCAACTTTTTGAAAACAGCCTTTAACCTCCGAACCGATCCAAATTTCTGAAGGATATTTTTTAGAAACATCAAGTTCAACTAAGACCCTAGCCACGGAAGGCCTAGAGACCGACGCTGTGGCTTGGTCAGTTTGTAACGGACGGCCAAAGATTGAAGCTAAACTAAAAAGAATTTGCTGATTAAAGAAATGAAGTCTCAAATTAGGAAAAGATAGCCAAACCAGAGCTATCGGGGATTCCTCCCTAATGTCAAAATCCAGCATCCATTTCAACAACCTCATCTGGCAAGCTTGAATGTAATATGATCTACGAGAAAAAAGCCTACTATAATCTAAATCATTAGAAAGTTGAATAGCAACATGCCTTTGATCAAGTAAGCCAACATGAAAGGAACCAGAAAGCTTGAGATTCACGAAGAACTTCCGAATCATATCTAAGTTAGGCCTTCTTAAAATAAATTTACCAACTAAAGTGAAAGCAAAAGGTGCAGCAAGCTGCTCAACAACAGTATCTTCAAAAAGCAAAGCCGGAACACCTTTATAAGAAGCTTGAACAAAGCTCAGTTTCGGAACAGAGCTAGAACCCCCAGCAAGGGCTTCTTTAAAGGATCTAGTTTTTCCTTCCATAAGTGGAGGTTTAGGGTGTGATGATGACGGAACCGTCATCATCCCACACAAAAACGGCCAGGAAAGAACAACGAAAGACTAGATAAGGATCAGAACACTAGGATCTAAGAAAAAGAAACGAAATCACCGGAGAAAAACAGCCGAAGCGCCACAGATGGACGAAGCACAGTAAACCCTAGAAGTCGCCTTCAAATCGCCACGGGAGAACACGTCTCGAAGAGAGAGGAAATATTTAGAATATATGCTACTAAAAGAAAATTGATTACAAAGCTTTAAGTATGAAGACAAATAGATGAAGGAAGAAGAAAATCCCGATTAAAACTCTTTGCTTCATCATTTCTCTAACTCGTTAGCTCTTTAACTCCTTTCCAAAGTTTGGCCAAAAGTCACCAAAAAAAGCCTCCAAATCCTAAAATTCTGGTCAATATATATCTCCCCATGGAGAAATTATTTTGTGTGGACGTCGAATGCAGTTTGCCGTCCAGAGATCAACCAGAATACACCATGTCAGCAATACCGAGTCGGGTACTGAGCGATACCGAGCCGCGGTACTGAGCAGTACCTAGCCGGGTACCGAGCAGAAGGTAACGTAGTGCATTATGGTCGGTCTCAAGACGACATTAGGTGTCCGCACAGAATAATTTCTTCTCCCCCTTCCCAAGGTTCAAAATCCATCAAATCCCTAAAATATGTTCCATAATAGGTTATTTTATAAGAAAAACAAGTCATTGTGATAATAGTTAATGTGTTTGTTTTGTTTTTGTGTAGAATGTATCAAAGAATGACGTTGTGGTGCTGAGGTCCATGTTGTGTCTCCTTATTTTGATTAAAAAAACACAAAAATCTCCTTGTGGAAGGCATACAAGCCTTTAATCTGCAATATAAGCGTTCAATACACCAATATGATCACATAATTTGCCATTGCAGCTAAGCTAAGTGACCTATAATTGAAAATTAGTGCATATGAAATCTTAAAAGAAATACTATAAATCATACAAAATGCACAAAAAAAATACAACTTGTAAGATCAAGTAAATATTCTTCTAACAATCATTTTATAATATTAAAAATAATGATCCTTATTTTCTCATGCAATTCAGTACCAAAAAGGACCAAATGCAGACAAGCTGTGTTTATGCTTATGTAAATTTTGGAAAAAAAGAGAGTTAAAATCGATGTCTACATATTTTT
The DNA here is from genome assembly GCA_016618105.1 of Dendrobium huoshanense. Classification (NCBI taxonomy): domain Eukaryota; kingdom Viridiplantae; phylum Streptophyta; class Magnoliopsida; order Asparagales; family Orchidaceae; genus Dendrobium; species Dendrobium huoshanense. Next base: position 8,396,829 of record CM028351.1, read on the forward strand.
GGAAAACTCATAAATCATTTTGATTTCATTTCATTTCCTACACTTCCTTCAATCCAAAAAAGCATACTTTAATTTTGAGTCACAATGTACATATGAATGTCAAGAATTTGAATTATAATATAGATCAAGAAAAAAGAAAATTATCGTACCTTGCGTATTCAAGCTCAAATCATAGTTAATGAGCTAAGTTTGATTCAAATAGAGATTTAATAGCCTTAGTTATATATAGATTGGATCAAGCGAATTTGAGTCGGACTTAGGAGTGCATCTGAGTCATGTTGACTTGTTAGCTAGCTTCGGCTCTCTACTCTCATGATTTAAGCTCAATGTGCTTATGAGCAAAGCTTGAGACAACCTGACTTGAAAAGTTAGCTTGTAAATTAGCTTGTTTAGAAAACAAAACTTAAAAATATATGTGAATTCAATAATTTTAGCATAAAGTTTTTTTAAAAAATATTTAAAAATTACATCTCCTTTTTTTAAAGTAAATTTTTATTCTTTTTATTATGTTATTATAATAACCTATTGAATATAAATCATCTTATCTTTTTCATAACAAAAAAGTCGACTCGAATTCATAAAATAACCTAGAACTGTATTATTAATCAAGCATAATATTTATCTATATGAGATTTGGACTCAACTTGAATTATTTATGCCCTAATAAATCACAATTTGGAATTAGATGTGCTCTCTATCACATGATTACAATCCTAATCAAGGTCTAAATTAAACTCTTATTGTACATGAGATGTAGTCAAAGAAAGAATCAAATTAAAAATAAAATAAAATTGTTGAGGATCTTAGTTGTTGGGCATTCAATGAACCTAATTAAATACTTTAGAAGGCTTTGGAAATTTTCTTTTAAGGATTAAAGAAAACAAACATTAAGTGAGAATATCATAAAAGTATATTGGTAGAAATCATGACAGCTTTATATATTCACTGAAAAAAAGGCTAACAAGAAAGACTGTTAGGGTTGTAAATTGACAAAAAAAAAGAAAATTATTATTATATACAATAATTAGTAATTAATGATGTATTAAATAATTTATGATTATTAGTGGGATAATCATGTTGATTATGATCAATAATTATTATTTAACTATTAATAACCTTTACTTAAACTATTATTAATGAAAATTTAAATTCAAATCTTACAATTTCCTAAATTTATTGAAAGTTGATGCATTGCATTCAAAATTAAAATCAAATTATATTGTTTAATTTGAAGGATATTCTTATTTAAAAAATTCAAATTAATTTTTTTTCATTTCAACAATCATATCATTTATAATTCTTATTGATTATAAATGATATGAATAATATAATATTTCTCATTTCTTTAAAGGAAAGACATTATTTTAAATTTGTATGAATAAAAAATTTGATAGAATGAAAGGAGTGTTTTAATGGGCTAGTGGTGGTAGGCCACAATTAAGGCAAACTAAATACATTTCCGCTAATTTTGAGATTATGATATTCTCTACTAAAAAACACGCTAATATTGCATCCTCACTATAATAGAACATATAGAATGTGAAGGACAGTCACAAATAGAGGTGCAAATGAGTTGGTTATATATGAGCTACTCCTAACTTGCTACAATCTATTATAACAATGGACATGAGAAGGAGGATTATGATTTATCTTCTTACTTCTTGCTCCAAGGAATGAGCTCATAGTAGCACTTCTCATGCCCAGTTCAAGCAAACTAATCTTCTCAAGAAACTTTTTAGAAGATAAAAATATTGAAGTATTTTACATATTGATTAATTACTTGTAAATATCATAATTCAATTCATTCATTCATCATGTGGGATTGTTACACTTTTGTATTTTAAATTATGTAAACCTTGGATAATATAGAGATGTGCTTAGGTTTTTTAATTTTCATTTTGATTGTAGCTCTCCGGAGCAGTAGCGAGCTGGTGGGTCCTTCTAAGGACTTTGTAACTGAATTTTGAAATTAACACGTAGGCCCCTCCGAGGGTTTAAACTATATATATATATATATATATATATATATATATATATATATATATATATATATATATATATATATATATATATATATATATATATATATATATATATATATATATATATATATATATATATATATATATATATATAGTAGAGAGAGAGAGAGAGAGAGAGAGAGAGAGAGAGAGAGAGAGATGTAATCAACATTCAAATGGAATAAATGATGAATGACCATTTATATATAAAATAATTGATTTTTTTATTATTTTTTTCTCTCTTAATTCACCATATTTCTTCTCTTGACCAATATCTCTTCACCTTTTTTATTGGATGAAGAGAATGTCCATCTTCATTATTATCTGATACTTAAGATGTATAATTAAATGGAAAGCCAATTTGTTGTTTTTCATTTGCACTTAATATTATTTGTAGTCACAGAAATGAAGGATTGGTTTGATAATATGATCACCGAAATTTTTAATTTGTGAATGATGAGTAAAGAATTGTGAAGTCTAAGGTTAAAAGCCACTACTGAAGAGCAAATAGAAATAAAATCATGCCCAAAACTGCTATTTGAAAGCAACTTTCATAATTTTCTTAGTAATCCTCAATATGAATTGAGGCAAATTTGAATTGAATTCTTTGAGTTTGGCAAAAGTTTTTAATATTCTTTTAGTGAACAATGTCCCATTATTAGTGATGATGGTCACTAGGAGTCCGTAATCATAGATTATATTAGACTAGATAAAATTGTTGTTTAGCACTTTAATAGTATTTTTTTTTAGTTCCTTTGCTTCAATCTATTTGGAGAAGTAGTTGACCTTTACTAGGATAAACTCTCCTAGGCTTATGGAAGGTGGGAATGATTACATCAAGTAATCCCTCAAACGGTGAATGGGTAAGGGTTAGAAATTTATTAAATTTATGTGATAGTTGTAGCTACATTATGGAAAATTCCTGACATTAAAGTCATTTTTTGTTAAAAGCTTCAAGATGTTAACTAAAATTTGGCAAAATTATTTTAGTTGAGAATCCTTCGTGTCATATTCCTCCCTCTTGATTAACTTTTGCACTCACCTAAATGCACTTCTCTTGGGATTCTCTCTTTTTCTTTCTCCTCCACATAACTCAATTCAATGATGTGACTAGCCATTTCAACATTTTGCCTCCCATAAATAAATACTAAGCTTCTTTGCTTTATCACCTCCATGAGTTAGTTGTATAGTGTAAGATTTTTTATTTTTAGGTACTTGATTTAGTGATCCACACAACATAGAGAGGCATCTTCTTCAATTTCCATCACTTCACTTCTTTGATGATGGGGCAAGATAGCTCTAAGGAAGTCATCCATTTGAGTTTCCCATCTTTAAGAGCAAGTTGACAAGTTGGTCTTTCTCCCTCAAGACATGCTCTATTTAACGAGCTTGAACTAGCTAGCATCTAGCTTCTAGCTTCACTTTTGAAAGATATCTCTACAGGATCTCTTCTTACACTTCATATTACCCATAAATTTGTCTAGTATCAAGCTGTGAGTAAAAAAACATGGAAAAATGCTTCATATTGATTGTAGTTACAAATTTTAATCCCATAATTGGAGCTTTATACCTAACTTAGTATTTATTTTTGCACTCACCTAAATGCACTTCTCTTGGGATTATCTCTTTTTCTTTCTCCTCCACATAACTCAAATTCAATGATGTGACTAGCCATTTCAACATTTTGCCTCCCATAAATAAATACTAAGCATCTTAGCTTTATCACCTCCATGAGTTAGTTGTATAGTGTAAGATTTTTTATTTTTAGGTACTTGATTTAGTTATCCACCCAACATAGAGAGGCATCTTCTTCAACTTCCATCACTTCTACTTCTTTGATGATGGGGGCAAGATAGCTCTAAGGAAGTCATCCATTTAAGTTTCCCATCTTTAAGAGCAAGTTGACAAGTTGGTCTTTCTCCCTCAAGACATGCTCTATTTAACGAGCTTGAACTAGCTAGCATCTAGCTTCTAGCTTCACTTTTGAAAGACACCTCTATAGGATCTCTTCTTGCACTTTATATTACCCATAAATTTGTCTAGTATCAAGCTATGAGTAAAAAAACATGGAAAACTGCTTCATATTGACTGTAGTTACAAATTTTAATCCCACAATTAGAGCTTTATACCTAACTTAGTATTTATTTGTGCACTCACCTAAATGCACTTCTCTTGGGATTATCTCTTTTTCTTTCTCCTCCACATAACTCAAATTCAATGATGTGACTAGCCATTTCAACATTTTGCCTCCCATAAATAAATACTAAGCATCTTAGCTTTATCACCTCCATGAGTTAGTTGTATAGTGTAAGATTTTTTATTTTTAGGTACTTGATTTAGTTATCCACCCAACATAGAGAGGCATCTTCTTCAACTTCCATCACTTCTACTTCTTTGATGATGGGGGCAAGATAGCTCTAAGGAAGTCATCCATTTAAGTTTCCCATCTTTAAGAGCAAGTTGACAAGTTGGTCTTTCTCCCTCAAGACATGCTCTATTTAACGAGCTTGAACTAGCTAGCATCTAGCTTCTAGCTTCACTTTTGAAAGACACCTCTATAGGATCTCTTCTTGCACTTTATATTACCCATAAATTTGTCTAGTATCAAGCTATGAGTAAAAAAACATGGAAAACTGCTTCATATTGACTGTAGTTACAAATTTTAATCCCACAATTAGAGCTTTATACCTAACTTGGTTATGGGTGACTTGAGAATTAATTTTGATGGCTCACTTTAATATGATTCTTAATAGATTCCTTAAAACCATGCTAGATCCAACTCCCTAATTTCTTGATGCATCATCCACATTTAACATCCATAATTAATCAGTACACTCTTCACCTTCTTAGAATCTAATAAGGTGAAGTAGACTAGAAAGTTGTTAAGTGTCAGGGCTTTAATGTCCGTTGTTGGTATATAGGTTAATTGGAACTCACTCAGTTTGATGAGCCAATTCAAAAATAATTCTAATTGATTTGGCTTAGTTAATATGATTTCGAGAGTTTGGTCTATGATAACTTAAATTGGATGTGCCATGAAGTAAGATCAAAGTAGCTGTGTCGTGACCACAACCACCCACATTAGTTTCTCCATGATTGGATACCTCAACACAACTCCTCAAATAGCTTTTCTTATATAATAGATATGCTACTATCTCTCACCTCTTCTTAAAATAGGATAAAGCTTATCTCATCCATGCTGATTCCTAGGTAAGGAGTATATTCTCTCTAAGTTAGGGGCTTCATGATAATGGGGGCTAAGATAGGAGCGACTTCACTTGCTAAATGGAGACTTAACATTTTTTACTCCATGCAAAGATTTTATTGCTCATCAAAACTTTGATGAAAGGAGGGCACCTCTTACTCTATTTCATGTTGAAATGATTGACCAAGGTGACTCGCATGGTCAGCCATTATACTGCTTTCATTATCATGAATAAAGGCATCTCTTGAATTGCCTTCACCTTATTTGGATTCATCTTGATCCCATTCTTTGGTTAAGAGAAATCTCAAGAACTTTTTTGATCCAACACAAGAGTATGTTTTTGCAGGCTAAGTCACATTTTTTACTTTTTTTGGGTGTTGGACGTAATACTCTAGAATTAATAAATTTGTCATATATTTAAAAAATAATAAATAAAATATAAATAAATTTTAATGACACTCATTTAGTTAGTGCAATATGTTTAGCTTGAAGTTGAAATTGTAATTTAATAAACTTTTAGAAATTAATTCACAACTAAAATTGTTTATTTAAATAAATTAGCATTAATTAAAAAGTTAAAAGTATACAAAGTTTATATTAATTTCTAAGAAATTATATATAAGAGATTTATGACTCAATTAAAGCTTAAATATCATGCTATTTGATATTTAATTTTTCTTAATGAGAAAGATATAAGTAATTATTTTTTTTCATTTATTAATTTCAAGAGGCAATATTTTTATCTCTTTTTATTGAAATATATCAAATAGATACTTTTAAGTATGATGATGTCAATTAAAACTCTCCTTCCCCCTCTTCTCTATTCTTTCTAATGTGATGTTAAGTTCCATAGCAAAGCTTCTAACTATTTAATTTCTTTTTATTGAAATTAGTTAAGAAAAATAATTAAAAAAGTTAATTTAATTTGAATGTTGATGGCATGCTTTACTAACAAAGTTATCTATCTATAATAGAATGCTATAATTATGATAATGATAGTTATAATTATCTATATAATTAAATAATCATATATTAATTAGGATTTTCTTATTATTTATAGTTTGAAGTAGTTAGTGTCTTAAAGACTATACTTTATGATGATAGTCAACCAAAACCAACAAAAATATGAGGTAATTAAAATCTGTTGGATCGAATTTTACCTATCTTCCTATGCCTCATAGTCAATTTTCATTTAATTAATTAAATAATTAAAAAAATTATATTATTTTCTTCATTGGGATAAGGTGTGAGCAAGTAGTAAACCGTAATTAAGATAAAGAAGAGAGGATAATGAGGTTCTTTCTTTTTTTTTTAATTTATTTATTTTTTTATTTTTAGAGGATAGTGAGTTTCTTTTTTTTTTTTAACCAAAATATATTCCAACAAGAAAAGAGGGGGGTTACAACAAACTTAAAGAAGGGAGAAAAAACGAAAATTACAGAGAAATCAAATCACGGGGTTTAACAACCCAAAGCTCAGTAATTGGCAGAGGCTTCAAACTGCATCGAAGCAAGGCGAGGGCCATCCAGTTTGGAGTGAGAGACCAACGAGCAAAAAAATGCACCACCAAAGGTTGCCACGAGCCATGACTTTAGATAAGTGAGCCCTAGCCACATCATTACCAAAAACCAACAATCACATTCTCGAAATTTTAACAAATATCTAGCAAAACAGCAATCACCATATTTTAAAAAATAACTCATATCAGCTCCCAACTAAAGCTGCAATCCAAAGGAGAAACTCCAACGAAAATCATCTCCTACCCCTACCATGTCTACCCCTCCCACAAGAGGAGACCGGAAAAATAGGTTGGTCATGCTGCAAAGCAAATTCATCCATAGGTTCTTCATATTCACTAGCCTCCGAGGATGAATCAGAAGAACGATGAATCCAGTCAATTTGCAATCTCACACTCTCCCCCGAATTGGCACCCACTTGAGAAACCAATGCATATGGTGAAATTAATTTGACAGGAACATCAACAAAAGGTCCAGGCACAGGAACAATAGGCGTTAAAGAAGGATAAACGAATGACCAAGAATGCACCATCTCCACAGTAGGTGAAACAACCTCAACCAAAATACACGGAGTAGACATAGTACCAACACGAGACAAAGGAGTAGTAGAGATAACACCACCCACTTCATTAGCACATTTACGGGAATCCAAGACAACTCCAGAATCCGACAAATGAGACATAACTGCAGGAGAACCAACACCCACCACCTCAGCAGACTTCAACAATTCCCCAAAATGAGCAGGGGAAAGAATAGAAATAGGACCGCCCACAACACTGTCAAAAGAATTGGCGGGACAAACAACACCAGCATCCAAACTAACCAAAACAGGGGAAACATGGGATATGCCAACAGCCCGAATAGGCATAGGCAGACCAGAAGCACAAATAGCACCGGCTAAACTAACATTAGCATTATTCACGTCTAACCCTCCATTATAATTAATCAACACCGTAGGAGCCTCAGGGGGCAAGGAAACAGGTAAATCGCTAAGCATAGTAATAGGAGCCACCTCAGTGACAGGAGGAACAACCACACGATTTGACAGGGGATGAAGAAGAGGGCATTCAAGATTTGAGTGACCCAGAGATTTACAGTGAGAGCAGTAGGAAGGAAAGGAGTCCATAAAAACCGATTGTATATAGCATAATCTCTCAGAGCCAATCCAAATCTTATTAGGATACACATTGGTAACATCCAGTTCCACCAGCACACGAGCAACCGACGGCCGCCTTCCAGAGGAGGTGGCCTGATCAAATTTAAGAGGTTTACCAAACATGGAACCGAGCCCCTGTAAAATCCTCGGGGCAAAGAGGTGCGACCTGAGACTAGGAAAAGAAACCCAAATTGGGATATAAGGAGATTCAACATCAACATCAAAGGTAGGGGACCATTTAAAAAATGTCATGAAATAGTTGTTCACAAAATAAGAACGATGGGAAAAAATGCGGTAGTAATCCATGTCATTCTCAAGCTTGATAAGAACATGCTTAGGGTTAAGAATAGTAACCGAGAAAATCCCATTGAGTTTGAGATTGAATTTTTTTTTTAAATCGCTTCCAGCGTAGGTTTATGAGCCGAAAATTTACTAACAAGCGCAAACTCAAAATAAGAAGCAAGAGTTAGAACTTCCTCATCCAAAATCCAAAGCGATGGAAGCCCCAAAAAGACAAAATCTTAAGCTCAGGGAAAGAAGAGTTCGAAAAAAGAGATGAACCCGCTAAAGTCTCACGAAAGGACCGAGAAGAGGGATTACCCGATAAAAAACCAGGATTCAGAAGCCGTTTACCCTCCATAACTAAAAAAAACCAACGAAATGAGATATATTAGTGCAGGAAACTTCCCTGAGAAGGCCATAGATATCTTAAGCTATTATATAATATAACTAAACTATTAAACATTCATAAATATAATTAATCATTATAACAACAACAACATTATCAAGCCTTTGTCCCACTACATGTGGCCAGCTACATGATTTTTTTTCTCCATTGTGTCATGTTAAAAGTCAAATTCTCATTTAAATCTAATAAAGAAAGATCATTTCTAATATTTTCTAACAAAGTTTTTTTAGGTCTACCTCCACCTTTCTTAATATAAATTAAATCTATTACCTCTACTATCATAATCGGGTCATCTGACAGTCGTTGTTTTATGTGACCAAACCATCTAAGGCGACTCTCTCTAATCTTATCTTCCAATGGAGCTACTCCAACCCTTTTCATGTATATGCTCATTTCGTATTCTGTCTCTAAGGTTAAATTTACTCATCCACCTTAGCATCCTCATCTCTATAACACTTAACTTAGTATTATACTTCTCTTTTAATGGCCAAAATTATGTACCATAAAGTATTGCAGGTCTCACCACCATCTTATAGAGCTTTCCCTTAAGTTTGAGCGGACCACTTTTCTAGCACACAACAAGCCCGATGCATTCCTCCACTTCAACCATCCAACTAGAATTCTACTGGTAATAGCCCCATCTATTTCACCATCACTCTAAACAATAGATCCAAGATATCTAAAAAGTGTAATCTTATTAATGACATGATCTCCTAAAGTCACAATACTCCAACTAGGTTTATTATTACTAAAATAATACTCCATATATTCAGTTTTAGATCTACTTAAGCGGAAACCTTTAGACAGTAGGGTTGATCTCCATAATTTAAGTTTACCTTCAATTCGCTCTTTAGTCTTATCAATAAGTAGAATATCAACATAAAAAAAAAAAAACAACAACAAGGTACATCCTCTTGCAAATGTCTTGTGAGAACATCGATGACTAAAGCAAAAAGATATGGTCTTAAGGTTGATCCTTGATGTAATACAACCGAAATAGGAAAATACTTGGTCAAACCACCTTCTATTTGAATACAAGTAATAACTTATGTATACATATCATTAATGATTTGAATATAAGCATTATTAACTCTATTTTTTTCAGGAACTCTCCGTAGCACTTCTCTTGGAGTTTTATCATATGCTTTCTCTAAATAAATAAATATCGTATGTAGTTCCTCCTTATTCTATATATATTTCTCCATCATGTTGAAACTCGAGCCTTCAAATTTATAATTTTGATAAAAACAAATAATATTGATTAAATTTTTATTTCTCCTCATATTTTGTAGTGCATATTTATTTGTGGGTTAACTAATATTTCAGGTTCATTATGGACTATTCTTTGAAGATTTATGGCTCAAAATTGAGTAGAATATGTTATGTTAAATGAGTCTATAACTTTCATTTATTTATTTTTAATTTATTGAGTAAGTTCTGTAATGATGTATGTTAGCTTGGTGACCGTGCACACATACAAGGGGAGTAAAAATGATTTTAAATATTTTAATTTTTTGTACATCGTACTGTAAGATATGGATCGTACTATATGATATGGTGTTACAAAAAATAATTAAAAATATTTTTTTTCTTGAAAAATATTTTTAAAAGATAACTAATCATACATTATGAACACCACATCTTACTGGATAATTTGTTATAATTTAAAAGCTCGTCGTTCATTAAATTAGGCAAAAATTTGAATTTAAAAAGTTATTCTAATCGTATTGTATGAACTGATCGTACTATATGATGTTTAAAATATTGTCTAATTTATTCCAATGATTAGTCAATCAAATCTATTTAATTTTGATATTTTGATCATACAATACGAACTGGATTGTATTGTATGATCAATAGATATGATTTTGATCATCCCATATTTCATCCTATACAAACTCCATTTTGATTGAACTGTTTGTACAATACTAACTAGTGATCGTATAGTACGAACAGGTAAATTGAACTATTCATACATTACTAACTAGTGATCGTACAGTACTAACTGTTGAGAGAGTTGCTACTTAGCTTTGCATGATTTATGTTATTGTAACTTGTATGTTTTAATAATTTCAAATATTATTATTTTGATTATTATTTTCTCCTTACATATTTTGAAAAGAATTATTTTTGGCTCTTGTGTGTACTAACATTTCAGGGAAATCATACTCCAGATTGTTGAAGACTTCAAATCAAGATCAGTTTATAATATTTTGAAACTTGGAGTCTGTATTTTTCTTTTACTTGAGTTTGAGAGAGTGTGATTGTAATTAAATAACTTAGCACACACACATCGGGGGAGAGCTTTAAACTTCACAATTTTAATATACTGATCATACAGGACGAATTGTGTTCATATAGGACGATCAGGTCAGTTATACTCCTCGAAGAGAAATGAAATGAACAGAGGGTGTGAAAGAATTTTTCTAAGTCTTAATCGTCAAGATGATTTAACCTGTCACTACAGGAAATTTGCTCATTACTGACGATTTACCTGTAAATAATGACAGTTCTGAAAAAAAATGATGGCTTTTTGGCGGTTCTCCCACCGCTGGAAAAAATGGCGTCAGAAGTCGTTGCCGGCAGTGTTTTGTTGGCGGTTTATTTCCCCGACGGCCTGCATCGCCCGTTATCACCAGAGTTGTTACCGGTGGCTTTCTGGCCGTCCAACTGCCAGTACAATTACTGTCTTTTGACCGCCGGTAGACTGCCGGGAAACGTACCGACGGCTAACCGGCGGTCAGCATCGACTGTATTGCTGGCGGTTATAGCCGCCGGCGTGTCGCCGAACAACTGCCAGATAGCGTCGGTAAACCTCTGGTAAAATACTAGCGGTTAAAAGAGATTTTTGGCGGCGTCAATCAGCCGTCCGATATTGACATTTTCGGTGGCTCAACCTCCGGTTAGCCACCGGAAATCTGTAGCACCTGAAAAAAAAATTGACAGTTCACCTTAAACTCTAAATCTGCACAAAAAATAACAAACATAATTTTGGGCAACACACCACTATAATCCATCACAATAATTATAAAAAATGTATTCATAAATTCAACAAAATAAAATAATAAATACAACCAGAGTTCATTAAACCAAAGTTCTAAGTTCAATAAGTTCAACCAAATAAGTTTACAATCAATTCATCATAAGTTCATCAAATATAAAAAGTGTTAATCCTCAATTGTATCCTCGCTGTCTGGAGATACATGTGGCTGCTTTGTCTCTTGCTCTTTCTTCCTCTGATTTTCATCTCTGTAGGATTGCAGCTCTGCTTGCATTTCATTTTGAACATTTCTCATCTCTTCAATCTCTCTAGTCAGTGCTACAACTCACTGGCTTACAGTTTCTTCAGCTCCACTTGGATCATAAAATATTGAGGTGGAAGAACTGCCCTCATAAGCATTGCCCTGTGAACCCAAGCCATATACCCTTCCCCTTTGTATTCCACCAACAACATCTGACCATGTATGTTACTAAAAAATTTGGGTCGATCCTGAAGATGATCCCTCACTAGTGGACTTCCGACTTTCCCGAGCTCATATAGAATCATCCTGCAGAATAAATCCATAAACTATATTAATATTATAATTAGTTTTATTAAAATAAATTTCTATTCCCAAACTCCAAAAAATTATACCCACTTGAGCCTTCTTAGCCTTTTCATTAATCCACTGATGGTCAGTTTGATGTTGATGAGTTCTTGTATGTAACTCCAGCAGTGTTGACTCCCGACCAAGGTACTCTTTCTGAAATATAAGATATAGTTATAATAACATAAATATATTTAATAAACTAATTTAAAACTCTTATCAGTCATCATCTTTGTTCCGTATGAGGAACAGATCCACCAGTATGAAGACAGCTTCCTAAACCCCCACAGTCAGAGGCTCTGTTCTACTTATTCTGCTCTCTTATTTTTTTGAACTCAGGGGTCACCCAAGCTCTACTCAGATCAGCCCATACACCCTCTCCAATCCATATTGGATGCTACTCGAACATTTTAATATCCGTGAATATGTCTCTGAGATGGGTCGCTCCTCTCATCTCAAAATTGGTTCTGATCCTCGTGCTATACTTAGGCAACCACATAAATTCTTTATGTAAAAATTTAGGCATAACCAAAAAGATTAGTACAAATTAAATCAAATATTTAAATTCATACCAAATAAGTATACTTGAAATTCTCCAAACCACTTTTCCCTAACCTCTTTTGGGTTCTTCTTCCAGGATAAGTAACGAGCATCATATTTATTCTTTATAATATCCCGGATCTTATGTGTAGGTGGCCTTGAAAGATTGAAGTTGCAGGTTAATTTTTTTGTCAATAATATATAATATATCAAAAGACAATCAACTTAATAATATAAATTAAACTTACTTATCGCCCTCAGGCTCAATGTATTGACGCTTATTTGCTGCACATGCATGATCCCCAGCACCAACCTCTACTGGTCTAGATGGTTCACCATATTCTGGCTGCACTGTATATGGGTAATAATATGGGTAGGGGTAAGGAGGGTGAGGACCAGTGGATGGACCTGCTGCCTGTAATGATGGTTGTGGGGGGGGGGGGGGGGGGGGGTAATATGGATAGAATAGAGTAGCATGTGCCTGATCTGGAGAGGGAGAGTGAGGACTCATCGAGGGAGGAGAGAAGTAGCCAGGCAAGGGTGGTGGTACAATAGTAGGTGGATCTGACTAACGCTGACCCTGCTAACTCGGGGACCGCTGCTGCTCCTCGGTGGTGGTCTGACTATGTTGGGAATAAAACTCAACTTCTTCCAGCAGAACTTTGAGGCAAATAATTTATGAGGAGGATCGTCACTCGAAGCCATCTATATTAAAAGAAGCAATTAGTAAAGCATTGTAACATATAAAAAGTATAAGAAGTAATAAATAAAAAGTATAATTCTGTAATTCTAAATATTATATAATACAAATAAAAGAAGTAATTAATAAAGAAATTAATGAATTACAAAAATAACGAATACCAGAATACAAATAAATAATTAATATTTTCATTGCTCAGAATTATAAAAGTACTATTCAAAATATTACAAAAAGTAAAATTCTATAATTCTAAATTATAAAAACTATAATTCTAAATTATAAAAACTACTTAGAATCAAAATTATTTTCATTGCTCTCCAGGGTATCTTCACTTTCATCCTTATTCTCATCTTCACCTGAGCTAGTTGAAGTGTTGAACTATTCACATCTTTTAACTACATTTCAATTCTAGAGGTTGTAGTATGTTATCACCTCTTAATTTGGGTGGAGGCGACCGCTCAACTCTATTTTTAACGAATGCTTCCTTATTCCTCCGAAGCTAATTATTAGCAGGTAGAAACATACGATGATAATCAAATCAAGTATTTTCCCCTCCATGTTTTTGTGTGAAAGCTTTACTATTCTCTATGCAGTAAGGACATGCTAATTTTCCTGTTGTGCTCCAACCAGACAACATAGCATAAGCTGAAAAATCACCAATGGCTCACAATAATACAGCTCGATGGAGAAAATTTTGTTTTGTTGATATGTCATATGTGAGAACTCCTTCCCATAATAACTTGTGGTCATCAATTAATAGTTGCAAAAAAATATCAATTTTTGCTATTGGACTATGTGGTTAAGGTATTATAAGAGTTAAGAACATGTACGAAGTAGTCATACACATCTCTGGTGGAAGGTTGTATGATGTTAATATAAGTGACCAACAAGAGTACGATGTAGCTGTTTGACTATATGGGTTAAAACCATCGGCACATAATCCTAATCTTATGTTGCGGGATTCAGTAGCAAATGAAGCATGCACTCGATCAAAATGTTTTCACACTTCAACATATGATGGATGAGAAAGAACACCACTTTTTGCTATTTTCTCCTTATGCCATCTCATATGACCTACTGAACTCGTTGATGCATAGAGTTGCTGAAGTCTTGGAATGATCGATAAATAAAATAAATGGGAATATGGAACATCTTTCTTTTGACGACATTATTTTTTGAGTTTGGCTTAAACTGAGGAGCATTACAGGTTCGATAATAAACTTCTATTGCATCATCCTTATAGTATAACATACAGTTATTGATATAACAATCAATTTTTGTAGTAGTGAGACCTAACTTGGATACTAATTACTTCGTTAGGTATAAGTTTGAGGGAATTAAATTATCCGTTGGATTAGTTTCCTTGAGAAAACCAATAAAAACATTGAAACAATCATGGGGAATATTATACTCAGTTTTAATACTTAGCATCCTCACTGCAATGGATAATTCTGACTGGGTAATGCAACCGTCCCAAATTAGTTTTTGAGCTGCATGTAGTAACTCAAAGAATTTTTGGGTTTCTGCATTTAGTGGCTTCTGTATTTGGTGGCTCTTCCACACTAGCCCTTAAATTAGGACCTCATACATTAAAAATAAGTTTTTCATAGGGTCTACTCATTTGATCTTCATCAAATATTTCATAAGCTGTGGATGAACCAGCATGAGCATCTCTTTGTGGCTCGTACTCGCCATGTGATGTCCAAATCTAGTAGTTTGGAAGAAATCCCCTACGATATAAATCAAGCTTCACATCAACAGACTTTGAGGAATACTTGATTTTTATGCTTCGAACATGGACATATAAATATTTTATCAAACTGAAATGAAGGTAGTTGAGATGCAACTTGAATGAAAGTTTCAACTCTCTGTATAAATTCATTTGTCAATCCTTTTCGACCCGGCAACAATCCGTTATACATTCAATATCTCTCTTCTTGGATAGTCATTTGGACGTTGAAGCAAACGTCCCACTACATAGTTATGAAAATATTTATTAGAACACATGTGTAAACCTTAATAAGCGTACGTGCTATACTTTCAAGCAAGTATACTTTACTTGAATTGGAATGCATTGTCTATCTCTACCTTTATTAATTAAGTCAAATATAATACCTTAACTTTCCTTATTGGGTCATCAGAAGGTCTCCGTTTAATGTGATAAAACCATGTAAAACGACTCTCTCTAATATTATCTTCCACTTAAGCTACTCCAACCATATCATGTATATGCTCATTTCGTATCCTATCTCTAAGGGCCAAGCCACTCATCCTTCTCTTTTATTAACCACGATTCAGCACCAAAAGCATTGCATATCTCACCACCATATTATAGAATTTATACTAAAGTTTGAGGGGGACTATTCTATCACACAATAACAAGCCCGATTCATTCCTCCATTTCAACAATCCAACTTGAATTGTGCTGATAATATCCCCTTCTATTTCACCATCATTATGAACAAAAGATCCAAGGTATCTAAAACATGTAATTTTATTAATTACTTTCTCTCACTAGGTCTATTGCTACTAAAATTAAACTCTATATATTCAGTTTTAGATCTACTAAAGAGAAAACCTTTAGACTCTAAAATTGACCTCCATAATTCGAGTTTACCTTCAACTCCCTCTCTAGTCTTATCAACATATAGAATATCATCAACAAAAAGCATACAACAAAGTACATCTAAGGCGATACTCTTTAATCTCATCATTCACTGGAGGTACTCCAACATTTCCATGTATATATGCTCATTCCATATTCTATCTCTAGGGGTAAAGCCACTCATCCACCTAAGCACCCCCATCTCTGCAACACTTAACTTAGCATAATGCTTCTCTTTTATTAACCAAGATTCGACGCCCTAAAGCATTACATAATCTCACCACCATCTTATAGAATTTTCCCTAAAGTTTAAGGGGGTATTTTCTATCACACAACAAGCCCGATTCATTCCTCCATTTCAACCATCCAACTTGAATTGTACTGATAATATCCCATTCTATTTCACCATCACTCTAAACAAAAGATCCAAGATATCTAAAACGTGTACTTTTACTAATTACTTGATCGCCCAAAGTCACATTCCCCTCACTAGGTCTATTGCTATTAAAATTACACTATATATATATATATATATATATATATATTCAATTTTAGATCTACTAAAGCGAACACCTTTATACTCTAAAATTGACCTCCATAATTTGAGTTTACCTTCAACTCCCTCTCTAGTCTTATCAACATGTAGAATATCATCAAAAAAAAGCATACACCACTACTAGATTACTGCACAAACAACTTCATTAAGTCAAACATCTCGACACCATAAAGAAATCATACTTGCCAGATTCTAGGACAAGACTCAAATGTTCCAGAGAGCACTGCAGAGATTCTAAAACCCCTGCTAGAGTAAAATGCCTAAAGGATCCTTTGAGTCTATTACAAGTATGATTTTTAGATCCAAATACTTGACCTCTACTTAAGTCACAAACCGCTCACTAGGTCTATTGCGACTAAAATTATACCCAATATTTTTAGTTTTAGATCTACTCAAGCGAAATACATTAATAAAAAAATCTCACCTCACAGGTGGCATCGCGCATGGGATTGGGACCAGATGTTTGTCGGCGGCCTTGCAGTGGGAGTTCAAGGGCGGATGGTGTGATCATCGGTGGCCAGATAGGTCGTTAGATGCCAGAGGCAGCTCGGTCGCGCGAGAGGCAGGCGGAGGTGACGGGCGAGCATGGCTGAAGAGAGAGATGAGGAGAAGATGAAATGAAATGGGAGGCTCGGGCTGGTTCATTTTAGGGCTTTTACCGGTGGCGTTCCGGCAACTTCTACCACAGGTAAATAAATCACTTAACACAGGCGGTTTTGGCCATCGGTACAGCGCCGGTAACTTTTAAAGATGGCTGTTTACCCGACAGTTTTGTGACCGCCGCTATTACCGACGGCATAAGCTTGCATAACGGCTGGTTGGGACTGCCGGATAAATTGCCATTAGTACCGGCGGCTAGACAACCGCCGGTCTAAGCTGTTGGTAATGGCTGAATTTCCTGTAGTGTGTTCGTCCCAGGACAATCTCCTCTAGAATTTCATTTTGAACTATTCTTCAAGATGAATTATCCTGTTTGTCCCAGGACGATATCCTCTAGAATTTCATTTTGAACTATTTGTCCAGACGAATTATCCTGTTCGTCCCTAGATGATGTCCTCTGGAATCTCACTTTGAACTATTTGTCCAGACGAATTATTCTATTCATTCCAGGATGATGTCCTCTGGATTTTCACTTTGAACTATTTGTCCAGACTCCCTTCATACTAGGACGATGTCCTCTATTCTTTGAACTTGTGATCCATCTTGCATTTTCGTCCCAACGAATCTTGGGAATAACGGTTCGTACCGGATGAACAATAATCATACGGGATGATGATCGGGTACGAAGGCAGTTCGTACCAATGTATATTGAGGTCATATGCAACAGTTTTTACACTATTCATACGTACAAAAATTGATCATACGGGACGATCATGAACGTACAGAATTGAAATTTTATAAGTTTTAGATGGTTTTTTGTGTCTTTCTTATAAAGAGTCACTTAAAACTGTCAAGCAATCTTTTTGTTTATTGGTTTTCATGCATACTGAAGGGAGATTGAAGGAGAGAGTGAGAGAGAGTGTTTGAAGGAGAGTTCTTACTATTGGAGCGTGAAGGGTTCACTTGATTACTCAAAGGTAAGGATCTCTATTTGTGAATTATGATTACTTCACTCTTTTCTCTTGTCCTTCTAGATTTCTTGTGAGAAGATCTTTCAAGGAGATTCGATTCTCTGTCGACACTCGAGGAGTGTGAACAGCTGAAGGTTCTCTACCTACACTTGGAGAGTGTGAACAGCCGACGGTTCTCTGCCAACACTTGGTAGGTGTAAAAGGATGACAGTTCTCTTCCAACACTTGGAGGGTGTAAAAGGATAACAGTTCTCTGCCGCATCGGGTAGTAGTGGAAGAGAGTTTTTGTGAAGGCTTCTCCGCATTGTTGTGGGAGTAAAATGAGAGACACTTGTAGTAATAGTGCAATACCAGAAGTTGGAGACTTCAGGGAGTGGATGTAGGTCGTATTTGATCGAACTACTATAAATCTTGTGTCTTTTATTTTTTGATATTTTTTACTTTACTATTTTTTTATTATTTATGGTTGAAAAATCATTTTTAAAATTTCACTAAAAATTTAATCGATTTAAAAGAGGAAGAATTTTTTAAATTACCAATTCACCCCCCTCTTGGTTAGCCTTTTGGGACATAATCTTATGTCTAACAACCTAATTCATAATTAACAAGTTTCAACACTAACATGTCAAATTATGCACATAATACTATACGATATTGCGATCGTACTATACAATCTTTGATGGCTGAATTGATCTTTTAGGATTTTTTTAAGCCCTCTATTTAAGCTTTCTTATAAGACTTTATAAACATCTTTGGTACTCATTGAAGTGTGGGTCTCCGAAAGGATTCTGCTTATGGTGTTCAAATGCAAAGGGTACGACCGCACTATCCCGTTGGACAAAACGATTGTTGACCTTTATACTCGGTATAAGCAGCCAATGGAAGAGCATATCGAGTCATATATATGATTAGTCATAGAAGATAGTGGCATTCGCCTACGCACTTCGATATAATAATATGTATAATCCAAAATATCATGAAATTTCCCCCATTCGATGCATTAGCTCAAATAGGGTTTATTTTATATGGGGATCAGTTTCCTGCAGGTGCAAGCCCCCCATAGTTAATTACATCTTAGAACTCAGTCTAAAAAAACTCTTGATTAAGAATATTAGATTATCTTCTTAAATGGGTTTAGCACAAAGCAATTCTAGGCTTTCTTAATCAAAAGGGAAGAGATGCCCAATTTGGTTTAATCATCATACGTGATTGTTGACCTATTTTTTCCCCAGACCTAGGTCAAAGAGTTAACCTGGTCAAATTTTGCCAGACTAGACCCCAAGACCCTTCCCAATGGGTTTAGGGAGTCAAGCCAAGTTTGTTGAGCCTAGACCCAGGTCCTGGGTCAACATGGTTGACCAGGTCAACCAGGGTTGACCCAAATTGACCCAAACCCCTTTATTCAATTTAAAATCAAATTCATGGCTTCTAGACTCAATTTATCTTGACCCTTGGACTATATGGGTCAAACCCAATCTACTGGACCCAGACTTGTGCCCTAGATCAACCTGGTTAACTAGGTCACCTAGGTTGACCCATTAGGCCCATTTGAGCTTTATTCAATTTCAAATCAATTCAAACCAATATATTGCTCAAAACCGTGACTCCTCTGACCTAATTGATTGGTTTGACCAAGTCAAACTCTAACTTAGGTCAAACCAAGCCCTTAATAGGTCAAATCCACCCATTAAGACTCATTTAAATCCCATTTAAAGCTATTAAATCATTCCTAATTGATTTGAATCCAAAGCCACGGCCATTCAAACTCCTTTCCCTCTTAATGCACTGAGGTTTTAATCCTAGCTATTAATCATAGGGTTAGGAGGTTTAAATAAGAGAGATTATGTTATTTTTTAAGCTTTTTTGACTTTTTCCCTCTTGCTCTTACACCAAGCCTTCCTAACTTGAGAATCCTTATGTGAGAGCTCTCCCCATTTTTCCCCACCTTTCCTGATCTAGACACGCCATCAAGGCCTCACCAGCGGCGAGATCTCTGAAGAATCGAGCCTAGAAAACTTCTAAAGCCATTTGTGCTTGATCTAGGCGTTGGGAATTCAAGGTTTCTTTTCCAAATTTATTCGTGAACAATCTACAAGTTTAGAAAATCCAAGATCTATTGAATCCATCCATGCACTGTATGAAAAAGCTAAGAACGCAAAATTAGTTCCCCATGAATGCTCTTCATCCCTAAAGTCTATGTTTCAAATTTCATTTGATTTGATCAACCTAATAGAGAGAAAGAGCATAAAAATGGTTTTAGGGCTCAGGTTATGGCTTCGTTTGTCGGGAGCAGATCTACATCGTTGATCTTACAATCAACGATTGAGATTGAGTTGTCCTGTGATTCGGATCGTCCGTAGGGTTCGATCCCGCACTCTCACTTTCGGTCCGGCGAGATCAGCGTCGTCTATCTGAAATTGGGGGCGATCCGATGATCTGTAATCACTGCTGACATGGTTAAGTCGGATCGCACTGCGAATAATTATTTCACAATCATGCGGCAATGATTGCACGGCAATGCAATCATTGCCGCATAATTAGAAACCGTGTTCACGGTTTGCGTTGGCCAATCAGATTGTGCCACGTAGCCCTAGCCACCGTGCAATCATCACCAGGACTACGGAGCTAATCCTGAGTTACCACCTAGTACCGTCGCCGCCATATTTAACATAATTTATTTTTAAACCTATTTAAAATGATTTTTAACAATAGTTTTCTTTAAAAAATTAAAATAAATTAAATACTAATCTTAAAAGTACGTATAATATATTAAATTATTCATAATTTAATTCTCTTTAATTTAAAATTTATTTTAATTAAAAATTTTAAGTATATTTTAAAATATTATAAAAATAGTAAAAATAATTATTTTGTTATTATTATTATTATTATTTTAATTATACTTATTTTAATTATTTTTAATCCTTATTATTTTTATTGATTAGTTGTTGTTTATTATTATTATTATTATTATTATCTTAATGGTCTTATCAATATTATTACTATTATTTTCACTTATTATTATTATTTTATTACTATTATTATTATTTTAGTTATAATTATGTTTAATTATTTTAATTATGTCAATATTTATTATTTTGTTTTTGTTATTATTATTGTTATTATTATTATTATTATTATTATTATTATTATTATTATTACTACTATTACTACTACTATTATTGTTATTTTACTATTATTTTAGTATTTTCATTACTATTAAGGTATGTCAATTATTATTATTAACGTATTTGCATTGTTATTATTATATATAATATATTATTATTTCTTTTAAATTTCATAAGCTTTAATATTTATTTTTAATTTGATTTAATAATTATTTTTAAATATTCTTTATTTTAAAATACCCTTTTATTTATATTAAACTTCAATAATTTATAGTTAATTCATTTCAAATCGAATTTCAACGTGCAATACCTCATTCTTTTTAGAAAATTATGTACTTTCATCTAAAATTATTTTTAGATATCAAACCTTATTTATCTACTGTATTTTATGTATTATTTAATTAGTTGATTATTATTTATTATTTAGATAATTATTATAATAGTTATTTTGAAATTAAAATTTATTTTCAAATCATTTTGAAACCTCGTTAGGGCAACCAGTGGATCTCCCTTATATGTATTTATTACAAATTGATTTATTTTTAATTACATTATTTTTCAAAATTTATATATTTATAATTATTTTAAATTATTTTTAAATTACTTATATTATTAAATTACTTTAGTCATGGGGGATTTGTTTCATAAAGTTTTAAATATAGGCTTTAGTAATGAATATCATTCTTGGGGAAATAGATTAGTGAATGATTGAGTCATAATCATTCACTAATCCCATTATTAATCATATTAGTCCTTATTTTATCGTATCTTGCATGCGTAGGATGTACGAGCTAGCACCTAGTTTAGGCTATTTTAGATCTAATAACATGGCGTGTTTACTGCTTTTATGTACTTCCATGTATTATTACTTTGAGGGTTAATCCAAAACTTTGATTTAAACCTATTCAACATAGTGACACCCTAAGGACAATAATTAAGGACCCGTCTAGTGAATTTAAAAAAATTCTAGGAGCTAGGATAAATTTCTGATTGGACCCCTTAATTAAACAACCCTAATTTACCCAATAATTAGGGCCCGATACCTTCTAAAAATTCTAATAAATCTGTTTTAATTCAAAAAATTACCCATAATAGCTTGAATTGTTCAAAATTTAACTCTTAACCTTAGATAATTAGGGAACCTTTGGTTGACCTTAATTTGGCCTTTAATTCAACTCTAATTGGAAATTACCATTTTGCCATTTTTAGATAATTAAAAATTATAAATTTTCTCCAAACATGTGGAAACACCTTCTTAGGTCATTTATGACCTTTAGGGGTGATTCTAATCAGTTTGAAGCTAATTTGGATCAAAATCATAAAATCACTCATAATTAGAAAGTTTTAATAATTCCCTTAATTGTCAAAAACTTGAAAAATTCATAACTTTGTATAGAAAACTTCAAATCTAGCAAACTCAAAGTCTAACTACTCACCTTAAGGTCTAGTATTTACCTAAAATGTTAGGAACGCCAAACCTAGCCTATTTTATATAGTGACCTTTTGGACCCCCTCATCCTAGCACCTAGAAAGACCCGAAACTTTCCAAAATTAGATAATACAATTTAAACTTCAAATATAATCATCCTTAGCATTAAAAAGGGACAAAAAAACTAAATTAACTAAAATGGACCCTAACTCATTTATATTTAAACTTTAATTAAAATTTTCTTTTTTGGCCTCCAACAAATTTTAACCTTATGCAACTTGAACTAATCATCCTATATAAGATCTATCCAAAACCACACAAGCCTTACACATATATAGGATTGTTTGTTGGGGAACCACTTCTAAACTTAGGCTAGACTGGTGTTGACTTTTCTGCTGTATGTTGGGTTTTTTGAAGTTTTATTGCATGTTATGCAAATTAACTACTATATCTACTTATTTTTACTGTACTCTGTGGATTGATGTGATGGGAAATAGATTTACTCATAGGTTAGGAATAATATTTTTATACTAATAATATCTTCTACAGGTGGTCATACTCATGCAACGCCAAATAGACGGGGGGGGGGGGGGGGGTAAATGTTGTGATTTATATTAATGATGTTTAGTGCAGGCACTTTAGAATTTGCTCAGACCCTAAATAAATGAGGGATAAATCAAAATTATAATAATAACTGCTATAGATGGACTGCTTAGCCCTCATAAATAATGAAGAGCATGACCAAGTGTGGCTTTGATGAGCATTTTTACTTTCTATATAAACTGCTTGCAATATATCAATAGCTTGGAATTTTTATTAAGATAATCTTGTAAGAGAGTATAGAATTTATTATTTTCAATGCATATAATAATTTATAATAATTGTGAGAGTTATGAAAATGCGCTTTGAGTTGGGATATCCTTATCTAACTCGAATTCTAAAAGAAGAATGCATCCTCAAAGGGGAGAGTCTTCTTTCATTTGGAAGATCGAGTTTGGATGGCTTTTAGATATCCAAAGAGAAAAGGTAATAGCCCTCTAAGGGAGATTATCTATTCATTTGGATATTCAAGCCACGATGAATCCAAGGAGTCCAAGAAGGAGAAATCCAAGAAAAGAGGACTGAAGAGCTGAAGACCTAATATCCCTACTCAAAGTCATTTGTGTCAGTTCTAGGCTTAGAAACCTGGGTTATTGGCAGTGGTACCCAGCCACTTTACTTTCTACAGACCCTGATTTCTAATTAAGAGCAGTTGGCCTACGAATATTTATTAATTAGTTTGATTATCTAGATGTGTTTTATTTATGATCGTGTGCCTCTAGAGTTGTCTGTTTTTCTTAGTTTATTGGCGATCTGCATGTCGATTTTTTTAGCCTGGATTTTTTTAGGCTCTTTAAGGATTAAAAAATTTCTTCTATACATAACAAAAATTTAATATTTAAGGTTTCAATAATTAAGAAACTTAACGATCTAGGGAACTACCAGAATTGTTTGGGGTCACATGCATAATGCTGCATTTCTCTCTCCTTCTAATAAGACACTTCCCTTCCTGCAGGTAGAGTCCGGATAATCTAGCCTATGAGGATGATGTGTCGGATATGGGGAGGCCTAGTCTTTTCTAAAAATTATTTTCTATAAGCCTGTTTTTAAAGTCTAAAGTATACATAATTCAGATCTTTAACTAGCATGCAATGCATTAGAAATCAACTAAAAATAAAATTTAATTGCATTAGCTCTAGGAGCATTTATCCTACATAAGTACAAGGATAATTAGAAACTCTCTAGATGCCAGTCTTAACTTCTAAATACTAAACCACCCACCAATCTTCTATAAATGACTGGACATCATAGTTTTAAATTACTTAGGTGATTAGCTGGCTCCCCAATCTAAGCCAGGGTAAGTCCAGGTTTTTGTACTGTATTAGTTTGAATACGGGTGTTAGTATTGTGTATAACACTAAGCTCAATCTAGATTTAGGATTCAAGGCTACTATATTCGATCTCGTTGTATGCCTAAATAGTGGGTGATTCCCTTCTCTTTAGGGACTATAAATTGTACTTATCTGTGTTGTTGACCTCGATTTTGCCCCGACTGGGGCCTAAAGAGTTTGACTTGGTCAAATTGACCAAGTTAAACCTCGAGACCCCCTCCAATGGTTTCAGTGAGTCGAGTCGAGCCTGTTGGGCCCTTACTTGGACCCTGGGTCAACCCAGTTGACCAAGTCAACCAGGGTTGACTAATTTGGACCCTTTAAGCCTAAAATTAATTTTAAATTAATTTAATGGGTTCCATGGCTTGATCCTCATCCCCCTTGACCTATTTGACTGGTTTGACCAAGTCCAATGTTGACTTGGTCAAACCAAGCCACTAATAGGTCATAATAACCTATTAAAGCCCATTAATAGCCCATTTAAGACTCTAATTGATTCCCCTTTGTTTAAAATTCAAAACCACGACCAAATCTGATGCGTTTCCCTCCAAATCACCTCAGGATTAGATCTTAGCCGTTGGCATTAGGTTAAGGGCTTTAAATACCTAAAATCAAGGTTATTTGGAGGGCCTTTTTTTCTTGCTTTCTCTAGAGATTTCCCCAGCCTCTGGGATTTTGTGTGAGAGCTCCTGCACCTTCCCTCCCCCTTTCCCGACCTAATCCCGACGGTGAAACCTCGCCGGCGGCGAGATCTCCGATTTCTTCTTCAAATAGGAGCATGGACAGTCTACAAGTGCAACAAGCCAGAGATCTCTCGATTTCATCGAGTATTTTGGGTAAATTTCTCAACCCTAGTTAGAACACGTCGAGTTAAATAGCATCTTACATAGGGTGTTTTAGATCGAGTTATCACGCCCCCATGATTTATGTTCGTATCTAGATATCGAGTTTAAAATTTCATAAAATTTGGTGGAGTATCGAGCGAGAACGAAGCAAAAAATGCTTTTAGGGTTCAGGTTCGGCTGTTCGTCCGTCTGGGATGGATCGCAACCGTTGATCTTGTGATAAACGGTGGAGATCAAGCCGTTCCGCGGTTTCGATCTAACCGCGGATCCGATCCCGCAGCTATCACTCCCGTCCGGCTGCATCACAGCCGTTGGTTTCAAACCGCGGACGATCGGACGGCCACACGCGGTTGTGAGTATATCCTCTAAATACTTAGTTGTGAGTATATCCTCCAAATATTAGAGAATAGGAGCTCTCTCTCTAACATAGGGAAGAACAATCCACAACATAAAATCAAAATCACGTGATAACTGCAATGGTAAGATTTCAAAAGCTTGAATGATATCTAAGAATTTTGACTATTATGCATAAGATAATTTAATGTAGCAAGATAAGAAAGAGATCTTAAAAAGCCATTGGTTAAACTGAGTTTAGACTTTTATTTTATAGAAGAAAATCATGCCACTAAACAAAGTCAGAAGAAGGGAAAAACATCAACAGTTTACTCACTTTAACTAATTTAGAAAAGCTAAACCCTATCTCCAAAACTCTAATATTTAAAAGCTTGAGAAGTTTCATCATATGGAAGGCCAAAAAAAATAAAGACCAATTTGAAAACAAAATAAAAAAAAAATAAAAATAAAGTAAACTAAAAACAACACAAAGTGAGCACAAAAACTAGCACAAACAAATAAAATAAAAGACACACAAAAGTTAAAGATTTCAAGCAAGTGATAAAGCAGCAGATTTAAGCAATTGAGCTGCAAGCCTCCTTGGGTCCAGTTATCTTATGCTCCCACGAGATCTTTGGTGAGAGCACACCTGCAAAACTCAACAACAGTCAGTTTTAAGAACCCAAACAGGTTTGGGCTCCTTCTTAGAAAATGTAGAGTGCAATGCATATGTGGTATGCTTTGAATCATGCATCTTAGGTCTCCACACCCAATGTGTACTACGGTGAACTGTGCAAGTGTGTGAGATGTGTCCTATCATGCCACAAGAAAAACATTGAACTCCAGGAAAAGGTTTTCTTAAATGGTTTGGGTAAAAATGTCTCTTCCTAGGTTCTGGCTTTTGATTAGAAGTTGGTGTCATCCTAACTTTCTTACATGTTTCCAAATCATTTTGAATTCTCAAGTTAGTTCTTTTTAATGCATCATTCTCAATCCTCAAATTTTTCTCAATCTCTTTAGATTTCTTAAGATCATCCTTAAGTGAGGTGTGTGAAGCTTTTAATGCATTACTTTCATCAACAAATTCCAAATGTTTCATGTTTAATTCATCAAATTCATCAAGGAGAGCCATGTGATTTTAATCAATCGTTGCATGATCTTTGAGAAACACTTCATGCTCTTTTTGTAGATTTGAATGTTCTAATTTTAGGCTAGCATGAGTTTTCTTAAGTTTTTTGTATGATGTATGGATTTTTTCACAAATTTCAAACAATTCATCATAGGTTGGTTTACATACCTCTTCCTCATCACTTTGATTTTCTCCCATGAAACACAAGTTTGTAGTCTCTTCCTCTGGTTCAGTCTCAGAGGAATCAGTACCAGATTCTGCCCAGAAGCCTCTTTGAATTTTCTTCTTCTCCTTCCTAGACTTGGCTTTCTCCTCACCTTTTTCCTTTTCTTTGCTTGAATGATCTTGAAGTGTAGGACAATCGGCTCTCACATGTCTAGGTTTCCTGCATTCAAAACAAACAACATCAGAAGATCTTTTTATATGTTTATGATCTTTATCTTTTCTCCAACTTTGATGATGCATATGTTTCTTCCTTAGAAAGCTTTTGAATTGCCTTGTGATGAAAGCAATTTCATCGCTTTCAGACCCCTAAGATTCAGAATCCAATTTGTACGCCTTCAATGCAATCGTTTTCTCCTTTTTCTTCTCACTTGCGTCAAGATTTCTTTGATTCACCCCTTGCTCGTAAGCAATGAGTGAGCCAAGCAAATTATCAATAGAATAGGTGTTCAAATCTTTAGATTCAGTGATGGTAGTAATTTTTGCATCATAAGACGAAGGCAAGCATCTCAAAATCTTGTTAACTTTTTCATAGTTCGAAAGTTCTTTTCCTAGTGCATGCAATGAAGTAGCAATCTGAGTAAACCTAGTGTACATGTCAGAAATCGATTCATGAGGTTTCATACAAAAAAGTTCGTAGTCATGCAAGAGAATGTTTAAATGGGATTGTTTAACTTCATTAGTGTCTTCATAAGTGATGCACAATTTATCCCAAATTTCTTTACCAGTTTTGCAAGTTGAAACACGCATGTAATCCTCAGATTTCAAAGCACAGAAAAAACAATTCAAACATTTCGCATTTAATTGAGCTAAATCTAGTTCATCAAAAGTCCATTCGGTAAAAGCAACTTCAGTTTTAAAACTATTAATTTCACGAGAAGGTGGAGAATAACCTTCTTGAATAAGCATCCACATGCGATAATCAGTAGATTGTAAAAAAGTTGACATGCGAGTTTTCCAAAAATCAAAAGGTAGGTTATCGAACAGAGGAGGTCGGGTAATAGAATACCCTTCCGTAGTGTTGAGATTCCCAAAGTTAGACATGGATCAAATTCAAAAAGTTTTCAAACTTTAATTTTTGAATTAAGCTCTGATACCACTTGAAAGTTCGATGGGGATGTTAAGCCCTATGAACTTAGTCCCAAACTAACCAAGAGGGGGGTGAATTGGTATTTTAAAAACTTCTTTTTACAAAGAAAGAAAATTGCATAAATCAAATCACATCACAAAAATAAATGCGGAATTTAAAAGTGCGGAAGCAAGAAAAGGAACATAGAAATTTATAGTGGTTCGGTTGACTCGACCTACGTCCACTCCTTGGAGGCACCCTCCAAGTATTGCACTACAAAAAAGTGACTCTCCTTTAGCCCCCACGACTAGGCGGAGAAACCCTCACAAGAACCTCCTTTTTGCCACCCCGGCAAGGCAGAGAACCTATCTCCTTTTGCTTCCTCCTGAAGCTGGCAGAGAACCATAACCAAAAGCAAATCTCCTTACCTCTACCGACCTTTCCACGGATGAGAAACTCTAGACGAAGACGA
Organism: Dendrobium huoshanense; assembly: GCA_016618105.1. Classification (NCBI taxonomy): domain Eukaryota; kingdom Viridiplantae; phylum Streptophyta; class Magnoliopsida; order Asparagales; family Orchidaceae; genus Dendrobium; species Dendrobium huoshanense. The sequence goes on from CM028351.1 coordinate 8,425,533, forward strand.
CGCAGAGCGATCCTTGAAGCAACCTTTGTGAATCCCCTCACAAGCTCCCCCTCACAAGATCCTCTCTCTCTCCTCTCTTTCTTTCTCTCCTCAAGGTCTTCTCAGGTCAAGGCAGCAGCCAAAGGTCATGAAAAACGTTGAACAAGAGCTCTTAAATAGAAGAGCTTCAAAAGAGCTCATTAATTGCAAGTTGCCGACAATATCGTCCAGGCTGATATGGACATCGGCCTGGCCGATCAGTACAAATCAATGAAGATCGGTCAGAATATCGCCCTAGATAGAAAACAGGACGATTGAAAATTGGCTTGATCGTCCAAGCCGATCTCACGATCGTCCTGACCGATCAGTTCAAATCAGAGGAAAATCGTCCTGACAATAGCCCTGGATACGGGCTGGCCGATATTGATCGTCCTGAAGTAACTTAAGGTTTTTTTACTAGATCGGCCTGGCCGATCCTGCGATCGTCCAGGACGATCTGATCGTATCAATCATCCTTAATTACTCCCTTGATTTCCTGAATAATTATGGCATACTTTGTGAATATCGTCCAGGCCGATAATAGGATTGTCCTGGCCGATAATTTAAAAATACAGTATACCATACTTGACTATGACGGCTACTTCTTTCTATTTTGAGCTTATCGTCCTGGCCGATACACGTATCGTCCAGGCCGATCTGTTAATGTCGGCTGCCTTAATTAATAATCCTTAATTAGACTTTCTGTTTTGAGCTGATCGTCCTGGCCGATCCAGAAATCGTCCTGGCCGATATGAGTAAAAACAGAAATTCTAAGTCTCTCAAGTGTGTGTGTGAAGGGTTACATAATATCAGTCTCTTTGACTATTACAAGTGGACTCAAAAGGTAAAAAACAAATGTACAGATTAACTCAACCCTAAACCTACGCATTCCTGAACTTGGCTCCTTTTTGATCGTCCGATCTTTGATCCTGAAAAGTTAGAAGTAACAAGCAGTCCAAGAGAAACAGTGTTTGTCAATCATCAAAACATAAGACATAAAAACTAGATTTGCAACACATCTTCTCTCTCCTTCTAATAAGACATCTCCCTGCCTGTAGGTAGAGTCCGGATAATCTGGCCTATGAGGATGAAGTGCCGGACCTAGGGAGACTCAGTCTTTTCTAAAAATTATTTTATATTAAGCCTGTTTTTTAAAATCCAAAGCATTCATGAGCTGACATTTCAACTAGCATGCATTGCATTAGTAACTAATTAATTAAAATTTAATTGCATTAGCTAGGAGCATCTGACCCACATAAGTTCGGGACCAATTAGGAAACTCTCTAGATGTCGGTCCTATTTCCAATAACTGTACCACCCACCCATCTATCATAATTGACTTGATATCACGATTTTAAAGTGATTAGGTTGTTAGCTGGCTCCCCCAATCCAGGCCGGGATAAGTCCAGATTTTTGCACTGCATTAGCTATGATACGGGCCTTAGTGTTTCGTAGAGCACTAAACCCAACCTAGATTAAGGATTCGAGGCTACTACATTCGGTCTTGTAGTATGCCTTAAATAGTAGGTAGGTCCCTTCTTTTTAGGGACCCTAAAACCTACTTATCTGTGTCACTGGATGACACCACCTCCATCATTCTCTCACGCATGTGGTTGATTGCTTGTATTTCTTTCTCCAGTTTCCCTTTAGTGCCCTAGTGCCTCCGAGTGCTGGTATGAGCCATGCATGTTGATTCAGCCCTTCGAACCTTTCTTCCATTTGAGTAGGATTTCCTAGTATATACCCTCGTGCCGATCCCACTTTAGGAGAGGATAATATATGATCCTTAATCGAGAGTGTTCTCAGGCTCCGGTCTGGGATGTAATTAACCACGATGGCTTACGCCCGTGGGAAACTTGGTCCCCACAATCTACTAAACTCAATTCGAGCTCTTGCATCGGGTGGGGAAAACCCGTGACGGGTATATTACTATCCATCGAGGTGTGTTGGCGTCAGCCTCTATCCTCAATGGTTAGTCGTATGCATGATCCAATCTGCCCTTCCAATCGACCCGTTCGCGCGGTGCTCTTTTCGGAGGTCCACATGTGTCACATGGATGATGCCACTTCCATCTTTCTCTTATCCATGTGTCGAGTGCTTGATTTTTTTCGCTAGTTTCTTCTCGCTACCTTAGTCCCTCTGGATGTCAGTATGAGCCGTGGATATTGACTAAACCCTTTTGAACCCTTTCTTTCCATTTGAATAGGACTTCCTAGTCTTAACCCTATGTGCCAATCCCATTTTGGAAAGGATAATGTAGGATCCTTAATCAAAAGTCTTCTTGGACTTTGGCTTGAGATATAATTAATCACGGGGGCTTGTACCTATTGGAAATTAAATTTTACTATATACTAAACCCCAATCGAGCTGATGTATTGGGTGGGGGAAACTCGTGACTGTGATTAGGCCATGCAAATTATTACCCATCGAGGTGCGTAGGAGAGAGTCGCTATCCTCTATGATTAATCGTATGTAGGGTCTAATCTACCCTTCCATCAGCCCATTTGAAAGGAGCACAGGGGCCTGCGATCATCCCTATCCCTCGGTGTAGGTGCAGTCGTATACCCCTCTGCAATCCTGCAGTCGTAGCGGTATCCTTTCGGAGGTCCACAGTGGTTCAATGTTAACACTTGGCCAATTTTTGAAGAAGAGAAATATGGAGAAAAAGAAAAGACATTGCACCTTAAAGATACATGAGAGGAGGGAGGTGGCGTCATCTGTGTGATGCGGATGAGTATAATTTGTAGCCTCTGAAAGAAAAGAGAACTTATCCATCGATAAGGCATACAGTGGTACACTCATATCACTGGTCTTAAATTCTAAATCTATAAGAGATGTAATATTATACATACGATATTAACATCTACGACCTAACTAATGCAATCTGGGCTTATACCTTTGCCTTAAAAGGAAGTAAGCTAAAATCGCTCAGTCGTACAAAATCCATGATATCTGATCCATATGAAAGATGAGTAGGTGATTAGACTGTTAGAATTTGAGGCCGACATCTAGTGAAGTTCCAAAATTTCTTACACTTATAAATGTTTTAATGCTTCAAAGATTAATGCGATTAAGTTTTAATTTTAATTAATTACTAATGTAATATGTGCTGATTAAAGTATCCAAATTAGAAATGTATGAAATTTTAAAAAAAGGCTTATAAAATATTTTTTTTAGTAAGACTAAGCTTCCCCAAGTCCAATACTTCATCCTCATAGGACAGATTGTCCAGACTCTACCCGCAAGCGGGGAAGTGTCTAAATAAGGGAGAGAAGATTATGCATTAAGATGCATGCGACCTCAAACGATTCTGACTATTTTCTAGATCATTATATTTCTATATTATTTAAAATTTAAAAATTTATTATTAATTACAAGTAGAAAAATTTTATCCCTAAGAGCCTAGCGAGTCAGGCACATGCGCATACAAAAAAGAAACCTATGAAAAATATGTCAGTTCTACTATACAAATAAAATAAACAAATAATCACAATAAAAATAACAGAAAGAGTATCTAGAGTCTATGGCAAGTGTCATAAAATATACATTATAGAGTACAGAAAAGTAGTGGTGGCCGGGCTCCACCGATAATAATTCAGGTTCTATTCCTAAGGAATGACGCAAATCTTAAAATAAAGCATTTTTATCTTCCTTGATTCATTTATGGATCGTCTTCCTTTGGGTTCCTCATAGTGAGTCTTAAAAAAGGATGTCCAAATGAAAAAAATAAATTCCTTATAAGAGATTTCCTTTTCCCTTTTGACTCATTTATATTTAAAAAAGCCTTATTTTAAAATTTCACAATACTTGACACCAAATATATTACATCAAAAAATGAAAAATCTAGACTCTCATGTAGGGTTATCCTTAGTAGTTATAATATAACATCAAAGTAGTAGAATATATGAAATAAAATGCTCAAACCAATCACACTGACCGTACTCTATTTTATTTGGGGGCTAAGCAGTTGAAGCACCTAAAACAGTTTTATAGTTTATTAATTTTTAGCCCTCTTTAGCGCTGTGTAAGCACGACCATCTGCATAAAAATATCATCAATATAAAAAGCGTTCCTAACCTATGAGATTCTATCACTCACAACATAATATATAAAAAAAAGAACTAGTAATCATCATAAAAAACATCATAAAAAGTTAAAACAAACAACAGGAACAACCAACATATAGGTCATATGCAAAGCGCCACAACAGAGAGACAAAAAGAAAGGAAAAAATTAGCCTATCTTAGAACTAGAAGTCGTGTCCTAGCAAATAAATCTACGTGTGTGTAGGCTGTGTAGTTTAGGTTATGTCATATATAGGATGATTTAAGTATAGTTGCTTGCATTTAATTTGTTAAAGGACAAAATAGAAACTTTAATTGAAGTTTAAATATTAGTATTTTAAGAATAATTTTAGATGTTTTATTTTAGTGTTTAATCAATTATCACCTTTGTTGTTCACTTAGGCCCTGAGGTTTATTTCATCATCCTTGTGGCTAACTTAATAGCCTTGTAGGCTTAGATTATCCAGTGATAATCAACTTTATTAAATTAATTTAATTGATTGTAAATTAGAAAAGAAAGGGGGATTAAATAGTTTATTAATCAAGAGATTTGTTAATTGATTTTAAGAGATTAGTCTAAGATTTGATCTTTAGAAGTCTTTTATCCTAATGAATTTTAGTGTTAGATTTGATCTCTTAATTTAATCTACATCTTTTAAACTTTAAGTTGGTTAGATTTTGATTATGATATTTGTTGAATTTGATTTAGGTGTATGTTTTAGGTTCGCAATTTAATGATTATATATGTTAATTATAGTTTAATTAAGAATTAAATGTTTTAACATATTATAAAAGCTAAATTATAATTGATTTTATTAGTTGATTATTAATGGATTAAGGAATACTAAATCTAAGAAAATGTGTCACTAAGTTTATATTTTGATGTCTTTATCCTATAAGAAACACGCACCTTAAGTTTATATTATCTAAGACTCGGTCCTTAATTTTTGTCCTTAGGTGTCACTAAAGTTATGTGACTAAAAGGAGTTTTATTTCTAACCATTGAGACATTCGTACATGTGTCAATAGGTTTATGGATCTAAAAAAAAAAAAAAATTTCTTGTTATAAAAAAGAAGTTTCTACAGGGTCCTAAAGGCTAGGGAACATACAACCATTAGAGCCCCTAAAGGCTTTCTAAGTTTAAGGAGACTTACAACACTAGGTGTTATGACCCGGTGGTTCTGCCCGTAGCGCCCCCACCAGACTGAATGGGGGCGACTGATGCTCGGATCTGACTATCCATGCTCATTCGCCTAGTGCTCCAAAGCTCCTTCATTTTTGCTTTCCAAAAGAAGCACCTTACAAAGCACATAAAATATGTGTATTAAAGCACATTCTATATGATAAACAAATAATAACAAAAATGAAAGTGTAATTAACTAAGAGCATACCTTTTTTGTTATTTGCATATCAAGTGAGCCACTTATCATTTTAATATTTTCATTTTTGTGAGCATTCAATTTTAAAGCATAAGTAGAGGACCGACATATAGACTAAAATCAAAGAAAAAGACAACAAAATGTAATAAAAAAAAGTATTGAAAAATTAAAATAATAAAAGGAATGTAGGCATCTTACTATTGGGCATGCTTCTTCAAAGCTAAGCATACCTCTAAAGCATCCTTCACTCCAATTCAATATAATATGAATAAGAGAGAAGGTGCTTTTGATGCCATTTGATATCACCATGTTCCAAACAAAGCGCTCGAATAATATCCAACTCAATTAAACAAATAATTTTCTAAATAAAGTTAAAAGTGACTAAGGGGAATAATAAGTTCCTAAAACTAAAACCAAAATAAGATTTCATTTTACATTTACCAAAAACTCAACTCTAGAAGCAAACACAAAGTAAAGAAATACAATTCACATACGAAATATAATTTTAATCGAAGAGGGACATAAAGAGACCTCTCAACACAAAGCTAATCATAAAATTATAAATTCCAAAATGACTTATGAAAACTTCCAAATGAAACGACATATAAAACCTCTTTCAAAAGTAACCCACCAAAAATCTTTTCGACACAAAATGAATCGAGTGCTTTCATTTATTTGGCATGGGGTAAATTTGTGAAAGTTTCTCAATGTGAAGGCATTGTGAAGCCTTCTATCATAAAACATTCACAAGACATATCAATAAATACAAATACTTACAAGGAAACATTGGGAGTAAATTATTTGACGACATACAAGAAACACAATTATCAAATGTTTCTTCAAAAAGAACACATTCCCAAAAATCATATTTAAACCACATATGCATGAGTAGAAGTAAAATACACAAAGCTTCTCATATTGAGTGAGCATTAACAAAGTGCAATAAGCATATAATAAATCTCATACTGACTCATGATGCTAGGAATGCGAATATCGCATTTTAAAAACAATTCGAAGCACGAAACAAATAAGAATATGCATCTATTCGATTCCCGCAACAGTTTAAAACTTAAAACAAGTAAAAATCTACCTTGAACTCATCTCCAAATCAGTTTGGAGTACAAAACTAGTTAAAAAAACTGCACACAATCTATTTTTAAAATAATTTGGAGCGCAAAATCGATGAAAATATACATATAACTTATCTTAAAATGGCTTAAAATGCATAAAACAGTCAAAATCTGCATATAGGTTATTCCCAAAACAGTTTGGGACATAAAAACAATAAAAATATGCATACCAGTTATTCCCAAAACTGTTTGCAACATTCATAAGGTTTTCATGAAGTAAACTAAAGTATATATTATCACTTTATAATCACGAACCATCACAAGCTCTCCACATCTATGCTTTATTAAAATCATCACAAAAACATGGTTCATTTAAAGTTTGCCAAAATTTTAGAATACAGGAGAGCAATTATTATCATCCAAGGCTTAACATTTCTCCTTAAAATAAGTTGCCAAAGCTTTGATGCATAAGCTAAACGTGTTGATATATACCAACAACATATGCTTCAAAGATAATTGCAAAAACATCATAGCTCTTCCTTTATGAATTTTCCTCGAACACTTAGTGTGCAATAGTTGTAAGATCACACAAAAAAGTCGCCATAAAAGCCATGATTTACACACCTATTTGATCATAACTCACTAAACAATCTATAAAGGAATTCTCATAATAAAAGTAATAACCACTTTGGCAAGAAAACAATTATGCTTAAACATAGAAGAACAATCCAAACAAATTTCACTTTCAAATTTTTGTAAAGAGAGATAAGAAATATTGGAAGAACAAGAGAAGGAGAAGAGCAAGAAGAAGTGAAAGAAGAAGAAGAAGAAGAAGAAGGGGGGGGGGGGGGAATACTTACCTTGCAAAGAGAACGGTGTAAGGAGCAACGAGAACAGGGGAAGTCGCGACTTGGGCGGCATCGGATGGGAGCGAGGCGTCGGGTTCGGTCCTGGAGGTCGAACGGGCTTCATCTTGGGCGGGTCTCCGTGAGTAAGAGAGACACGAGAGGGATGGAGTTCTGCTCTTGGTTCGATCCAAACAGAGTAGAAAGGGGTGGATGAGGTTTTTTGCCTCCCCTGGCTTGTGTGAACTAGAGAGAAAAACCAGAGAGAGAGCGAGAGGGCACGAATGGGGAAGAGCCCAAGAATTTCGCCTAGAGTAAAGGCATACTAGCATCGAGAAAGGTAGCCCGCCTTCAGTCGTCCTGTGCTCCAGTCTTCCAAACATCACACAAATGGACATATTTCCTGCTTCGTATCTCTGCCATGCCTGTCGAAGATCGCAGATATCACGTCGAAACTTAGAATAAACGGTCGATTTGATTCAAATCATTCGATTAAATTTTCTTGATTCAGAACTTGGATTCAAATTGGTCCAACAGCTGATTAGAGATTAACTAAAATAAATCTAAGTTAATTAAGCTGAGATTAAGTCCAGGTTGAACCATATTTGAGCTTATTTGGATTGATTTAAGTTCAAATGGGTTCGAGCCAGCTCAATGAATTTAATCGTATGAAATTGAACTTAAAAAATGACATCAATTTAATTGAGCTTAATTGAACACAGTCGAGTCTAATCCGACTCAATTCGAGTCGATTCGAGCTCGAATTTGGCTCAACGAGGTTCGATTAAATTGCTTGAAGATCCTCAAGAGTATTCATACGAAAATTGAGGTCAACATGAAGCTTCATTTTTTTGGAGAAAACTTGAAGAGAGAATTTCAAATGGAGAGAGGAAAGGGTAGAGTTTGAGAGAGGGAGACGATCCTTCGAGGGGGTTTCAAGAGAGTGTGGAGGGGATTTCACACAGTTGCTCCGGCAAACTTGCACCTTAGTACCATCGGATTTAAGGTTCATCTTGAGGAAAGTTTTGTTAATAAAAAGATCTCTTTGGTGTCAAAGGATCTGGCTCTTCCGCCGCACCGAGGAAGGTGGAAGTGATTTTATAAGAGCTTCTCCATCTAGCTAGCTGTGGGGCCTAAAGGAGAGTCATTAAAAATTTAGTACAATACTCTAAGGGTGCCTCCAAAGAGTGGATGTAAGTCAAGATTTGACCGAATCAGTATAAATCGGGTGTATTCTTTCCTTTATTATTTTTGCATTTTATTTTTGTATTTATTTTTATTGAGATTAATTGCGTTGGTGAAATTAATAATCTATCTTTTTATTATGAATGTAATTCACTTTCACATTAAGTTATAAAAGATTTTTCTCTTCGTTAAAGAGGTTTTTAAATATCTAATTCACATCCCTTCTTAGCGCATCTCGTACTTTCACATCAAACCTCCCAATAAATGTATGACTTCCATAGTATACCTTCCTGGCATGAATCCAAATTAATTTTGAGAAACATTAGTATCATGCTGCAACTTGCGCTCAATAACTTGCTCATTTAGTTTTAAAGTATGACATATTAAGTTAATTCCTCTATAATTCACACAATTTTGTGCATCATTTTTATTCTTAAAAATAGAAATCAACACACTCATTCTCCACTCATTTGACATCTTTTTAGTCTTCAAAATAGTATTAAAAAGTTTAGTAAGCAAAAAAAAAAAAAAAAAATCCTTCATCTCCTATGCTTTTCCACACCTTTATTGGAATATCATCAGGTCCAACAATTTTTTCACGCTTCATTTTATTTAAAGCCTATCTAACTTCGGTTTTACTATACGCCGATAAAAATAAAAAAAAAATTATTTTTATTTAGGGTGCTAAGCTCATTAAAGTTAATCATATTCTCATAATCTTCAATAAAATGCTTAGCAAAATATTTCATTCTCCTTTGTTGAATATCATATTCTAAGAAAAGTATTTTTTTAATCTTCATCCTTAATACATTTCACTTGAACTAATTCATTACTACTTCTATATCTTTATTTGGCTAACTTATAAATCTATCTTTTTACCTCTTTAGTATCTAATCTATTATATAAATCATTAAAAGCTAAGACCTTTACATCGTATATTGCTTTCGTAGATTCCTTACGTACCTTTTTATATCTTTACCAATTATCAAAAGTTTTTACATCTAAACTTACTTTTATAACAAATCTTCTAATTTTTTTATCTTTTCTTGCACATTTAGATTTCATCACCAACTATTTTTATTTTTAGGAGCTTTCTCTTTTGATACTCCAAGCATTTTTTTTACAATATTATTAATATCACTAGCAACTTTTTCCCAAATAATATTAGCATCCTAATACCCAGATAAAATTTTAAGATCTAAAATCTTACTCTAAAAAATTTTTTTTGTTAATATTCTTTAATATTCTTTAAATGCTCTCATCAAGCGATGTAACTTTCACTATGAATAAATTTACAATCATTACAATCTAAACAATCTAATTGTCTTATAAGAAAATAATTAACTTTGATTTATTATATGTATTCTTATACATGATAAGATGCTTATTTCTTTTCTCAAATAAGATATTAGCAATTAAAAAATCATAATCTAAAGAAATATTTAATATGTTTTTACCATCCTTCATTAGTCCTCCCAAACTCACGACCACCATGAATGCTTTTAAAATCATCCAGCTCTTTACCGACATAATCGTTTAAATCTCCTTAAAAAAATTTCCTTTTTAAGAGGTTTCTTTTGTATTAATTCTTCTAAGTCATTTCAAAATTTTAATTTTAAACACTTCCAAACCTACTTGAGGAGCATAAACGTTTATAATATTAACAATTTTAGCATCAACAATAATCTTTAAAACTATAATTCTATATCCAATTTTATTAATTTTTATAAAATTATCCTTCAAAATCTTATCTATAATCACAAATACACTATTTCTAGTACGACTTCTACCCAAATATCATACTTTAAATCCTAAACTATCAATCTCTTTAACCTTCCCTCCAACCCATTTATTTTTTGGATGCACAAAAATATTTATATTCCTATGAATCATAATATCTATTAATTCCATTAACTTTCCTAGAAGAGAACCTATATTTCATGTTCCTATTCTAATTTTAGTTTAATGGACTAGTTTCTTTGCCCACATCCGTCCTTGATGTGGGAACCGTTGCCTATTTAGCTCTGCACCCAAGCGCCTGTGCAGCAGCCCTTGTACACTTGTCAGTATATTTAGACAATGTAGCGTGTCTCTTTCAGGGAACATCATAGCATTAACACAATATATTAAATGATCTGTATCATGATTATTTGACAATTTCTACATTTACTGTCAACTACCTAACACAACAATTCATTTTTCTCATTTAGGACTTGGCACGTGACAACAAAAAATTATTAAAAATGTCTAACTATTTACTCATATTATTTAATAATTTAATCATATTTATCTAATAATTTAATTAAAATTTTAATTTTTAAATAATAGTGAGAGAAACATGTGAACAGTCTCATAAATACAAATTTTTTTTCAATTTTTTGCTCTCTTGAGGAAAGAGCCCAAATTTTACAGTACTGATAGGGATCTGTTACTCACAAAATAAATACAGCTCGAACCACTCTGTAGAACAGATTACAGCAAAACTGCCCATGAATTAACTAACTTCTCCCCTTCACCATCCCCATTAGGTCTAAACCATACTCCCCAACTCACAGCCTCTTCACTATTTCAAAATTTATATATATAACGGTCTAATTTCTATAAAGTTTAATCATATCCACACAAATCAAACGATTATCCATAATTCAACCTTTCAAAGTTCAATCTTTCCTCCTTCGATCTATACTTATATCTAATCGCCCAAAACAGATAATGGCCGAAGTTCACAGCGCTTAAGCCACACATGAGCCAGTAGAACCTCTCCAGATGATAATGGTTCAAGTTCCTTCCTTCCAGCCAGGCCTGCCGGCCGCCGTGCCGCGTCGCCCTGTTCACAATCGACACCAGCACCGAACTCAGGTAATATCCAATCGCCAGCGAGACCCACGACAGCGAAGTCGCCAGAGACCTCATGCCCGCCGGCGCCTCCGTGAAGAAGAACTCCAGTAGGCCGGCTAATGTGAACAAATCCGCTGAACCGAGAAACAGATACTGCAACGCAACCCAGAAGAACGATATCGGTAACGGTTCGATTGAATCGACTAGACCAGAATTCTCGGCCACGCGTTTCCTCTTCACTTCCACCAGCGCCGCCGTGACCATTGCGACGATGGAGAGGACTAAGCCGATCCCGATTCTTTGGAGGTGGGTTATACCGGTTTCGGTTCGGGTCAGCTTTCGGACCATGGGGATGATTACGTGGTCGTATAAGGGGGCGAGAGCCATTATGAAGATTACAGGGAAGATTGGAAGGGAGGCAGGCGGGACCGTCAGCCCGCCCACCCGAGTATCCATTGTCGCCGCTTGTTGAACGGAGAAAGTGGAGAGCTGAGCGAGGCAGCAGTTAAGCATTATAGTCAAGAGAAAAATTGGCAGAATTTTCACCACCATTTTCACTTCTTCCACCTCCTTATGACTGCAAATCAGCGCTTTGTGAGCTGGATTGCAATTTACAGCTCGATTGAGAAATTTTAGCTCTTTGCTCTGCAATGCTGATTGATCATCAGTCTGTTTAGCTGCTTCATTGGTGTTGATGGGGGTGGTAAAGAGATCAACGACGACATTGCTTTGACTTTGAGTCGAGCTAGTGTTGAAGATGGCGGCGAGAAACACCTTGGCTATTACGGTGAGGGGGCTTCCGTTGGGGAGTTTGTTGCGGTAAAGCAGAGAACCGGAGAGGAAAGTGGGGATGGAGAGGAGGATGGTGAGGGTGGAGATGGCGAAGCCCCATTGCCAGCCTTTGTTGTCTTCGATCCAGACGACGAAGGTAACGGCGATGAGGCCGCCGCAGGAGAGGCAAAACACGAAGTAGTTGAAGAAAGTTGAGCGTTGTTTCCGGCCTTCGGGGGTGGTTTCGTCGAGCTGCTCTGCGCCGTGGGCAGCGAGGGAGCCCTTTATGCCGCCGATGCCAAGTGCAGTGAGGTAGAGGCCCATGAAGAGCATTGCAGCTTTGCCGCCGGTGGCTTCTTGGCAGGAGGCAAGGGCGGCGGAGGCGCAAGGTGGAGGCTTTAGGCTGGGAGAACGGGCTTGGATTGTCAGGATGATTAGTCCCTGTTAATGAAGAAGAAAAAAAAAAAAAAGGATAGCATTAAAATCCCAAATATATAATTGCAGAGCCTACTCTTTTGCAAACAAAATTTAACTTGTTCACAATGATTTGCACTATTAGATTTTAGTTTGGCACAATTTTTTATTTTATTTTTTTAAAGTAATTTATTTATATTAAAAATTTTTGAATTTAAAATTTTTATACAAAAATTAATTTAGAAAATAATAAAAAAGCTATCTCAAATGAGACAGATTCTTCTGTGCAGAGGCGAGATGCAGTTCCACGTCTAGAGAGGAATCAGGTACAGCCACATCAGCAGTACCTAGCCGTTGTACCGAGTAAAGGAATGACATAGCACATTCCCATTGGTCTCCAGACAACAACGTTCGATGTCCGCACAAAATAAATAATCCTCAAATAAAGCCTTAATTTATGCATGAATTTTAGGTGATTTGAACTTTTAAAATATAAAAAAAAAATGTATACAAGAAATTGAATTCGTTATTTAATGTTTTTATATTTTTGAAAATTTATTCTAGCCCAACAAAGCCCATGTACGGCCCAACAGAACTAGAAATCCTCAAATCCTCATACACACAACTCTCCTTGGCCTATTGGTTGAGAGCTTAGGCTTCCAACTAAGAGGTCCAGGGTTCGAGTCTTTGTGTATGCGTTGTGTGTGTGAGTTTGCCTTAAATGGCCTAAATGTCAAAAAAAAAAAAAAAAAAATCAAATCCTCGTACTTTTTGCCCACTTCATGTGAACAACTGCACGAAACCCGAAAAGATATTTCTAGAAACCCAATACTGATAACTTCACCCTAATATTTCCATCCACCATATCCATGGTAAGAGTGAAACTGTGGTGAGAGACGCGGAGAATAATTCCCGAAGTATAGGATCGTACCTCAGGAACTCTGTAAACCTAACGTGGTCCGCTACCGTGACTCCGATGCCCAAACTAGAATGTCTGAAAGCGAACGGCGTCAACTTGGTGGGTGAATCACGCGCTGGAGGTGAAAGATCCAATCTCATTGGCTGAAGACTATGTGGGCCCCACCAAAAAATTTATTAAAGCGAAAAAATATACAAGTTTTTTTAAGCTTTCACATGACACCTTCCAAAAAATCAAATCCTCTCTTAGTGGGCATTCATAATCAACAACTTACCGTTAAATATTCCGAATTTATATTTTATTATATATTTAAATTCAATTTAAAATTAATAATATATTCTAATTACAGATATAATAATTATCTCAATTTTAAAAATTAAATAAAAAAAAAAACATAAGAAAAAAGGTATTTGACAAGCATGCATATTATTAAAAGCAAGATTAGTATAATATTTAACAGTGAATAAGATGGTAATTAAGTTATTAAAAACTTAAAAATTTACTAATTACTTTATAATAAAGACAAATTTAATGATAACTTAGATGCTAAGCAATAAGATTTAACATTACAACTTTAACCCATGCTTTTAGGGTTTACTTTTAATACAAAATTGATTTTTTTTATTCTTTTTTTTTTTTTTTTACAAAAAAGAGGCACTAATGATTCATTAATGTACATATTTTAAAGCTCCAAGCATTTAATGCACCAAATAAATTTGGGGAGTAGTTTGCCATGGCACGTGTGGGTGCTCATGTAGCACGTGGGAACAAGATATTTCTCAAGAAAGAAAATTTGGTTTAGATTATTTTTACCTAAATTTAATCAATTTTTATGATCATTAATTATATCTCTAATTCTTATGATAAGAAACCTTTAATTAAATGGTTTTGTATTGAAAAAGGAATAAAAATATATTAAATTTAACCTTTTTAATGAGGCCAAAATTTAACTAATAATAATTTATTTATTTATTTTTGTAACGGGCGTATCTACCTGCTACCACTCCTAGGGAGGCGCTTAGCAAAGTAACTAATCCCTTGACGGGCCTAGTGGCAACCAGCTCATAGGTGTTAGAACATGCATTTATTTTCTCCCAACTTAAGGAGTTGAACCGCTTCAGAGAGGAATTGAATGTTGGTTGGGCGATTCCCAATTACATTCGCCCACCAACCCAGCTAAGCCAAGCAAGGTATAATACTTTAATTTTACAAAAACAAGTTTTAAGGAGGATTGGAGAGTGATGGGACCAAGAAAAAAAATCAAGAAAAGTGTAAAATCTTATGATTCCTTAAGAATCAAAGAGCAAGTCACATTGATGACATCCCAATCATTTGATCTAATAAGCTACAAAATTGGTGGATCCCTTCATCCCAATTCATATAAATCAAAATCGAAAGTTTCAAGAAAACATTGTACTTTTGTGATTCATTTAGATGATTCTAGACATCGCATAAGTCCATACTTATCTCATTAGTGACTAAGCCATGTAATTTTTAAAGCTATGATTTTGACATAAATAATGTTTTATTAAGGGCTAATAGAGTTTATGCTAGTATTTCATAAATAATGTATTTGTGTTTTTTTCTTAAATAAAATAGTTTTTTAGTATGTAGTAAATTCATATATTTATATGTAATAAAATTAAATCATTAAAAATATCAATTTAAAATTTATATAATAATATTTTAAATAAATATATTTGGGTGCTAATTTTATAAATATTTAAAATTTGAGTATTACATACATAACTATATATCATGCAAGTAATGTCTGCCAATCATAAATAAATAAATAAATTATATATTAAAAAAAAACATTGGTCACATATTTATTTCAAGTTAATTTCCAAAAATATATATCATTAGAAAAATTCATTAAAAAAAAAAAAAGCTTAGTATATTATATCCCCAACGGTTATAAAATAATAATAGATAAATTTTTTAATAAAAAATTAAATCATATGAGGGCCCATGCATGATCGAACATGTCCTCATCTAACTCATTTAATTTATATTTCCCAAAAACTAACATAGATTATACAAACACAAAATATTAAAAACTGATAAAAGTGATTAGCAGCAGATTATTGATAAGCACTTACTGAGAACTCAATGAGGGCGCTAATGAGGTAGATGACATAGGTGGTGAAGAAAGCATCAGAGAGAAAGCCGCCGAGCAGAGCGAGGAGGAAAGCTGTTCCCATGAAATTGGTAACAGTAGTTGCAGAGCGAGCAGGCGAGAAATACATGAAGCCGTCCAAGTAGGTCACCAAGTTGCTCGCATTGGCTAAGAAAGCCAGATTCTCCATTATCTCCACAACTGCATTAATTAATATGTTAATCTTACTTTAATCTCATGCTTAAGCTTAATTACAATGATTAGAGAATTTATATTACGAAATAAAAAAGTTAGAGAAATAGTGAAAGAGAGGGAGATAGATATGATAGAGAAAGAGAAATAGTTATTTTGACTCTTCATTTTCATTTTTTTGGCATCTTCTGCTCTTCTTAATTTGGACTCTAAGCTTAATTTTAATGCTAGCAAGGGATTATTTGGTTATTTTTTATGAAAAAATATTGGTAATTTAGATTTCAATCATTTTATGTGAAAAAAGTCTATTTTTGGAAAACTTTAAAAATATTTTAGAACTTGAAATTAATATTGGTCTATAATTATAGTAATCAAATTAAGCATGAATAATTTCTTTTATTTTCAAATACAAAACAATTTTCTAATTAACATATAAGAAAGGTTGAGAGATGGATACAGAGAGAAACTGTAAAATTAAACAGTAAAATTAGCTCTTATTTTCCTGTTTTCGACATGCAACACTTCAATCCTACTCTCATTTTTCTGAAAAAAAAAAGAAGAGAATTACAGAAGAAGAAGAAGCAGAAGAAGAAGAAGAAGAAGAAGAAGAAGAAGAAGAGGAGGAGGAGGAGGAAGTAAGATCAGTTTTGATTTTTCTATCTCTATATATCCAACAAAGTTGGAAGTCAAAGAGTTCAAAAAGGCAGTGAGGGCCTGCAAAATCCCAAGAAAGTAGGAAGAACTAATAAGCCTCCAAATAGGAAGTTGCTCTCTCGATCTAAAGTTAACAAAAAGCCATTAATTCTTTGACTTATAATCAACAACAAAACAAACTAATTTGATATTTTTCAATGAGAAAAAGCCTCTTATCAATCACTAATTCCTTAATTTCAAACCTAAGACAAAGGAAGCAGCAGCCATCCCGCCATGCTTTCTTCTCAAAGCTGGTCTTCCTCTCCAATCCACATAGCCAATCCATCTCTCTCCCTCACAGCCTTCTTCCTGCCATGAAAAATAATTTTATTTTAACAAAAAAGCTAATTTCATCAGAATTAAATCACTAAATCAACAAAGGAAGAGAAGAAGGAATGGGAACCTACCATTTTTTTTCCTTAGCTGGATTGTTTGAAAGTTGAAGCGTGAAGAGCTTTCTGCTTTGCGATGGAAGAAGGAAGAGGGCAGAAGCTGTGGAGGAAATTAAAAAGCTCAGGTTAGAGAGAGGGACATGGGAGGACCCATATTTAAAAGAAAAGGGGTCCTACAAATTATAAAGGTCTAGACCACCTACTCATGTAATTAATTTAGATCATATCTCTGAATTAATTTATAACTTTTTTTTTTGGCTCAACAATAAATTTAAAGTAGATATTTTCTCAGTTTTTTTAATGAAATAAAATTAATCTTAAATAAGTTAATTCAATTATATATTTTATAGATTCTTAATTAAGATAATAGTTTATTTTTAAAAATATTTTTCAGTAATATTTTATTCATTTAAATATGTTATTTTTTTAATGATACGCACTAAATTAAAAAAAAAAGTGTCATTTAAATACATGTTCTAGAAACAATAATCTCCAACTACTATATCATGATACATTTCATAACTTAGGTAATATTTTATTTAATAAAATCTTATATATATATATATATATATATATATATATATATATATATATATATATATATATATATATATAGAATTAAACTAAATTTAAATTTAAATTATTATTAAAAAAATTTCAAAATTTTAAAAATAATTATGGTCTTTCCTCACAATATGAATGGTGATTCCTATTATTTTTTGAATTTTAATAAATTTTAGGTTAATTTATTTATAATTATTTTTTTTTGGGAATCTTAGGGGCAAAAGCCCATTCATTGATATAGGAAAAAAAAACTAGTTACATGTGTAAGAAAGAAAAAAAGAGGTGAAAAAAAAAACACCTCAGAACTACGTCAGCCTCAAAATTTACAAATGTCAAAAAGAGAAACACCAAAAAAATTTGGAAGCAGTATTAGATGGGCTCAGTGTTAAAACCAATTGCTGAAGCCAGAGAAAGTCGGAGCTCCCGGTTGCATATATTGCCGTTCAAATACAGTGGTTGCAAATCACCGCCATCCTGGGAGCAGCCCAGCAATTGGGCATCATTGCCCCCAGCTCCATAACACCAGCAAGACACATCCAAAAACTCCGCAAAAGCCTCCAACAGAAACAGAAAATTATGGGATTATGGGATCTCCTATTTTCTAACCCTATAGTAAAAATGTCTTGCTGAGATATTTTTTTTTTTCTTTTTTTAAAACTTGCTATCCCCTAGATGAGGTAACGTGTGCAAAGCTTGATTGGGATTGAGTTTTATTTGTTCAATCAGATTCATTGCACTTTAGAAGCTAAATTTCAAATTTGAATTAATTGGATCGCCCGGTTCAATCAATTTGATCAGAAAATATCATCTATTCGACTTTGTTCAGCGATATTTAAAAATAGTTAGTCGATTTGACATGACTCGGTGAATCGATGTGACCTCAATGATCCAATCTAACTCATTTTCGTCATAATTTATCAAACCTTTAATATTTTTTTAGCAAATAATTATATTATGTTAACACCAAAGTTTATTATTTAAGAGCTTTATAAATATATTTATTGAAGGAATACGTTATTCCTAAGATTAGTAACATCAAGTTAATGACATTATTGACCAATTTTATTAGACATGTCGGATCCATTGAATCTAAGAATAATAGAACAGATTAACACAACTGTTTGATCACTATTTAGCTCAAAGACATTAATTTTCTAAGAACAAACTTAAGGGGATGAAGAATTAAGAGTTGGGTATGAAATCAATATAGATTTTTGAGGTTCTTTGATTCCTTAGAGATTTTAAGGCTATCTACCATGACAAATGTGTATGGAATCTTTTCCTAATCTCTTTTTGACTAACAAGGTAGATTTATTACCAATTTTGAAAGAATAAAATTATATGAAAATATTAAAATAGTAATAAAAAATAAGAACAAAATATTGTTATTATTACTATTTTCATAAATTCCAAGTTAGTTTTAGAAGGGACCAAAGTTCGAGATCCATCAATAATAAATTGGGAAATTTACATACATACTACTTTATAACATCCTATTTACATATCTAACACCTAAAACTTTAATATTACATCCATACCACCCTATATTATTTTAATATCAAATATACCACTTATATTTCTTTCCTACCACTCATATATTTCATTTCTACCACTCATATTTTGTATGAAAATGAACTATGGGTGGTATTTATGTAATATTAAAGCTTTAGGTGTTAAATATGTAAATAGAATAGTATTAAATGGTATGTATGTAAAACTTCACTAATAAATTTGTATGTTTACCTATACTTTATCCCTAAATTCTTAAAAAAAAAATATTTGTAAATATTTAAAATTTATTAGCAAAATAAATGAGTTTTATATTTTAATTTAAATGCATATTAATTTTAAGCATTTAATTTCTATATATTTTAATTTTTTTTTCTTATATATATCCTAATGAAGAATATAGCATACTGATATATTTTTTTCCAAACAATCCTAAACAAACAAACATGCCATTTGTCAGCTCTCCACAAGCAATTAAGAAAAGAAATATTCTTTCATTGTATTCACTAATCTTACTTAAGAAAACAAAGCTTGTTATATATATATAGACAAGTTGCATATCTCATCCCATTTGAATTTATTTATCTTTTCCTAACAGTCTTCTATTCTTTGGTAAACGGTTCTTTGCTTGTTTAAGAAAGTGGTTGTTTATGGATAATTGTATAAGCCATCCATTCATTTATGATAATTATATCTTTGGCCTATGATTTTAAATTAACAAAATGTTATGATCAGCTTAATTTTTATGTATAATGAATACTAATTATTTTGAGTCTATGATCTATGTGACATGCCATGGTAAGACTCTTCTAATATGAGGCTAATATTCAAAAAGCAAGTGAAGATGACTCAAGTACTTTGTAATTATCCAAGTGGGAATATTGTTCTAAAATTTAGTCAAGGATTAGCAACAAGCTCCATAAGCTCAAGTTGACAAAGTTGACAATTATAATAATAAAGTGTCAATTAACAACATTACATGATTAGGGTATATAAAGTTCATATATTGAGTAAGTTCGATGTCGGCGCCAACCTAACAATTATTTAGTTCAATTTGAGCTCAATTATTCTTATATTTATTTTTCTTTAATTCAAATCAAACTATGTATTGATAAAAAAATGATTTCGTTCTAATCTGCCAATCTTTTATTATAGATGCTTAGTCCAACACACATACATATGTATGTATTTTATCTATTTATGTACGTATTGTTATATTTTGTGTTTTTTTCAAAAGAAAATTTGTAAAGGAAATAATTTTTTTAGGGGAAACCCACGGAGGGGCCTACGCGTTGATATAATTCAAAATTATAAGTTCTTAAGGGGACATTCAGCTCACTAATGCTCCAAGGAGCTACAAAATATAAAGAAAAACAAAACCCTAAGAGCCAATTATCCCCATCTAAACCAATACAAAATTGCCTAGATACAATCTAAGGCGACACTGAAGAAGCGTCCAAAAAAGAAAGATCAAATCATACACGTTCAACCCAGTCTTTCTACAAAAAACCAGCATGTAAGCAGCAAAAAATCTGACAAAAAAAAAAAAAAAAATCTGCAGGGAAAGTAAACACATTAGTAGAAATTAAAGACATAAAAGATAGCTGAAATAAAGACCTTACCAGAGCAGCAGGTATGCAAACAATCCCATGCTTGACTAATGAAGTAAAGGCTAACAAAACAATTCACTTCAATCCAGTTAGAAAGACCACAAAATCTGATTAAAAAATTAGAAAGGCAAACCTGAAGACCACACCCACTTCCAGAACTAGAAGAAATACCAACCAATAAGCAGCGAGCCTTGAAGTAAGGATCAAACCTAGTTAAGAAACCCCAGAAACTAATCCACCACCGAAAAATAGCATCACCAGTAGGGGTGTCAATTTCGGGTCATGGGTCGGGTCGAACCCGAAACTGACCCGGCACTATTCGGGTCAACCCGAACCCGGCCCATTTTTAAAAACGGGTCAGTTTTCCTGACCTTAACCCGACCCGCTTCGGGTCCGGGTCAACCCGACATGACCCGTTTCCAACAAAAGAATGGCTAATTTTCTGGTAAAAAATGGGTCAATATCATCTTTTCGGGTAAAAAAAAAGGGTCAAAATCGGGTCAATCTCGGGTTGCCGGGTTAAAATCGGGTTTTCGGGTCAAAATCGGATCACTCGGGTCATTTTCGGGTCAAAGGTTAACCCGAACCCGACCCAATTTTTGAAACGGGTCAAAATGCTGAACCGAACTCGACCCGTTTTAGGTTCGGGTTGACCCTAACCTGAAATTTTCAGGTCGGGTTTTCGGGTAGTGTCAAATATTGACACCCCTAATCACCAGGAACCCGAGAAACAATCAAAACAGAGACATCAGCTTCACAATAACCCATCAACCAAACCAAAGTAAACCACACACAGCCAACCCAACCAAACAGAATAAGTAACATAAAAAAAAACTAACACAAAGAAGCACCCAGGACCAGACAATACAAACTCACATCAACTCATCCTAATATAGGGAAGCCCAATTTTTTCAAGCTTAATCAAACCAATTAACAGACGAGGCAAATTATCACTACCGAACACCACATCATTATCCAGATTATAGCCAAATTTGGCCAACCAATCAGCACACGCATTTCCTTTCCTCAAAACATGATTAATAAAGAAATTAAGATTAGAGATAGCCATATGAATTCTTCTAATATGATAGAAAACTGAGGAGAGCAAACACTATCATTCTTAATAATTTGAATTAATAAAAGAGCATCCACCTCAATTTCGACATTCATATAACCTCTTCTCTGGCAAATCTCCAACCCCTTAGCTAAACCCATAAACTCAACAAAAATAACTTTACATGGATATAAAGGGTCCGCATAAGCCACCATCACTTCACCAAAACTGTCACAAATAATACCCCCCATCCCCTTAGCAGAGACACCCACAGAACCATCCGTGTTAAGTTTGAGCAAAGGCTGTACATGTTTTAACCATCTGACCACCCTCTCAGTTCTCACACAGTTATAATCATCCTTAGAAATACCGAGAAAAGAAGCAAAGCATTCACAATTCTTGAATTTTTTTCCTTTGATAAGATTGGGAGTGAAACTTTGAATAATTTTATTATTAACATTGGCAATAATGACATTGTCATTCATTTTAACACCATTATGCTTAGCATCATTCCTAGCCTTCCAAATGAACCACAAAATGATAATAGGCAATAAATTTAAAATGTGACCATTAGAATTAATCATCCAATCACTAAGCATAGAAATAATAATGCAATCATCAGAAACAGAAATCACTTTGTTAACAGAATTAGCAAAATATCTCCACACCGTTTGAGCAATGGTACTATTGATAAAAACATGATTAGTACTTTTGATATTAAAATAGCACTGGCATTTAGAAGGGAGAAAAAAACCTTTATTCCAGAGACGATTGTCCACTGGCAAGTAACCCTTAATACATCTCCAAGCAAGAATGAAATAAGATACCGGAATATTATTGTGCCACATAGCCTAAAAAAAAAAAGTAGAACTAACAACCTTAACTCTAATCACATCCCACACAATATTAAGCTTAAAATGCCCATTCAAAGATCTATTAAAAAGAATACAATACTGAACCACAAATTCTGAGCATTTCGTTGTAAAGGAAATACTTATTGTTGTTTTATGACTTTATTTGAAAACATTTAAATTACTTCGTATAACATTTGTAATTAATTTCTTTAACATTCATATTGTTTGAGATTAATTATCACAACGTTTTAAGCTAAAATGGATAGATATTTCTGTTCTATACAAGGCCTTCTCACGTATGATGAAAATACAATTTTTTCTTCCCTTCTTCCTTCACCACACCTTACATTTGTTCAAACAAAATTTCTACATTGCTATTCTTGGTTCCCGCTGTGATTAGTGTAGATCGCCGCGAAGAGTCTGTTGAATTTTGAGAATTAGATCATAGTGTACCTTTGCACCTAGGAGGGGCGGAAATCTAACTTCAAGAATAGTGCTTCACAAGCCTTAGTCTATTTATTTGATTTTAATTGCAATTATCTTACTGTTCTTCTATTTTTACAAATAACCTTGAAGTTAATTCATATTGATTTTGCAATGATTGTGGCTAGAATAAATTTCAAATTGAAAAAAAATTGAGCCTTTCTCGGGTTTTTTATTATGTGGCAATCAAATGTTAAGTATATCATTGATATTGCTAAAGTTGAGAATGTGTTTACTTCATTATCTCCTTCTATGGGGAATATAAAATTATGATACAATTCTAGCTGATTGAAATAATATAAATAAGATTTGTATGACAATTATTCTTTCTGCTTTATGAAATAATGTATGCTACAAAATTGAGTATGCTTCTGAAATGTAGAAAATATTAAAGAAGAACTATGTGCTAGAAAATGTAGGAACCCAAAAGTATACTATAGGAAATTTCTTAGCCTTTTAGATGAATGACTCTAAAGAAAATTTTGCTCAAATATATGATTTCATATTCTTATTAGCGAGCATATAAGTGAAGGAATTAACTTGCCAGAATCTTTTATCATTGCATCCTTGATTGAGAAACAACCTGAATCTTGAAAGGAATATAAAAATATGATGAAGCATAAGCGTGGGTATATGAGTTTAGAGAAAGTCATTATTAATATTAGAATTAAAGATAGTCACAAAGAAAGATTCCTTTGGAAAGGGCTAGAGATTTTACTACTAATGCAAATTTGATACAAGAGGGGAATAAGAATAGAGAAATTTTTTAAAAACCTTTCTACAAACAAAAACAAGGAAAAATAATTTTCAAAGTAAAAGGAAATAAAAAAAAAGAAGAAAAAATCTTGTTTTGTTTGTGGAAAATCAGATCATTTTGCTAGAAAATGCAATTACAAACAATTTAATGATAAATTAAATGTCAACCTGACAGAGACCAATGATATTGTTATTGTTGTAATCTCCAAAATTAATCTTTCAAATAAGGGTGATAGATTTGGGAGTCATTCATCATATTTATGAAAATAAAATTTTATTATCATCTTGTACTAGTTTTGGCGAAGAAGAAGATAAGTTTTCATGGGAGATTCTAGTGTTGCAAAGGTTGTTGGAAAAGGAAATGTTAAGATAAAGCTTACATCAGGAAAAACTCTTACATTCTCTAATGTTTTACATGTACCATAAAATTAAATACAATTTGGTTTCTATCTCCTTGAAAAAATTATGTTGAAGTTATTTTTGAAAGTGATGAAGTAGTATTAAAAAAAAAAATGACAACTTCGTGCATGGAAAAATGTTATGTGAGAAATGGTATATTCATGTTAAATGCTATTAACAAAACATCTTCTTCTGTTGCTTACATACTTGAGTGAATGAATTTATGGCATACTAGATTAGGTCATGTTAATTTTTCTTATATTAAGAAAATGCATGAGTTAGGGACATAACTATATATATATATATATATATATATATATATATATATATATATATATATATATATATATATATATATATATATATATATATATATATATATATATATATATATATATATATATATATATATTATCTAATTTTGACAAGTGTCTCATTTGTGTAGAGTCTAAATAAACTAAGAAAGTATGCAAATTTGTAATGAATAGAGAATCTAAATTATTATGTTTAATTCATTCTGATTTAGGTGACATGAAAAATAATATATCTAAAAGTAGAAAGATATATTATGTGATATTTATTGATGATTTTTCTAGATACACCTATATATATTTACTTAGAAATAATGATGTGACTGAATCAAAATTCTTGAAATATAAAGCAGAAAAAAAAATCTAGAGACTAAGAACTAATAGAGGAGGAGAATATCTTAGGATTTCTTAATTCTTTTTGTGAAACTAATAGTATTATTCATGAGGTAACACTACCTTATTCACCTAAATTTAATGATATTATTGAACTCAAAAATAAAACCTTAAATGAAATTATGAATGCTATGCTCATTTATTCAGATGCTTATAATTTTCTATGGGGTAAAGCAATTTTATCTACATGCTATTTATAAAATAGAATTATTTAAAAAATTTTAAAAAGTTATCTTTTGAATTTTGGGAGAAAAGAATACCCAATCTAAAATATTTAAAAGTGTGTGGGTGACTTGCTAAGGTTACTCTACCAGATTTTACGAAACGGAAATAGGGTTCAAGAACATATATATGGTTATCTTTTCATACGATATGCAAAAAATAGTGCAACCTATAGATTTATGGTTCTTAAGAGTGATGTTATATAATCTAATACTACTATATAATATAAAAATATTGAGTTGTATTGGATACCTTTCCTTTGGAATTTTCTATGGATAAACCTATTTCAGTTAATCTTAATAAAAATGATGCTTCTCTTTTATAATCAACTGGTGAGCTCTCGCGTCTGGGCATCTTCCCGTCATCCAAGGGTTTGTTGGTGGCGTTCCCTCAGAGGCCTTCGCCGTCGATTTGCTTAGGGAAGTTATCTCTTCTCCCTATCTCCTTCATTCTTTCGTCTTTTCGAGTTTTTTTGGAGTTTACTGGCCGTATGGCGCCAAAGCGCCTGTTGGACCCTGTTTTTTTTATGGTTCCAATTTTTCACATTCTTTCACCGATGCTTTAGCTGGTTCGCCATCTAGAGTATGTTTCCCGGAGCTTAAGTCTCCGTCTTACCATGGTATACCTTCATTGTGGACATATAAGGATGAAATTAGGGCTTTGGTGTCTCCCTTCCAATTTTCACTTGTTGGATTTTTTCTTGCCATGCGACCTAGCTTAAACTCCATAAGGAGATTTTTTTCCAATTTGAAACTTATAGTTAATTTTTCTCTCACTGTGTTTGATTCTTCGCACATTCTGGTTAAGCTCTCGAATGACCTTGATTACAGTTGGGTTTTCAGTCATCGTTCGTATCTGGTTTACAATTGCTATATAAAATTAATGAAATGGACTCCTTTGGATATCTCTGTTGAGTGCCCAATTATTCCTATCTGGTTCTCTTTCCCTGGTCTTCACCTCATCTCTTTAACCTGAGAATTCTTCATGCCTTAGGCTCTATCTTTGGTCACCCGCTCAAGGTCGATTCTGCCACTTTGTTGGGGTCTAGGCCATCATCACACTTCCTAGCCATTCTTCATATTCATATATGTTGTCTCCCCTCTCATCACAAGTTGCTTGCCTCCTTCGAAGATGTTCCTTCCTATCACCACCTTCAACAAAGTTTCTTCCAGTCTCCTCTTTCAACGACGTCCCTTCCCATCACATCTGTCATTGTCCTTAGACTTTTCCTCACTGCCATCTCCTTCCACGATGTTATTCCTATCACATTTGATTCTCTCTCGTTTAGAAGGTAATCTTCCTTCCATTTCATGAGTCAATTGTTCATACTTTAGGGTTGACTAGGAGATGCATAGAGATTGCTCATAGTTTAGGGATTTTGTGTGAAAGAAACGTTTCCCTCAAACTTTAGGAAAAAATATATAAGATAGTGGTGAAACCTACAATGCTTTATGGTTTAGAATGTTGGTCATTAAAAGAGAAGAATAATATTAAAATAAGTGTTGAAGAGATTAGGATGCTTAGGTGGATGAGTGGCTTTACTCTTAGAGTTTATTATTCATGGTGATTGTGTAATGGATGGAGATATTATTAGCATAATTCATGTTGGGTGGTTGAAATTGATGAATGCATTGGGCATTTCGTGTGATAGAAAAGTCTCACTCAAACTTTAAGAAAATTTCTATAAGATGGTGGTGAAATCTGCAATGCTGTTTGGTGTAGAATGTTGGCCATCAAAAGAGAAACATAATACTAAGTTAAGTGTTGCAAAGATGAGGATGCTTAGGTGGATGAGTGGATTTAATATTAGAGTATATTGTTTATGGTGATGGTGTAATGGATGTAGACATTATTATTAGAATTCAGAAAGTGAGGGTTCCTCTGGGAGATTTGCAGATAGTTCTGACTACTGCACTTGGTCACAAGCGGTAGGTGAAATACATAAGAGACATATTTATGGATTAGGCTCATAAGCTTACGCATATGAGGGATAGTCCTTTCTTCTACAAGCTACTCCGCAGGCATCCATGAGAGTTTATATAGCCAACATGTGGCTAACTTAGAAGCAGAGTTAGAAAATATCCAAAGAATACAGGCAGACATAAACATTAAGATACTAGATGAGCTTAGGAGATTGAGAAAGCAGATTGACAGAAATCAACATGTGCCTTCATTGATCGAGCAAGATAAAGATGATACAGATTCCACCTAAACTGTCTGTAAAAATGTTTTTGATGCATTTTATTTCTTTTGGTGTAAAAGAATAGTGGAAACTTTAATAGTGTTATAACAATTGTAGAATTTTATGGAATGTGCTTGTTTATTTAAGCTATTGGAATGTTACTGTGGGATTATTAGTACTTTTATCACTTCATTTAATTAATGCTATTAAATTGTTTGGATTTATACTGTTGCAAAGTTCAATAACATATAACATGAGTTATTTTCTTTATTTATGCTATATATTTTCGATAGATTTACGGTGGAATTTCAGTCGCTAATGTTGATACAACAATCTAGTATCATTATTTGCAATGGAAATATCCCTCACAAATGGTGTCGTCTTTGTGAAGGATTTTTTGTCATAATGTGAAAATGATATTCCACCGCAATTTACGACGGAGTTTCCATCACACATCAGCTGCAAATCTGCCACAAAATATTTGTTACGATTTTTTTCTGTGGAAAATACTTTTATGACTCATGTTTTAAAGGTGGAATCAATTCCACTACAAATCTGTCACATACCTAGATTTGCTACGAATTTCTCTTATTTTGCGGCAGTTTATTCTGTCTCAAAAAATTGAATTTTATGTAGTGTGTTCTTGATGAAGGGGGGCTTGGGTATAAAAGTATAGTGGATAGGACTCATGCTTTTTCTCAACAAGTACTGTCAAGTTAAACATCATTTTTTATGTCACCATAAGGGGTCTAATTCTCTAGCATGGAAAAGGCTTTGCTCCATCAAGTGGGAGGCCGAGGAATTCATTCGTGGGGTATTGGTCATGGTAATGATTTATTTTGGCAGAATTATTGGATGGGGCATTATTTTATTGATATTTATTTACACTCTCATTATATTGCTTCTATTAAATTGAATAGCTTCATTGATAATCATTGGAATGCTAATAAATTAATGGATTTTATTCCTGATAATTTAGTGGATAAAATTATATGGATTCCCTTATAGATGTACAATGAGGACCATATTTGTTCAGATTATCCATTTATGGTAACTTTGCTTTTAAAAAAGTTTGGGATTCTATTAGAAGTATTCATTACAAATCTTCTATATTTTCTATAATTTGGCATAAAAATATCCCTATCTTATTCCATTTTAGTTTGGAGAATTTTACATTAAATTCTTCCTATTGAAGTTCTCTTGATAAAAAAAAGTTTTTATATCACTTCTAAATGTCAATGTTGCTACCAGATTGAATATTTGAATCATGTTTTTGTGAATGGCACTATAACCATTAAAGTGTGGAGGTCTTTTGATGATATGTTTAACATTTATAATTTCAATAGTGATAGTGATATTTACATGAATACATATATATATATTTCATATAATTATGTAGATGTATAATTTCATATAATTTTACATAAAATTCTTTATCTTGACAATTGCCATCTCCCCTCTCACCACAAGTTTCTTACCTCCTTTGATGGCGTTCCTTCCTGTTGCCTCCTTCAATGAAGTTACTTCTAGTCACCTCCTTTGACAACATACCTTCCTGTCGCATCCTCTTCTCTCCTTTTGCACTTCCTTTTGCATCCGATTGGCTATCGTTGATAAGTTAATATTCCTTCCATTTCATGAGTTAATTGCTCATACTATAGGGTTAATTAGGAGATGCATGTAGATTGTTCATAATTTAGGACTTTTTGTGTGAAATAAACGTTTTCCTCAAATTATAGGAAAAATTCTATAAGATGGTGGTGAAACCTACAATGATTTATGGTGTAGAATATTGGCCATTAAAACAGAAGTATAATATTAACTTAAGTGTTGCAGAGATGAGGATGCTTAGGTGGATGAGTAGCTTTACTCTTAGAGTTTCTTATTCATGGTGATAGTGCAATGGATGGAGATATTATTAGTAGAATTCATGTTAGGTGGTTGAAATAGAAGAATGCATTGGGCTTTTCGTGTGATAGAAATGTTTCCCTCAAACTTTAGGAAAAACTCTATAAGATGGTGGGGAAACCTGCAATGCTTTATGGTGTAGAAAGTTATCCATTAAAAGAGAAACATAATATTAAGTTAAGTGTTGCAGAGATAAGGAGGCTTAGATGGAGGAGTGGCTTTACTCTTAGAGTCTATTGTTCATGGTGATGGTGTAATGGATGGAGATATTATTAGTAGAATTCAGAAGGCAAGGGATCCTCTGGGGGATCTGCAGATATTTCTAACTACCGTGGTTGATCGTAAGAGGTAGGTGGAATGCATAAGGGACTGGTTTATGGAATAGGCTCACACTCTCATTATGATGGTGAACATTCAGATACTAGATGAGCTTAGGAGATTGAGAGAGCATATTGGTGAAAATCAACCTGCGCCTACATCGGCCGAGCCTGAGTGCGAGGATACAAATTCTGCCTAGATTATCTATAAAAATGTTTTTGATGCATTTTAATTCTTTTGCTGCAAAAGAACTATTGAAACTTTAATAATGTTATAACAATTATAAAATTTTATGAATGTGGTTGTTTATTTGAAATATTAAAGTAATATTGTTGGATTATTACTTCTTTTTATTATTTCATTTAATTAATACTTTTAAATTATTTGGATTTGTACTGTTGAAAAGCTCAATAATAGATAATATGAGCGATTTTATATTTATGTTACATGTTTCTGATAGATTTATAGTGGAATTTCCATCGCAAACGTTGATACAGTGATCTAGTATCGTTGTTTGCGACGAAATTATTTATCACAAATGGTGGTGTCTGAACGAAGGATTTTTTGTCACAAAGTATGATGCATATTCCATCGCAATTTGTGGAGGAGTTTCCATCACACACCTGCCGCCAAAATTTCATGATGGATCTGTTTTGTTGCAAATACTTTTGCAACACATGTTTTAATGGCAGAATCAATGCCATCGTAAATCCACTTAAAATTAGGATTTACAATGAATTTCTCTTATTTTGTTGCGGATTATTCTGCCTCAAAAAGCTAAATTTATTGTAGTGTTTTCTTGATGAATTGGGGGGGGGGGGGGGGGGGGGGGTTCCTTGGGTATAAAATTATTGTAGATAAGACTCATGCTTTTTCTTATAAACTAGGGTTTTGTTTTAGATCCAATAAAAGTTTGTGGATGAAATTCATGTGAACAAGCACTGTCAAGGTAAACATCATCTTTTATGTCACTATAAGTGGTTTAATTATCCCATTAAGTTGGAGGCTGAGGAATTCATTCAATGGGGTATTAGTCATGGTAATGTTTTCTTTTGGCAGAATAATTGGATGGGGCCTTATTCTACTGATAATTATTTACAGTCTCATTATACTTCTTCTATTAAAGGGAATAATTTCATTGATAATAATTGAATGCCAATAAATTAATGGATTTTGTTCCCATAATTTAGTGTATAAAATTATGCGGATTCTCTTACATATGTACAATGAGGTCGTATTTTGTTCAAGTTATCCATTTATGATGACTTTGCTTTTAAAAAAAAGTTGGGATTCTATTAGACCTATTCATTGAAAATCTTCTCTATTTGTTATAATTCGACATAAAAACATCTCTATGTCTTATTCTATTTTAGTTTGAAGAATTTTACATAAAGTTCTTCCTATTGATGTTCTCTTGATGAAAAAAGGTTTTAATATTCCTTCTAAATGTCAATGTTGCTACCATATTGAATCTTTGAATCATGTTTTTGTGAATGACGCTATAGCCATTAAAGTGTGGAGGTATTTCGATGATATGTTTCAATAGTGATAGTGATATATATATATATATATATATATATATATATATATATATATATATATATATATATATATATATATATATATATATATATATATATATATATATATATATATATATATATATATATATATATATATGCAAACATACAAGCATATTAAATGTAATTTGATCTCTAGCAACCTCTAGCTAGTTTAAGCCTAAATCAATTTAACTTGAATTTGATGTAAATTTACCTCATTAGTTTTGATTTGAACTCAGTTAAAATAAAAAATCAAAAAAGTTTTTTGAGCAATTTTGATTTTTTATTCAAATTGATAACCCTATACACTATCAATAAATGCATAACCTTAAAATAGTAAATATGACAAAACATTAAAAGTAGCACATCCCTACAAAATCTGTGAATCATGCTGAGAACATACTCAACAAAGCTCATCTAAGAAAATTTGACCAGCATGAATAAATATTGCCAAGTACCAAATAGAATAGAAATTCACATGCTCAAATTAATGACAAATTTTTTTTTCACCTATTATTAAATGCTATTAATTACAGATGTTAGTTAGTCCAAAGTTAAAAGTTTATCAAAATAGTAATTAAAAAGCATAAATTAATAACATTTTATTTTTTTGTCCCTATTATTAAGTACTAATAAGAAAATTAATCACAATAAAAGGTACTTTAATTAAAAATAATTTAAAAACATTAGAATATATTTAAGCATTAGCAACAAGCTCAAAGTTAAAGACATTTGTTACTCACTTTTTATTTTATTTTATTTTATTTTATTTAGGTACCAAAATAGAAAAGCAATAAACACATTTGAAAATAGTAGGACCATATTATTTCCATTAAACACTGGATAAAAAATAATTTAATAACAACCAGAACAAAAATCACATCATCATCTTCTTCACAAGAATTAGAACATCCTCTTTTGGGTGGTTATAGGAGTTTGTACTTTGATAATCCATAATTTGGATTTTGTGGTTGATTGGTTTTTTGCCTCTCTATTGTTAGTGTTGTTGTACTAGGTTGGGTTCCTTTGTTATGTGCTCTGGCTGTGGAGTTATTATTTATGTTGGGTGCTCTTCTTCTTTCAGGTATGATTTCATGTACCTTGTCGTGTTGATCTGTTGATCCCTTTGAATGTGAATTTGGATCCTTTTGTTGGTCACTTAACCTCTTGTTAGCTTGGTGAATTCAGCTTTGGCTCTGGAGATGTTCCATCTTCTTATCTTTTTGGGCTTAGCTTCTTGCTAGATTTCCTTTTTTTTTTCTATAGTTTTTTCATGTATTGTAGTAGAAATCATTGGCTCTATATGTTTCTTATTTATGTTGGATTTAGCTCCTTGAGCATTTGAGAGCATTTGATTTTTGTAAAGATTTATAGTTTTATTTGATGATTAACATGTGGCTCGATGACGAATTTTAACAAAAAAAAATTGAAAAACATCTATTTTTTGTCAAAGGGAGTTTACTATTTTTTTCTCATAATTATGGATGAATGTAAAAAGTTTAGGCTAGTTATGCGGATTAAAATTTTTGTCAAGATAGACATTGATATCATTATGTCTATTTTGAAAAGAGTTCATGCATGTGTTGCACTAATCTTAGAGAGAATTTAAAAGCTTTCATCCAAGCTTATTTTTTTTTGTTTGAGATTAAGGCTCCGTTTGGGACAACATTCTTACTTTTTTTTTTTAAAGTAACTTTTAGTACAAAAGTATTTTATGCGATAAATTTTTATATTGAAAAACTACTTTAGAAAGGAGTAAAAAAAAAAACCGTTTCAAACAAAACCTAATTAAAATAACTTTGCTTTTCCTGAAGAAGAATATAACATCCCATGAAAAATTAGCATATTTTCCTATTTTTTGCAAAGTTGCCGATGACGATAAACATACATTTCTTCTATTTTTAAACATGTGGCATAACATGCTTCATGCATATAACAACAATTTGCTAATTTCAAATTGCACAAAGCATAAAATTTTATAGGTTCCTTATCTTGTTTCCCTCTGCAAGAAATTGATCTCAAGCTTCATTTCCTCACAAAACTAATTCAGCTCTCCGAAGTGCAAAAGGGCATCCCATAGTCACCCTAAGCTTTATCGTCAAAGAATACTGCTCATAGTTTATTCTTAAAAGAGAAAGTTAGTGGACTAATTTGTTCAAATGGAATATTATGAGATTTGTAAGAACTAAAGGATTTATATTTATTTTCAGCATGTTTATCATGTGCTAAATAGTTAATCATTATGGGACCAATTCAATTTCAGTTTCTTCTTAAAAAAAAAAAAAAAAGATTTTTCCATCAGCTATTTGATGAAGAAGAATCTATCACTTACATCATTCACTCATGTTCTATGAATAAATTATACATAACAGCTTATAAGTCACACTTGAGATCATCATATGGGAATAAATATCCTCTTGGTTATTTCAGTTTGATTACAAAAATGAAAAAGATGCAAATGAAAGGGAGATTTGGTTGTCATTCATGAATATAGAAACGATGATATCAAGCACAAAAGTAACTTTTGAGATCTTAGTATGATTGAGTTATGTCTTTCATGTTGTTGAGATAGTAGTTTTTTAACATGATGCATCAAAACTGAAGGCATTTCACATAGATAATTAGAATTTGATTTGATTCGTCAAGGGTTCATATAAGTCTAATGTGTTAGGACTTGCTTCATGAACCTTCTTAGATTTCTTCAACTGAACAACATTAGATCTTTTTGCCTGAATGGAATGGTTGAACTTAAAAAAGCTTTTTCTCCAACATATACTAGCAGATATGATGTAGCTCATCCTGAAGAATTTTTGCATCTAGAAAAATAAGAGTTTTTAATATCTCCTCCTTTTATAGGTGAGAAAAGTCAGAAAATTCCTTTAACCTCCCCCATTTTATCTGAAAGGCCCCAACCATTCTTCATAAAAAAATAATTGAGTTAGAACAATTCTTAGAAGGGCCATGTGTTAAAAAAACAACCATTTTTCTCTACATGAAAGATGCCCTTGAGAATCACTTATAAATCTACACATCTTTGATAAATGATCAACGGTCAGCCTTACCCTGCATTTTCTTGTGGAAAATTGTCAAGCCCGTAATAATCATGACAGCTATGCATAAAAATTAGGTGAATATTACACATCATGCAGCAAAAATCTCGGGGGTTGGAGGGAACCTCAACCCAACGCATAATGTTAACTCATATATTGTAATAAACCTGTGAACAAGGGCCCGTGCTCGATCATACCTTTTAGGTGTAGCAATCACTAAGTCATTGGATAGATAAATCTTTTTATGAATGATTTCCAAGCCATTTGAAGTAACAGAGGATGCAACTTTGTTAATCGATATTAACTTCCCACTATTGTCTACCTTCTAAGGGACTCGTGCTGGCTCCAACACTTCACTAGTAGGATGGATAACTTTTAGCATGTCTATCAGCCTACTAGTTGGCAAAGCATAATTAAATAAATAGATAAATACTTGAATAATATCATAATCATGGTATCTAGGCACTTTGAGGAAGAAATTTAATGCAGCATAAGACAAGGAGGTGAAGAAGAAGAAGAAGAAGTGTGTGTGTGTGTGTGTGTGTGAGAGAGAGAGAGAGAGAGAGAGAGAGAGAGAGAGAGAGAGAGAGAGAGAGAGAGAGAGAGAGAGAGAGAGAGAGAGAGAGAGAGTATAGCTAATGGATCCTCTAGATTCTTCAAAGATCAACTCCTTTTGGGCAAAATCAAAACTACTTCTTCAAGTGATAGTCAGGGCATTCTCACATTTAGTTGATGAGATCCCCTTATATAGTGGAGTGTGAGAGTGGTATCCACGGAACAGACAGGAGAGCGAGACAGAGAGAAAGAATGAAAAATTATATTAACCAGAATGAATGCATACAGGAGAGTACAAAGCTTTAAATAGAAACCGATAGGTACAAGCGTAAATACATGTGAACTAATAGACCTTCGCTCATAGCCTCCCTCAAATTAATCATTCTTGTTCCTGAATGGTTAATTTGCTGCGAAGCATGTTAAAGCGAGTAGGATGAAAAGCCTTAGTAAAAATATCAGCCGTTTGTTCCGTGGATGGTAAATGCACGAGCTGTATGTCACCCGAGAGAATATGTTGCCGGATAAATTGATAGTCTACCTCTATATGTTTGGTGAGAGCGTGGAAGACAGGATTTTTGGAAATCGCCATGGAAGAGGTGTTGTCACAGTAGATGTGGGTCGGAAGCGGTTGAGGTTGTCCAAATTCTTTTAGTAATTTTCGTATCCATATAGCATCTGAGATGGCAGTGGAGATAGCATGATACTCTGCCTCGGTGGATGATTTGGCGACTGTAACTTGCATCTTTACCATCCAAGCAACTAGGGTGGTGCCCAAGAAGGTGCAATATCCTGAGATGGACTTCCAATCTGCGGTATCCGATGCCCAGTCGGCGTCGGTGAAGGTTCGGAGAGTAAGATCACCTATTGTGATCGGTAAACCATAGGACAGTGTGCCAGTGATGTAGCGAAGAATGCGCTTGAGATCTTGAAAGTTTGCATTTGTGGGATGATGCATGTGTTGACAAATCTGGTTGGTGGCGAATGCTATGTCAGGACGGGTGATCGTAAGATATTGCAATGACCCAGCTAGGCAGCGATAGAGTGTTGGATCGGAGAAGGCAGAAGTGTCGGGAGGTGGATATTTGGTTTTGACCGAGATTGGTGTTGAGGTGGGCTTCATACCGGAGAAGCCAGCATCTTGTAGCAGGGGCGGGATGGGAAGGTTGTTAGATGTGGTAGGATTAGTAGGATGAGGATTTGCCATACGGTAAGGAAATATGTGTTCGTTAAATGTGACGTGTCGAGATATGTGAACATTGTGGGTAGCCGGATTATAGCATTTGTATCCTTTGTGAATTGAGGAGTATCCAATGAATATGCATTCGGCGGATCGCGGTGTCAATTTGTTAGGGGCATACGGTTTTAGCTAGGGAAACCATTGACAGCCGAAGGTTCGAAGAAAGTGGTAGTCTGGTGTGCGGCCATGAAGCGTTGAAAAGGTGAGCTCATGCCAAGGGTCTTGGTTAGAAGACGATTAATTAAGTAATTCACAGTGGAAAGGGCATCAGTCCAGAAAGTGATCGGCATGTTTGCAGCATGAAGGAGAGCCCAAGTTGAGTCTAGGAGATGCCTGTGTTTGCGTTCAGACACACCATTCTATTTGGGTGTGTGAGGACAACTATGCTGATGGTGAATGCCGTGAGTGGTGAGAAATGTCGTGAATTTGATGCTAGTGTAGTCACCGCCGCCATTAGATCGTAAAATTTTTGGTCTAGTATGAAAGTGTGTTTTGATGAGTTTGTAGAGTATTTTGAATTTTGAAAGAGTTTCGTGTTTTGCTTGCATTAAATAAATCCATGTGAAACAGGTGTAATCGTCTATAAAAAGAACATAGTTGCGAGCCCCTTCAGGAGACGGTGTAGGGGAAGGCCCCCAAACGTCAGAGTGAATTAACTCAAATGGAGCATGAGAAAGCAAATCATGTCTATTAAATGGAATTTTGTCTCTTGGCCACACTGCAAGAAATACAAGAATTAAGAGAAGATACATTGTGAATATCGGAAATGTGACTAACTACGACAGTAAGAACTTGGCGGTGCGGATGGCCAAGACGCGCGTGCCAAAGATTGGCGGTGTTGGTGTTGACGTGAAGAGCCTTGTGCTGGTTGATTTGAGGATTGCAAATCCGGTAGAGCCCATTATGGAGAGGTCCACGTAGAAGCGGACGACGATCCTGCGTATCCTTGATAACAAAGCCATTAGCATCAAATTAATAGAAACATGATTTTCTATGGTGAGTTTAGAAACATATAAAAGACTGTGATATAAAAAGGGCACATGCAAGATTTGGCGAAGGTGAAGCTTACGAGGGGTGTCGGGGAGCGGTAGGATGCCTTGACCTGTGTTGTGGATTGGTATGGACGATCCATTTGCTATCGAGATATTGTCTTGACCGGTAGAGGGATATGGATGTTGAAGATTATGGATGTTTGGTGTAAGGTGGAAAGAAGCCCCTGTGTCTAAGATCCAGTTCGGCGAGGGTTGAGATTGAGATTGTGCGAGGAAGGCTTTCGGAGGTTTAGGATCAGTGGGGGCATACTTGAAGTTACACCTATGCCAGTAGTTGAGGGCTATGTGTCCGGACTTCCCGCAGATTTGGCACATTGGACGAGTGTTGTTTGGGAATTGTTGATCGGACGCCTGAAGAGCAGGAGAAGATTGGTTCGGTTGATTCTTGAATCTTGGCGGGCGTTTCTGAGAATGGCCTCGTTGGCCATTATACGAATTTGTGTAGAGAGCAGTTGATGTAGAGGTTGTGATAGCTTCTTTGGCAAGTTCTTGATGGACATTTATTTCTTCGCTGCATAGGAGAGAATAGAGTTTATCTAAATCGAGTTGAACCGGGTATGTGCGTAGCGCAACTTTGAATGAATTATAAGTGGACGACATGCCATTGAGGATATGTAGTATGATATCCTCGGGATCCACTTGAGCACCAGAGGCAGCGATGTTGTCCACGATCGATTTTACTTGCTGAAGATATTGTTGCATTGAGGAATTCTTCATCTGGATGTGGTGAAGTTCGTTCTTGAGTTGTATAACTCAAGAACGACAAGTCGGTTGAAGCCGACGCTCAAGAACCTGCCAGGCATCATGAGCGGTTTGCGAGGTGATCACGTAGGGTAGTATGGAAGGAGAGATGGTGGAGAACAAGGCAGAGAGTAGATTATTATCTACAAGATGCCATTTGCGGGAATCTGGCGAGGTGTCGTCGGAAGGAGGAGTAGCACTGCCGGTCAAGTGTCCGGTGTAACCGTTGGCTTGGAATTGCCGGAAAACTTGTATGCGCCAGATGGAGTAATTCTCTGTTGTGAGAGCATGGGGAAGAAGATTATTGATATTTGATATCAGGAATTTGAACTGCGCCGGAATGACAAGATCGGCGACGGGAGGGTGATCTGTGTGAAGGGAGGAGACGGGAAGCTGAGAATCGGTTGATTCTTGATCATCCATGAGTGGCTCTGATACCATGTGAGAGTGGTATCCATGGAATAGAGAGGAGAGCGAGACAGAGAGAAAGAATGAAAAATTATATTAACCAGAATGAATGCATACAGGCGAGTACAAAGCTTTAAATAGAAACCGACAGGTACAGGCGTAAATATAGGTGAACTAATAGACCTTCGCTCATATGGAGAACTAGAGCCTGTGTAAGAGGGTTTGGTCCTGATCGCCACATCGGTATTGAACTCTTGCTGAACAGTTTTCCCCCATCGGGGGAGAACTAGAGCATGCATAATGGGGCCAAGTCTTGATTGCCATCACATGTATTCATTTCTTGCCAAAAAAAATTTCCCTCGTTAGGGGAAAACTAGAGACTGCATAAGAGAGCTGCCTTTGATCGCCACTAGAAGCCTCCAAACTTTTGTGCTCTCTCCCTTCCCCTTAAGGGGAGTATTTATAAATTCTTTAATAGAAAATAAAGATTTTTTTTTTTTTGAGATATTAGAAATATTTTCTAAAATTTTTTAGCTAAAAATAGTAAAATTTTCTTTTTAAATAATTAAAAAAAAGAAGTTAATTTATTATAATAAAATAAAACTATCTCCTCAAAGAAGTAGCATTATTGTCACCTAATAGAGACAGTTAACAAAAAAAACCTAAAAAATGGTGCTATCATGTACTGTTCATGCGCGCAAGAAGCATGCAAGAGAGAGCTTCCTATGCTGGTGTATTTGGCAACGACCAGCCATTTCAGCTTCCAATTCCTTCAGGGTCCTATTTTTAGCCTAGAAAGTTTAATTCAGACTTTTTTGGGGTCATCGAGATGATTTTTTTATGTTCTAGTATCAATTTTGGCACTTTCAAAAGAAAATGGTGTCTCTACAGTTTCAATCCATTTTGAAAATTTTAAGCAAAATGTTTTAGCATAAACATTTTGTTTCTTAGATCATCACACCAACTTCATAAAATGCTAAAATTATGATTGAAGATATTTTACTTAGTTTATGGCCCTGAGAGGAAGTCCTCATTTATGTCTAGAGAGCGGCCGCATTTTGTGATTACCAAGAAATTTTTATTTTACATTGTGACTTTGTAAAAGACTCCAACACGTATTTTTAGACTCGATGAGTTTTGACATACGAAAATAGGGAGGAAACTGATACGTCACCAATCAAGTATGAATATTTAGGCATATTCAAGTTAACATCTTTCAAATTAAATTTAGGACCATATAATCTCTAATTGAGCAAACTTATAGTCAAATTAACCATATCAATAAGAAAAAATCAATAACACCAAAATCAGTCTGATATGAGCCCAAATGGACTCAAATCACGAGCTTAGAGCATTAATTGGATGACGAAAATGATATCAAAATATGGCTTGCTTATAGTTGAGCGGTGCGACTAGACAAATCTAACGACCCAAGATATCTCAATTCTTACATCATTAAGACTCCTGAATGTTGAATAAATGAGTTATGATCGAGGGAATCAATATAGGCCGTATGATGGAATGCTCCGAACTTGCTTCTTATTTGTCACATAATTATGGGTTATGTCACTCACAGAACTCTATAAACAAACTCCTAGCCCCTTCATGATGAGGACCTTTTGCTAGAGATTAGAGAGAGCTATGAGGCTCTAAGGATATCGAGCTGCACTCAAGCACCACCATATGTGAATTTCCATCAGTTGACCACACCACCGCTCAACTTCCCAACAACCACTCGACCTCCGCCCAGCCGCAAACCGTTATTGGACTACCGACCACTGATCGACACCAGACCTCCAACAAAAAGTCGATCACCATAAAACCTCCGCATAGAAGTATATTGACGCCAAACTACCTCCCAGCCGCCAACCATGGTCGGTTCTCAGCCCGATCCCGACCACCGCTAGGTTGCCAGACCCGTACTATTGGACCATTGTCCGGCCGCCGACTGCCACCGGACCTCCGCCAAACTTTTGTTCGGCCTTATCAGATCTCTTTCCATTTGCCAACACCTATTGGATCTTCTCTCATTCATTTCTACTAGACTCCCGACTTCCATTATCTGACTTTAGTTATTAGAAGCTCCTGAGTACTTATATGAAGTTCGACCAACACTCCAAACTATTATAATTTCATCGTCTTCAAGTTAAGGGATGGGTTATGCTTTGTAACTCACTCATTTATAATAAAATCTTCTCACCTGGGCAAGTC
The DNA here is from genome assembly GCA_016618105.1 of Dendrobium huoshanense. NCBI lineage: Eukaryota > Viridiplantae > Streptophyta > Magnoliopsida > Asparagales > Orchidaceae > Dendrobium > Dendrobium huoshanense. The sequence goes on from CM028351.1 coordinate 8,465,812, forward strand.
CCCGTGGTTTTTTCCATTTTGGATTTTTCCAAGTAAAAAAGTTTTGGTGTTTTCTTTCTCTCTCAACTATCTGTTTGTGTATTGAATATCCATGCATCACTAGGATGAAACATTCTGCCACTCTGCTGCCACGAATATAATAGCCTACAACATATGTTTAAATGATCATATCAAGAAGAGGAAGAATTACGAGAAATATTTTTGTACACATTAATCAATCAAAATTTCTCTATTCATAAGAATTTCTTCTTTCACACAACAAATACATGATAATAATGAAAATTTTGGAGCAAGTGTAATAATATACCAGTGCTAAATTCAACTTATGATGATTAAAACCTCATATCATAAAAATCCATTTAGTACATAATGCTTTTTAGTAGTAAGTTCTTTGAAAAATCTAAAATATTTTAGCTTCGATCTGTTTGATAAAATATGTGGCTGAAAATATTATACTGCATCTCTTTCATATCTTATGTTTATGAGCAACACACTTTCATAAAAGCTCATTCATATTGAGATGATTATTTGATGCAAAGAACCTAACATAATAATATAATAAGACAAACAAAACAACTCTTGTTCCTTTGCATTGGAAGTCAAATTTTTAGTATTTGTTAAAAATTAGTTATAGAATTAAAAGCATTGTACTCTTATCATGATTATTAGTTTTTATTGTATGATCGAACTTATCCTCAACAATTGACCCCCTCTCTCTCTCTCTCTCTCTTAAATTGATTCTTTTAATAAAATACCATCATATCTAATCTAAATCATGTAAACATCACAAGAAAATAAGGTTTTTGCATCGCTTAAGTAGGATGCTATAGCAGTCTGAACCGCCACGAAATGACTTGCAGCGATTGCAAAACCTCTATAATACCACTGCAGTCACTGTTCACCGCAATCATCTTTTGTAACAACTTTGCAAATCTTAATAAATATAAATCAAAATGCTAGTTTTAGCAACAATTTTAACCAATGCAAATCATAAGAAATTCGTAATGATTAAAACCGCTACAAATTTGAACATGTATCATCGCTATTTCTACATCAATATATTTTTGTAATCGTTTGACACGAAATCAATCTAAAAAACTACACAAGACTTTATACTTCTCTAAGTTAATTCTACCTCAAAGATCTCTTTAAATTATTTATTTTCCTTATTTCACAATGCCACCAATCTTCTTGCGCGTACAGCATGTGGTGAATATAACTTTAGAGAGGTCGGCAGTTGATATCCATCAGCATTCAGCAGCCGAACTTAATGGATATGATCCATAAATAAAGTCCTTTTCAAGAAAACATGGACAAGAAGAATGCCACGACTACTTCCCTTCAGACATCTTACATCTATATCTCCTTCCTATCTTACTCTTTTCCACTTAGCAGTTTAACAGATTTGGTCAAGTGTAGAACACGTGGAGATAAAATTCTTCTTTATTTTATTATTATTTTTTAATTTTTTTTCTTTTAATGAATACATGCATGGAGGAAATGTTAAAAATGTACACAAAAGGATTTCGAATGACTTGAAAAGATAGGGTTTTGAATAAGACTGTTCATAAGAGAACCCAACCACTTGTCTGAAGGAAATGAAAGCAAATTCTGATATTTTATTTTATTTTATTTTGCATGGTTAGGAACTTGCAGCCGTTGATTCGTTATTTTGGAGCTCTTTCTTTCGTTTTCCATCTCTTGAATTCTTATGTAGAAAATAAATATTTTTGGTGCTGATAAAATAAGGCTACTAATGCTTGCAGAATTTTGCCTTTTGGATTATGGGAAGGAATAGATGCAGCCACACTTCCACTAAGAAGTAATTGAAGAATTTTTCTTTGTCATTAAAGTATAGAACATCCAAACTTCCATGCAGAGATATAAAAAGAAGATAGTAGAATTTTGGCCACTTGATAGATTCATCATGGAGATTGACTGAACAAGAGAGTAAGTAGAGAAATTCAATAGCACTGTAGGGAGAGGAATAAGCCAAGAGAAGGAAGAAGATGCTTTCTACGGTACCGAATGTATAGCCATTAGGGAAAATAAATTACAGTGAGAATCTATTACACACCAACTGTAGAGATGTAGAAAGAAAGATTTATGTTTTGCCTTAGAAGTCTTACATTAGAAAAAATGATCAAACTATATATATATATATATATATATATATATATATATATATATATATATATATATATATATATATATATATATATATATATATATATATATATATATATATATATATATATATATATATATATATAATATGGCACATTCTAAAATTAAACTTTAGTCAAAGTAACATGAAATAAGAAAATGTGGTATTATCTATAAACAAAATGAATGACCTCATTTTGAAATTAACTTATTTTGAGATAAAGGGAAAAGTTGAGGTTGCGGTTGTATGAGATTTCATCAAGAATGAATGTGAAGAGGAAGCTCATCCACAAAAGAAAAATTCCCATGAATAACTTAAAAGATAGTGGGCATAACATAGTTAGTGAGCTTAAGGAGAACTACCTAGGGACTGAAGAAGATCCTTATCCAATCTTTATCAATTATGTGCTGTCTGAGATGGAGACTAAAATCTAAAATATATCCTAGTAAAATATGAAGATTTCCTTGCTGAAAAATATTACACTAAAGTTCTAGGCATAGAACCTAGATGTATAAAGTTACCATAAACCCTAACATAATACCTATGAAACACCATGCAAAATGGAGGTCAAAATCACTCATTAGGTTTAAAAAAGTACACTATTGAATTATAATTATAATCGACATAAAGAAGAAAAATTGACAAGAGTTAAATTTGGGTCTTAATGACTTATTTGGCCTTAATTAGGCTGCCTAAGAGATTATTTTTTGCTTCATTTACAAGAAAGTTATGGATTATACACAAAGAAGTATGCATGATATTATCATATGTCACATGCAGTGAAGCATATACTTTTTTGGACCCCACTATCATCTATTATTAGAAAATGATGCCCTAGCCTCAAAATTCTTAGGATCCTTTTTTAGGGCAATGATCTACTTGTTCCATAATGTCATTCACTAGCAAAATTAATGTTATGCTGATGATTTGTTGGTCAAAATTCTAGTATATGAATCATTCTTTGATGGCTTTAAAATCATATCTACTTTGCTCTAAGTGCATTTGTCCTAAAGTGCCTACTTTGCTCTAAGGGTGTCTATCTTATATTTGAATATTTATTTTCAAATATAAGTACATGCCATCTCAACAAAAGATTAATAAAAAATGACATGTTAATCAATTGTGATAATGCATGTCACGCAACATTTCATAACATTATTAATACTTACTGCTAAAGCCTTTTATAACAGCTACAATTTTAATTAAAACATTAGCTATACAACAACACTAAATGAAATATTCAAAGTACTACTTCCAAAATTAATGAGATGGAAAGATAAAGTTTTCTATAATATATTAATACCCATTTTAGACAAGGATTAAGAGCAACGAGATCACCCTTCCAAGTTTCCTCTCATTTCACCCTAGCCGCCTCCAGGTGATTTTAGGGTTCCGCGAGTTTCTTCTCTCTTCCGATCATTTTTTTCCACTGGTTCTGATTTTTTGCTCTGTTGCTCTTCTCTTTTGGGTGATCTGGTGGCACGACTGCTCTTTTGCCCCTTTTTGGGGTCTTTGTCTGGCAGATAAGGCTGCTTCCACTACGGGAAAACACGCGAATACCGTTGGATTTTCCGACGAAAATTCTGGACGGTAATAAACGGCGCAGTTACCGGCGGATTTGTTCGACGTAAAGTTTGCGTCAACTTTTCCGGCGCAAAATACGCCGTATATTCACCGACGCAGGTTCCGCCGGCAACCCCGACGGTATTGGGATGCCTCAACCATTTCCGTCGCATGTTACGGCGGAAATATTCCGGCGTATTGTACCGGCGGATATTGCGCCGGCGTATTTAAACTCAACGAAATATATCCGACGGATGAGACGTCGGAATTGATACCGACGTCACTAGTGTCATTACCGGCGGAAGGTATCCAGCCCGATCCTTGGTAAAAGTAAAGGCTTCTTCAACTTGGAAGGTGAAGCTCCATCCAAATCTCCTACTAGGTCGTTCAAAGATGTTTTGTTTGGTGATCCGATGCAAGGTGAAAATGTTCCTAAATTTACCCAGTCGGTTGTTAACGGTGCTCCTCCTGTTCTTATATCTGATGAGGACATTCTTAAACTGACATCTCCTTTTAAATTTACTTTAGTTGGAAAATTTAATTTGCGTAGACCTAATCTGGATACCATTCGGCTATTTTTCACAAATCTTAAACTTTCTGGTTTTTATTCCATAAGTTTACTGGACTCCCGTCATGTAGCGATTTAACTGTCTAACGATATGGATTATAGTCGTATTTTTGCTAGACGTTCCTACTTCATTAGTAACTGTCAAATGAAAGTTTTAAAATGGACTCCTTTTTTTGATATTCAAGAGGAATCCCCTATTGTGCCGATCTGGATCTCTTTTCCGAATTTGCGTTTACATTTTTTTAATCCACAACTTTTGCATGCTCTCGGTTCTGTATTTGGAAGGCCGTTGCAAACCGATCAAGCGACTGCTTCCAGGACTAGGCCTTTTGTTGCTCGAGTCCTTGTGGATGTTGTTATTTCTAAGAAACATGAGAAAGAGATTTGGGTTGGTTCAAAGGATTTTGGTTATATGCAAAAGGTTGAGTTTGAGAAAGTGGCGGACTTTTGTTCCCATTGTAAGATGCATGGTCATGGTGTTGCTGATTGTTTTAAACTGCACCCTGATTTAAAAAATAATATTAAATCTAATGTTAGAAAAGCTGATTTACCTGTGAAGGAACAGGGTCAGGTGGTTTCAGAGGCCACGCTGGTGGGGGAAAAAATATTGGTCTGGAATCTGTTGAGGTAAATCCTTTAGCTTTACCGGATAATTTTAATGTTGGTAGAACTGCTTTGGAAGGTAATTTAGTCAGAAAGGAAGATGTTACTATTCCTAATTTATATGTTTCTATTTACTCTATGCTTCAGGATAATGTTTTAAATCAAGAAAAAATTGTTTTGGATACTATGCTTACGAATACACTGTTGCTAATGTTGCTATTAATGTTAATTCTGAGATTAGTGATAGTGAAGAAGGAGAATTTGTTCCTTCAGCGCTTGTGGATAACAGTAAAGCTCACTAGTTAACCAATACCGAGAATGGGGAAGCTGATTCTGAAAAATGTGAGGATGAAGGTTCTACTTCTAATTCTCTGGGGGAGGAGGAGTTTATTAAAATTAATAGAAAAAAGGGAAAAAAAAAGTAAAGAATTGCTACCTGCTACTCCACGATCCACTAGAACCCAAGCTAAATCTATAGGAGTCTCTAATAGTTAAGTCTCTTATCTGGAATATTAGAGGGGTGGGGGGTAAAGACTCTAGGATTAGAGTTAGAAATCTTTGTAGAATTCATAACGTCAACTTATTAGTTTTGCTCGGATAAACTTGTTACTACTGCTTCTAAGTTGGGTTTCTCCAATAAGTTTGCTAATTGTTCTAATAAGATCTGGATTATGTGGAACGATATTATTAAAATTGATGTTTTAGGCGACTTTGTTCAAGTTGTTCATGTTAATATTGAGATGTTTAATTTCAACAGTAATGCCTCTTTTGTTTATGCCGCTTGTTCCAGAGTAGGCAGGTTGTCTCTTTGGGAGCAATTATGTAATTTTGCTTCTTCTAATATGGGGCCATGGTGTGTTGGTGGAGATTTCAATACCATTGCTAATGCAAGTGAGAGATTGGGAGGGGCTCTGCCTATCCTTAAAGCTATGGAAGATTTCAATTCCATGATAAATCATTGTGATTTGCATGATATAGGATTCTTTGGTGGTGCCTACACTTGGAATACAGGTACTCTTTGGCAACTTCTTGATAAAATTCTTTTTAATAATGATTGGATTGCTAATTTTATATGACTCATGTTGAACATTTAAGTAGAACTGCTTCTGATCATACGCCTTTACTTTTATCTATTAATGCTAACAAGAGTTTTACTTCTTCTGCCTTTAAATTTCAAAATATGTGGCTCTCTCATCAAGACTTTTTAAATGTGGTTAGTATGAATTGGCAAGCCCCTTTTTTCTGAATAATAATATTCATGGTATGGCTAAGTTGTGGAACAAAATTAGTAGATTGAAACAGGTGCTTAGATGGTGGAATAAGAATGTTTTTAAAAACCTTTTTGATAATACCAAAGAGGCTAAAAATGAGGTGGTTGATTTGGAGAAATGTGTTGCTATGAATCCTGATAGTGATAACATTTCTAACCTTAATAATGCTAAGCTTAAGCTTTTTGCTCTTCATGAACAAGAGGAAATGTATTGGCAGCAAAAGGCTACAACTAGGTTTATGGTTGAAGGTGATAGAAATACTCATTTTTTCCATGCTATGTACAATAAGAAAAAAGTCAAGAATTATATTTTTAAAATTATGGACAAAGAGGGAAGGATATTTGAGGATGAGAACTCCATTATCAATTCGGGTGTGGAGCATTTTAGGAGTATCTTTAATAGTAATTTTAACTCTTATTCCATTCAAAACCCATATATTGTTCTTAATTGCATTACTGATAGTGAGAATTTTATGCTTACTAAGCCTCCATTGGAGGAGGAGATTTGGAATATCATACAAACGATGAATATGGACTCGATGGCGGGTCCTGATGGCTTAACTACTAAATTTTTTGTTAAAACTTGGCATATTATCAAATTTGATATTATTGAAGCTGTCAATGAATTTTTTTCTGGGAAACCTTATGTTAAATTTTTTTCTTCCACTAATATTATTTTAATTCCCAAGAAGGATCTAACCAATGATTGGAATGATTTTAGGCCCATAAGTTTATGTTCCATTTTTAACAAGTTAGTTTCTAAAATCATTTCGTCTAGATTGGTGAATATTCTTCCTAGGATTATTTCTCAAAACCAAACAGGGCTTTGTCAAAGGTAGAAGTATTTTTGACAACATTCTATGCTTACTCAAGAGATTGCTCATGATATTAATGCCAAATCCAAAGGTGGTAATATTATTTTCAAGTTAGACATTACTAAAGCTTATGATAACTTGAATTGGGAATTTTTATATAAAGTCCTTGCTTTATTTGGTTTTAGTGCTGATTTCATTTACTGGTTAAAAATAGCATTGAGAACTGTTATTTTTCTGTCATTATTAACGGTGCAAATCACTGCTTCTTTAAGTCTTCTCAAGGCTTAAGGCAAGGTGATCCCTTGTCTCCTGCCTTGTTTATTTTTGCTGTTGATTATCTGTCCAGAAGTTTAGAGGAATTATTCAAGAGACATCCGTCTCTGCATTACCGTACGATGGGGGGTATTCCTATCTCTCACCTCTGTTTTGCTGATGGATTTATTATTTTCTCTAATGCTTGTTTAAACAATATTAAAATTTTAGTTAAGTTTCTTGAAGGTTTTCATAAGGTTAGTGGCCTCAACGTAAACAGGCAAAAGAGTAATTTCATTGTTTCTAATTCTGTTAACCAAGCCAAAATTAATGAGATTATTAGTTTGTGCAATTTTAATTGTGTTTTTTTTTCCTATTAAGTACTTGGGTACGCCTATTTTTAAGGGTAGGAAGAAAGCTTCTATTTTTGAGGATATGTTCAATATTTTTCAAAGTAAAATTTCAAATTGGACCACAAGATTTTTGTCTTTTGGGGGTAGATTGACGTTGATTAGGCATGTGTTAAATTCGATCCCTTTTTTTATTTTCCATACGCTGCATCCTTCACCTGCTATTTGCTTGAAGTTGGAAAGGTTAATTAACAAATTCTTCTGGGGTGCCAATAATGATCATTCTTGCATTTATTGGGCTTCGTGGACTAAAGTGTGTGGGCCGGTTAATGAAGGTGGTTTAGGCTGCAAGAGTATTTTGGATATGGTGCATGCTTTCTCCCATAAGTTATGGTTTGCTTTTAGAACCAATAACAATTTATGGTCTAATTTTATGCATATTAAATATTGTAAGGATGTCCATCCTTTATTTTGCAGTTTCAAAACTTCTGATTCTTTAGTTTGGAAAAGATTGTGTAAGATTAGTTGGGAAGCTGATCATTTGTTCAATGGGGTTTGGGCAAAGGTGATATTTCTTTCTGGCAGGATAACTGGTTGGGAAATGGGTCTATTGATAGCATGCTTAATACCTATACTCTAATAAATACTAAAGTTTCTAGTTTGTTGGTGAATAGTAATTGGAATATTACTAAGCTTAGAAATCTTATTACCATTGAGCTGATTAATCAAATTCTTAGTATTTTTCTTCATTTGAATGATAAGGATTGTATTCTTTTTAACAAATCCTTTAATGGCCGATTTAAGCTTAATATGGTGTGGGATAATTTCAGAGTTATGCAAGCTGATTCTATGGTTTTTAAGGCCTTGTGGAACAATAGCATCCCGGTGTCTTATTCCATTCTTGCGTGGAGATGCATTAAAGGGTTTTTACCTGTGGACAAGCATCTCTGGAATAAAGGTTTTCTCCTTCCTTCTAAATTTCAGTGCTATTGTAATATTGAAAGTATTGTGCATGTTTTTATCAGTAGTCCTACGACCCAAACTGTTTGGAGGTTTTTTGCTAACTCTGTTTACAATGTTTTAACTGTGACTAATAATGACAATATCTATGCTATGCTTTCTGACTGGATGATTTTTACTAAGGGTCACATCTTTAATATTTTGTCTATCTTCATTTTGTGGTTCATTTGGAAGGCTAGAAATGAGGCTAAGCATAGTGGTGTTAAAATTAATGCCAACGTCATTATTACTAATGTTAATAATAAAGTCATTCAAAGTTTCTCTGCTAACCTCATTAAAGAAAAAAGATTTCAAAAATTGTGCTAGGTTTGCTTCTTCTCTTGGTATTGTTTTGGATGGGGTTCAGGTGGGGAGAAGGTAGACGGTGGTCAGGTGGTTAAAACCTACCCAGTTTTTCTTTAAGCTCAATATTGATGGCTCTATGGGTCATTCTTCTGCGGGGATGGGGGGTATTTTGCGTGATTGGTCTGGTGAGGTGATTTTGGCTTTTGTGGGCCCTTTATATCCGTGTAAAGCCATTTTTGCTGAGCTTATGGGCTTGGCTAAGGTGCTGGATTTTTCTCAAAGAAGGGGCTTTTTTAATGTTGAGATTGAGGTGGATGCTTTGCTTGTTATTCAGATGATTAAGAATGAGAATAGTTTCTATCCGCAGTTTTTCTATCTTATTAGAATGATCCGTCTGGCTATGTCTAAATTCAATTATTCTTTGAATCATATCTTGAGAGAAGGTAATGCTTGTGCTGATTGATTAGCAAAATTTGGCTGCACTTCTAGGAATGATATTGAGCTTGATATTGATAATTTGCCTAGCCCGATATCGGGTTTAGTTAGGCTCAATATTCTGGGTCTTCCTTACATTAGGGGTAATTGATGGGTGTTTTCCTGGGTTGCTGGTTTTTCGGTGGTGGGTTGTTTCTTTCTAATTCTCTTTGTGCTGGGTGGCCTTTGGTTGCTGGTCTGTTTTCTGGTGGTTCTATTTTTTGTTAGGGTGGTTGTTTATGCTCCTTATTTTTCTACACTGGTTTACTGGTTAGGGGTAGTGTTGCTTATCTTTGTGATCCTGTAACAGGTGGGGATATTTTTGGCTTGTGCTTTTTCTGGGTGGTGGGAGTTTTAGTTTTAACTTTATTTTTTATGAGTTCTTTGGAGTTTTGCTGTAGTGATTATATCTGGTGTTTTTTCTCTCTTTATCATGCTGGGAATATAATTTTAAATGACTCGAATATAAGTGTGTATTCGGGTTATAAGCACTGGAATGTTTGTACTGGCAAGATTAGTTTTGCTGGACATTATTATTTGGGGCCTGTGGTTGCTCCTGTTTCAGGTAATCCTGGGTATTTTTTAGTTCTGCAGCTCTTTCACCTCTGGAAGGGTTGGTTTAACATGATTTATTTTGATATTTTGGCTCCAATTGATGTTATTTCCTATGTTTCTTATACTCTTTTTGGGAGATACCTGCAGGAATTTCTACATCTACAGTGGTACAATATGCACTGTCTGCAAGGTATTTTTCTTTTGGTCATTAGAAAATTTTGGCTGTTGTCATTGGTTTTTTTGCAGGAAGGCTGAGCTGAAAGTCATCATTATGAGCTTCCTTTTTTGGGTTCTATTGACTCACAGACCAAGTTTATTATTACCTTCTTTTTGTAATAGTAGAAATAGGAACCACCGGCTCATAGGTTTTGATTTTTCTTTTTTACTTGTAGCTCTTCCAAGCAGTAGTGAGCTGGAGGTTCCTTCTAAGGACCTTGTAACCGAATTTTTGAATATTAACACGTAGGCCCCATGAGTGGGTTTTAACTAAAAAATAAATAAATTAATACACATTTTTTTTGCTACTAAGTATCATGAATTTTAAATATTGATTTTTTTTTGTTAAAACTCACTGAGGGGCCTACACGTTAATATAAAAAAGGATTGCAAGGTCCTTAAAAGGAACCTCCAGCTCACAAATGCTCATAGGAGCTACAAAATAAAGCAAAATAAAACCTAAGAGCCGGTGGTTCCTTATACTAATAGTTACAAAAATACCTAAGAACATACTAGGGATGAAAGGAGACATTACCCAAAAAAGGAAGAGCATAAGATCAACATTCAGCACATACTTCCTGTAAAAAATGTGGACTGAGCCATAGATAGAAAAGTTGGCTTGTGCATCCGACGAGTCAGCAGAAGTAAAAATCCACCCAACATACCTACATAAGAAAAACCTACATACCAAAAGAGTAAGATTGCAGTTAAAATAAAACCAAAAAATACCATTTGATAAAGCCATATATCTGCTTTTACATAACCTGTTGAACCAATCAAAATCAGTAAGCAAGCAATTATCAAAACCTTATGATCAACAATAGTCTGGACATTCAAAAATAGCTTTCTCTCAGAAATATAACCCAATGAAATCCACAACAGGTCATGGTGGTTAAGAGGAAAAAACATTAAGAAGAGAAAGTAGTTCAGCATAGTGCACTCAAGCCCAAGCATCAACTCGATCAAAAATTGAGATTCATAACCCTAACCAACAACAAAAATAACCTTTCAGTTATGACCACAAAGGAACCACCACGTAAAATCAAAATAAACTAACACTGGTGCAACAAAAAATTCCATATTATCAATTCCGTGAGTGTTGAAACCCAAAGTAAATTAACATAGGTCTTATTCAACGAATGCCAACACATACAAAAATATAACAACCTCCTCCACCGGATCCTCCTCCAAAAATTAAAGAATACCAGCAAAAGAAACAGAATACCAACCACTTCCATCGATACCACCACCAGAAGTATAAAGAGGAACCAGCAGAAAAGGGCATAAAAATATCAAACATTATGTACATAAGGTAGGTAAGCTTTATCTAAATTAATCATACCTTTCAATCTCTGGTGTAATCTCCGGATCTCAAACTCCTCATAATTATTAAGATAATAACCCTTATTAGTTAACCAATCCGCACACACATTAGCTTCACGAAAAATGTGAGAAATATAATAATTAATAGATGAAAAGGAATTCTTAATTTTTCTAATAAGATAAAAGTTTTGAGGATTGCCCGACACCACATTGGTAAGAATCTGGACAAGAAGCATATCATCCACCTCAATTCACACAAAATTTATTCCCAACTTAATACAGATATCCAGGCCATAAGATAAGGCCATAAGCTCAGCCAAAATGACATTGGACAACTGTAAAGGGGCAGCATAAGCAGCAATAACACAACCCAGGTAATCACAAATAATACCACTAGCACCAGCATAATTAGGCCCAACAGACCCATCCGAATTGAGCTTGACATAAGGTGGTTTGGGTTTAATCAATTTAACAATCTTATCAACTGAATTCAGATCCTCAAAACCTATGGGAATACCAAACACATCAGCCATATCTAGACAATAATGAAAGTTCTTAACATAAATAATATTGTAGGAATAAAATTGCAATATTTTATGTCTCACATTCGAAATAATTTTAGAAGCATCCATCTTGATATCATTATGCTTAGCCTCATTTCTAGCTTTCCAAATGTACCAAAAAAATATAATAGGAATCAAATTAAAAATATGACCTTTAGAGACATGCACCCAATTCTCTAAAATAGAAAAAAACATTTTTATGATAGGTAACAAAAATTTTATTGGAAAGAATGTTGAAATATGACCACACTTTATGAGCAATATTACCATTCACAAATAGATGATCAATACTCTCCACATTATAATAGCACAAACATTTGGAAGGAGGGTTAATACCTTTTTTCTGAAGCAAAGCATTGACCGGAAGATAACCTTTGAGACATCTCTAAACAAGAATAGAGTGAGAAATCGGATAGTTTTTATGCCAAATAGCAGAAAAATATGCGATTTCTCAAATTTGATTCTAAAATTTTTCCAAACATTAGTCAACTGAAATTTACTAGAAGAAGAAAGAGTGAATAAAATTTTATCTTTGCATTGGCCTTGTAAGGGAATATTTAAAATAATCTCCACTAAAATCGAAGGAACTACCTCCCTAAGCTTAGTGATGTTCCAACTATTATTAGTAAAGAAATTTGAAACCTTAACATTATTAATCGAGTGTGTATTTATGAACTTATCTATAAAAAGGCCCAAACCAGTTATTTTAATAGAAAAGGACATCACCTTTACCCAACATCTATTGAACAAACTGTTCAGCTTCTTATTTAATGTTACACAATCTTTTTCATATCATAGAATCAAAATTTTTATAGAAATATAAAGTTAAATGCATATTATTACAATACTTAACATTCATATAGTGGGCCCATAAACTAATATTAGATCTAAATGAAAACCACAGTTTATGGGAAAAAGCTTTAGCAGTATCAAATAAAATTTTGCAACCTAAACCCCCTTCATTCAACACCCCGCAATTCTTACTCCAAGAAGACCAACGTATACCATTGCTATTGTACTTAGAGCCCCACAAAAATTTATTTATCATCCTCTCTAATCTAGTGCAAGCAGAAGCCGTAGGTTGTAAAGTATGAAACAAATAAATAGGAATAGAATTTAAAACAGACTTGATCATAACCAGTCTACCACCATAAGATAAAAAATTAGAAGACCAATTGGACAGCTTTTTTTTCGAAAGTTAGTAAAAATATCTTCAAATAAGAATTTCTTCTTTTTACCTTTATAAATAGGAGTGCCCAAATACTTTATAGGTAATTTTTTAGATTGAAAACCACAAACTCTTTGAATAGAATTAACTCTGATATGGTTAATCGAACTGCTAAAAATAAAAGAGCTTTTGCCTTTGTTAATAGCTAAGCCACTTATATCATAAAGATTGACAAGGAATTTGATTAAAACATTTATGATATTAATAGATCCATTAGAAAATAGAATAAAATCATCAACAAAGCTAAGATGCGATATAGGGAATCCTCTAATAGTGTGAAAATGAAGGTTAGGATTTCTAATATATAAATCATCCAACCCTCTAGAAAGATATTCCATCGTAATAATGAACAAGACAGGAGAAATAGTATCACCTTGTCTTAACCCTTTGGAATAATAAAAAAAGCCATGATTCCTACTATTAATAATAATAGAAAATTAATAATTTTCAATACTATTCTTAATAAGCATAATGAAATTATCATTAAACCCAAATAAAGACAATACATCTTAAAGGAAATTCCAGTTTAGATTATCATATGTTTTAGTAAAGGAAATTCCATTTTAGATTATCATATGCTTTAGTAATATCAAGTTTAAAAATAATATTTCCCCCTTTAACCTTAGCATTAATATTATGTGTAAGCTCTTGAACTAAAAGAACATTGTCAAAAATACTTCAACCCTTCACAAAACCAGTCTGATTATAAGAAATAATTTTAGGAAGGATATTAATCAACCTATTAGCAATGATCTTAGAGTTAAGCTTGTTAAAAAATGTACAAAGGCTAATCAGTTTGAAATCATTTTAATTATTGGCCCCATCTTTTTAGGGATGAGGACAATATTGGTAGAGGAAAAGAATTTAGGATAAGAGTTTCGCACAAAGAAATCTTTCACCGCTTCAATCACATCCATCTTTATAATATCCCAAGTTTTTTTGAAAAAAATTGGTTGAGAAACTATCAGGACCCGCAACCGCATCTCCATTCAAATCATTAATAATATTGAAAATCACATTTTAAGAAGGAATTTGACAAAGTAAATTGTTATTATTATCATTAATAAGTTAAGGAATAACATGAGGATTACTTATAGGAGAACACAAACTTTGGCTATTAAAAATCTTCATGAAATTATCAATTCCAGACCTACAAATCAAATCATCCGAATCAATTAAACTACCATCATTATTAACAATTTTGTGAATCTAACTCTTAATTCTATTATTATTGGCCAAAGCATGGAAGAATTTAGTATTCCTAGCTCCCTCCATAACAAATTAGCATTAAAATTTTGCTTATAGAAAGATTCTTCCTGAAGCTGCAGTTGAAAAAGAAACTCCTTAGCATGATTAAGACAATTAAGATTTTCAAAGTCAGGATTATCCAAATAAATATTATCCAACTCAGTGACTTTAATCTCAGCTTCTTTAATATTAGAAAAAAATATTTTTAAAAATATTTTTGTTCCACCATCTCAAACATTATTTAAGTATAGTTAGCTTAGCCCATAATCTAAGCTTGCAAGTGATGTTCTAAAATCTAAAAGCATAAGAACCAGTATGACTAATATCATTAATGTTTAAAAGAATAGGAGCATGATCAGAAAGCGTTTTACCTAAATGTTCAATATTAGACATAGGAAAAATCAGCAATCCACTCATTATTAAAAAGAAATCTATCGAGTCTTTGCCACAAATTAGCTCTATTCTAGGTGAAAGGGCTCCCATAAAAACCAATATCATTCAAATTGCAATCATTAATCATAGTGTTAAAATATTCCATAGATTTAGTGTTGGGAGGATTCCCCCCAACTCTTTTAGAAGCATTAGAAATAATATTGAAATCACCTTCCACACACCAAGGACAATTAATATTAGAAGAAAAATCAATTAATTGATCCCAAAGAGTAATACGATTCACTCTAGTATATAAAGCATACACAAAAGAGGCATGAAAGCTAACATTAAACAAGATAATATGATAATGAACAGCTTGAAACAAATCAACAATAATATTTAAAGACATGGCATTGTTCCACATAATCTAAATTTTATTAGATCAATTAGCATAGTACTTAGAGAAACCCAAAGCAGTAGCAGTAGAAGCAATTTTATCGTTAGCAATGAAAGGTTCAATTAAAACTAACAAATGAATATTAAGAATTCTACAAAGGTTTCTGACTCTAACCTTAGAGTCCTTGCCTCCAATACCCCTGACATTCCAAATGAGAGCCTTAATCATTACAATCTTTTGAAGAAGTTTGAGCAGGTAACATATTTTTAGTTTTCTTACCTTTCTTTTTACCAACCTTAGTGAAACTTTCATCATCAGAATTTTTAATACATATTTATCATGATTAGAAGAAGAAGTACTTTCCTGATTTACATTTATAATATCAAAAGAGTAAGAGGGTGGAATGAATTCACCTTCTTTGCAAATCTCATTTGAATTGATCCTATTACCCACCAATTTAGTGTCCTTCAAACCTTTTCCTTTGGAGTTACAGAGCAAATAAGGTTTAGTAACATTAGGATTTTCCATATCATTAAACATAGAATCAATAGAAACAAAATATTTGGGTCATTATCAGTCTCATTATTCATACCATTCAAAATTTTTCCATCCTTTTCATTTAATACTTCCACACTAATTTCCTGAACATCATCTGCAAAAGGCCTAACATTTTCTAAGTTTTCATCATCATGATTTTCTATAACCATTTCTAAGTTATGAACAGCAGGTAGCGGTTCCACCTGATCCACTTGGATCACTTCATTATTTTCTACCGAAGGCATATATATATTTTTTTTCGGTGGATCCAGACTTCCAAATAATCATATCATAGAATTTTTTAAATCCGGGTGAAGTTTAAAATAATCATTTTGAGCATGGTCGTGTATCTTACAGTGAGAACAAAAATCTGGAACTTTTTCAAACTTAGCTTTTTGAAAATACCCGTAAGCTTTGGATCCAACCCACACTTCCTTGGGATGTTTTTTGGAAATATCAACCTCAAAAAGAACTCTAGCTACAAAAGGCTGAGTTCGAGAAGTAGTAGTCTGGTCCGTCTAGAGAGGACTCCCAAAAATTGAACCCAACGCATGCAGGACTTTTGGGTTAAAGAAATGGAGTCGCAAATTCAGATAATATATCTAGATCAGAACTATAGATGATTCTTCCTTAATGTCAAAAAAGGGGTCCATTTCAAAATCCGCATTTGATAGTTAAAGATGAAATAAAAACGCCTAGCAAAAAATTGATTATAGTTCAGATCGTTTGTAATTGTATAACAACATGACGAGAATCGAGTAATCCAACTGAGTAAAAATCGGTAGGTTTCAAATAAGCAAAAAAATGGCGTATAGCATCTGGATTAGGTCTATGTAAACCAAATTTTCCGACTAGCGTAAATTGATAAGAAGAAGCTAATTTTAAGGCTTCATCATCAGATAAAAGAACAGCCATAACCCAATTGAAAATCATTTGAGTTAAAGAAGGAAGAGCATCACCTACAGACGAGCTACCAAAGAGTATCTCTTTGAACGAACGCGATCGAGAAGGAGATTTAGAACCATCGCCATCCAAATTAAAGAAGTCCTTATTCTTATTCAGCACAAGCTCATTAACATTTCGCCATGGAGTATAGGAAGGAACTCCCGCCATACGAAACTTGCCCAGAAGGGACAAGGAACCTAGAGAGGGAAGCCAAAACACTCAGATCTCAAGATGGAAAGCAAACAAAATGAAAGGAAATAGTGGGAAAAATGATCGGAAGGAAGGATCGGGGAGGCAACCCTAAATCGCCAGAGATGGCACGCTAGGGCAAGCTTTTTTTATCCTTTTTATACCAAATTTTTTGTATTACATGCACTCATATATAATCAATTGAATATCAAAGGAGAACCATGTATTGTACTTTTTGTGTGCTAGAGCATTTATAATAATAGGGAGATAGAGTATTTAACATCTTAGTTTTACAAGAAGATCCAACACACACACACACACACACACACACAAATATACATAAAAGAAGATAAGCGAAGAGTGAAAGAATTCTAAGAGATACTAGATTTTTTATTGTGAAGAACTCATGAAAGGAAAAAATCACAAGGCTTGACCTAGTTAAAATGTTTCTACTAGTTTTTATATTCAGTTACAAGTGAAGCCCTTCCTTAGGGGAAGGCATTGAGAGATTGTAAAGAACATGCTAGTCAGTTGAAGTTGAAAAGAGCTCTTTGGAAGGAATCTAACGTAATTCCAAGTATAAAAGTTGGGAGTGAAAGTTGATGTTAATTACATGCACTAATATTATAAGTGATGGATTGCATTGGCATTATTGATGATCATGAAATGTGATAAAGTTAGTAGACATTAGAGTTGTAACGACCCCAAGATCCGTGTAGCGAAAGGATTCATCTGATTGTTCTATTGCATCTTTTCTTTTTTTTTCTTCTTCCCTTTCTATCGGTTTACTCATCTGTTGTTCATATCAATCCATACATACATATATCTAGAGCCAGAGATAATTACATTACAGAAAAGAAACAGCAGCGGATACTATAATTCACAAATAGCACAAGAGTCAAAGTACAGCCAAAAGAAAACACAACACTAGCTGTACAGGCTACAAAAGAAAGCCTACCAAGGCTACAAAAGAAAAAGCTACAGAACTCGGCAGAAAGATCGTCAAGCTGGAGGCCCCGCACCTGAAATCATTAACCACATATAATGAGCTTACAAAGCCCAGCAGGTCACCAAAGCCTACAACTGAAATCAAAGCACGACACTGAAAACAATATGCAGGTTAATCAACTCAAGTCAAATCAATCAGTCGAACATGATCATGAGTCAATACAATACAGAGATCGATACGAAACAGAAATCAATAAAATCAATAATCAGTAGAAAATCCATAAAGCTCAAAATCAATTCGTCAATCCATTCTCTACAATCTCTATCATAGCAATCGATAACATCAATTACATCCATACAATCATCTAGTCGTCTTACTTATTGTATCACATCAGTCAAATCAATAGAGTGAAATCGTATAAATCAATTCTGCCAGTCATTAGTATCAGTCGACTCAAAATCCCAATAAACGATCAAGTCAATACGGCGAAAGATCAATTGAAATCAAATCAATAGATCCGTTCAATAATAAATCGATTCAATAATTCGATCAATATCAATAAATCAATCCGAAATCAATAAATCAATAAAGATCAGGAAATCTATACGATGCAATATCATATACATGCAATTTCATACAATGGTCTTACTCGACAAGCACAAACACTAGCTATTATCAATAGTGCTGTTGTAGTTATCAATCGTATCAATAGTGCTGTTGTAGTTATCAATCGTTCAACCAGGTTAAACTGGCTATTATCAATAGTGCTGTTGTAGTTATCAATCGTTCAACCAGGTTAAACTGGCTATTATCAATAGTGCTGTTGTAGTTATCAATATTGTTGTTGTAGATATTCATACGTTGGTTTCTATAACCAACGTTCAACCAGGTTTCCACTTGTCTTTCAGAATCAATCAATCAATGCAATAATCGATGCAATAAGCAATAATAGAGAAATCTAGAACCATCATATCAATAGTCATATACATATCAATTCAATCTATCAATTCCGGGAAAATCAGAAATCGTACGAAAATCGGGCAGAGCAACGGCAGTCTACAGAATTTACACAGAAATCTCCAAAAATCACAATTCACCAAATTAATACAGAACGTACACAGCAACATTATAAGACTATTCTTTTACTGCTCAAACCAATTCGGACATCATAATAAATTGCAGTCAAAATAAAACCCCGCAGAACCAAAACGGACCGGACGAAATCTACCAGAAAATAATCAAAACGTGCAGAATAATCACATCTACATTATACCAAAAGTTATGCGGTGAAATCTTCGCCAGTACCAAACCGGGTACGAAAATCACTTACAAAAACACAAATCTGAGCACCATTTTTCAAAACCTCAAAATCTTCGAAAACAGAAGTAGAGTTTGGAGTCCTTACAGCGAGACAAACACAATATCCAACAGCAACGAACGACGAAAATTGCTCCGCGGGCCCCGAAATCGGACTTCTTCCTTTGCTTTTCCGCTCTTTCTCTCTCCTCAGATATTTTTGTTTTATAAAAAATGATTTCTCTCACCTCGAAACGAGCTGATTTTCTTATATCTGTGAACTGATCGGCCAGGCCGATATCCACATCGTCCCGGGACGATCAGATCAAATCCTGATCGTCCTGGACAGTTCCCAGGGATGTTGTCTGGCCGATAATTTCTACAGTACAGATCGGCCTGGACGATCTCAACATCGTCCCGGACGATCTGTACAGAAATCCTTCCAGAAAACACACCAGAAATCAGCTGTTTTTAATGCATTGATCGGCCTGGACAATCTCGACTTTGTCCTGGCCGATTCTGGGAGGAAAGTCCAGTTCAGAGAGGAACAGTAAGGGAACGAGATATTACAATCTCCCCACCTTAGGAAAATGTCGTCCCGACATTTCCCTAAAGGTACAAAGCAAAACAAAAGCAAAACGAAACAAAACAGAACTAATCCAATCGTTCAATAAATCACGCAAATCACAACGAAACAGACGATAAACAAAACTCGTACCAGTCACATTTGCAGGCATTCCTGGTGCATCCTCCTCCATTTCTTGCTCATTTCCAATCAGATCAGTCGGGACAGTCGGAGTTGTCGGAACCATCGGAACAGGTCCTTGCCTAAGTTCAAAACTTGGGCATTCCGTCATTCTATGTCCATATCCACCACATCGGAAACATTGCCCAGTCCTCCGATAACATTGTCCCGAATGTCTTTTCCCACAACATTTACAAACATTAAATCTTGCTATGCTACTTTCCCCACTCTTCTTGCTACGGCCAGAGCGTTTTGCTAATTTGTCACTCACCATCTGAGCGACCATATTAGCAAACTTATTCATATTCGCAGATGTGAGTGGGAGATCAGTAGCAGACT
This sequence comes from Dendrobium huoshanense, assembly GCA_016618105.1. Classification (NCBI taxonomy): domain Eukaryota; kingdom Viridiplantae; phylum Streptophyta; class Magnoliopsida; order Asparagales; family Orchidaceae; genus Dendrobium; species Dendrobium huoshanense. The sequence goes on from CM028351.1 coordinate 8,486,081, forward strand.
CAACTTTCTTTCCTTTCGGATCCATTGGCCTGATCAATACAAATCATTCGAATCAAAATCGCGGAAATCAAATACGTATAACAAAACAAATCAAATAATACAATCATCAACTCTGGATATAATCAAATCCTTTTCACTACACTTGCTCTGATACCACTTTATAACGACCCCAAGATCTGTGTAGCGAAAGGATTCATCTGATTGTTCTATTGCCTATTTTCTTTTTTTTTTCTTCTTCCCTTTCTATCGGTTTACTCATCTGTTGTTCATATCAATCCATACATACATATATCCAGAGCCAGAGATAATTACATTACAGAAAAGAAACAGCAGCGGATACTATAATTCACAAATAGCACAAGAGTCAAAGTACAGCCAAAAGAAAACACTACACTAGCTGTACAGGCTACAAAAGAAAGCCTACCAAGGCTACAAAAGAAAAAGCTACAGAACTCGGCAGAAAGATCGTCAAGCTGGAGGCCCCGCACCTGAAATCATTAACCACATATAATGAGCTTACAAAGCCCAGCAGGTCACCAAAGCCTACAACTGAAATCAAAACATGACACTGAAAACAATATGCAGGTTAATCAACTCAAGTCAAATCAATCCGTCTAACATGATCAATGAGTCAATGCAATACAGAGATCGATACGAAACAGAAATCAATAAAATCAATAATCAGTAGAAAATCCATAAAGCTCAAAATCAATTCGTCAATCCATTCTCTACAATCTCTATCATAGCAATCGATAACATCAATTACATCCATACAATCGTCTAGTCGTCTTACTTATTGTATCACATCAGTCAAATCAATAGAGTGAAATCGTATAAATCAATTCTGCCAGTCATTAGTATCAGTCGACTCAAAATCCCAATAAACGATCAAGTCAATACGGCGAAAGATCAATTGAAATCAAATCAATAGATCCGTTCAATAATAAATCGATTCAATAATTCGATCAATATCAATAAATCAATCCGAAATCAATAAATCAATACAGATCAGGAAATCTATACGATGCAATATCATATACATGCAATTTCATACAATGGTCTTACTCGACAAGCACAAACACTAGCTATTATCAATAGTGCTGTTGTAGTTATCAATCGTATCAATAGTGCTGTTGTAGTTATCAATCGTTCAACCAGGTTAAACTGGCTATTATCAATAGTGCTGTTGTAGTTATCAATCGTTCAACCAGGTTAAACTGGCTATTATCAATAGTGCTGTTGTAGTTATCAATATTGTTGTTGTAGATATCCATACGTTGGTTTCTATAACCAACGTTCAACCAGGTTTCCACTTATCTTTCAGAATCAATCAATCAATGCAATAATCGATGCAATAAGCAATAATAGAGAAATCTAGAACCATCATATCAATAGTCATATACAAATCAATTCAATCTATCAATTCCGGGAAAATCAGAAATCGTACGAAAATCGGGCAGAGCAACGGCAGTCTACAGAATTTACACAGAAATCTCCAAAAATCACAATTCACCAAATTAATACAGAACGTACACAGCAACATTATATGACTATTCTTTTACTGCTCAAACCAATTTGGACATCATAATAAATTGCAGTCAAAATAAAACCCCGCAGAACCAAAACGGACCGGACGAAATCTACCAGAAAATAATCAAAACGTGCAGAATAATCACATCTACATTATACCAAAAGTTATGCGGTGAAATCTTCGCCAGTACCAAACTGGGTACGAAAATCACTTACAAAAACACAAATCTGAGCACCATTTTTCAAAACCTCAAAATCTTCGAAAACAGAAGTAGAGTTCGGAGTCCTTACAGCGAGACAAACACAATATCCAACAGCAACGAATGATGAAAATCGCTCCGCGGGCCCCGAAATCGGACTTCTTCCTTTGCTTTTCCGCTCTTTCTCTCTCCTCAGATATTTTCATTTTATAAAAAATGATTTCTCTCTCCTCGAAACGAGCTGATTTTCTTATATCTGTGAACTGATCGGCCAGGCCGATATCCACATCGTCCCGGGACGATCTGATCAAATCCTGATCGTCCTGGACAGTTCCCAGGGCTGTTGTCTGGCCGATAATTTCTATAATACAGATCGGCCTGGACGATCTCAACATCGTCCCGGATGATCTGTACAGAAATCCTTCCAGAAAACACATCAGAAATCAGCTGTTTTTAATGCACTGATCGGCCTAGACGATCTCGACTTCGTCCTGGCCGATTATGGGAGGAAAGTCCAGTTCAGAGAGGAACAGCAAGGGAACGAGATATTACAAGAGTAGTTAGGCAACACTAATTAGAAGAATTGTAGTCAGACGATAATAGTTGGAGGATTATTGTAAATGTGCAATGGAGGCCATTATATTATAATGTAACTACCTGGAATTCTGAAAAATATTTAAAAATAAAAAATATGAAAATTTGCATGTGAGCAATGTTGTACTGTGTTACAATTGTAGCGATGCTGGGAAGCTCTAGGAAAAATCCACAATGGTTCAGATCTCTTTAGAATTTTTGAAAAATAATTCACTGTAGTGGCACTGAGGCAGCACTACAGAGAAAAGGCATTATAACATTGGGTCATGTGGGTGCCACAACACCAGATACTAAAAAGTATATATATATATATATATATATATATATATATATATATATATATATATATATATATATATATATATATATATATATATATATATATATTATATATATATATATATATATATATATATAATATCCTTGCCACACTCTACTCCTTCCTCTCTTCATTTAGCTTTTCCAATCCTTCCTCTCTTCATTTAGCATTTCCAAGAAGGAAAGAAAGGAGGAGGAGAAGGGAGAGGGCACATGAGAGAGAAAAGAGAGAGAAGGCTTCTCAGGCTTATTCGCCTATCGATTTTATTAGAAAAAACATTTTGATCATAGTAAGTAACCTTTACTCTACATTAATTTTCAATCATTCTTAGTATATTTTATCTCTCTTAAAATTGATAAAAATATGATATCACCAATTCTAGTGAACTTTTACCATATAACTTTTAATATGTGTGTTGACGTTATTTCTGTATGAGGTATCTCTCAACTCCTCCATGAGTCCTAGATCCTAGGATCTTCCTAGCTCCTAGCCCTTAGGCTCAATTCAAATCTTAATTCAATCCAAACCTAGAATCCCTAGGCTAAAGACTTAGGTCCTAAAGCCCTCCCTAGGTGATTTTTCCACCACCTTGAAACCCAGTCAATCGACATCTGATTCAGGGTCTGTCAATTGCATATTGATGTGACATGTCTCTAATGTCAACCCTCCAAATTTGAGCTCATTTGGAGGACTCTAACCCTATAAACGTAATCCAAATCCAAAGGCTGTAAAATCTTTAGATATTTACAGTCTATGCCACTAGACATGCCATTCAGTAAATTTATATCCTAGAGCTTTATCTAAAGCCTCTAGTCACCTCCAGACCCTTGATTATGACCCATTGAGCAGTAAACTGCATTTTTCCAGACTCATTTTGACCCCTAGTTGACTAGGGGGTCAAAATGACCAAAATACCCCTATGGGACTCAAATGTCCATTTCAACTCAAATGAACTCCAAATTGCTTGGATCAACTTCCAATAAGTTTTAAATATCAAAACCAATATGTTGGACCCAAACCCAGACCCTGGGTCAACCTGGTTAACCAAGTCAACCTAGGTTGACCAAACAGGCCCTTAAGGGTTAAAACATGCATTTTGACTGAATTGACCTCCCCAAATCTGGGAACCACCTCCAATGGTCCCCAAATATCATTCCAAAATTATCCAACCCAGACTCACCCCTTGGGCCAACTTGGTTGACCCAATAAACCCTTAAGAGTTCAAATAAATCATTTTGACCTATTCAACTATACCAATATCTTCAAACTCTTGAAATCATTCTATTCAATGTCTTGAATATTTTTAGACCTATTTTGAGTTCAACCCAATTTGGGTTGACCAAGTTAACCCCCAATTCTTGGTCAAATCTTGATGGCATTTGCCCCTATTTCTCCTAGCTTTGACTTTTGACTTTCGACCCTTGACCAAATCATTCCAAATAACTCTTCACACTCCCTGGATGCCACATCATCAATTTTGACATGGTTGACTAGTCAAACCAAGTCAACAAAGCCTTAAATCCCTCTTTGAAATGGTCAAACCCTCCCTTTTAATCTCAAACCATTTTCTTTAGGCTTGGGAGCTCTCCCATTGGCTTCTCCTACTCCCTCCATGCCACCTCAGCCTCCTTGACCTATTGACTGGTCAACACAGTCAAACTAAAGGCTTAAACCTTCCAAAAGGTCATAATCAGTCTTTAGTCCATTTTCCCTTAATTTAGGCTGCCTTAGGCCGACCCTTTAATGTCCCAAAGCTCTCTAACAGGCTCCCTAACCAAGCCCAGCCCTTGGTTTAGCCTTAAATGGTAGTGATCCACCCCACCTCAAAAGAACTAACCAATGGTTAGAGGGCCTTTTTCAGTCTTTCTCCCTGTCACCTAACGGCCTGGGACACTTGTCCTTCATTAGAGGGAAGCCCTTGAGGCATCACAGCCATCCAAACTAGCCCAGGCCATTTGAATAGGAAAAAGTTGATTTTAAGGGCATTGAACAACATACTTTCTCTCACTCATTCCAGTCTCCCAGAGCGAGATCCTTGTTCATTTTAGCTCCTCAGGGCCTACTCTACCTTTCCACTACAAAACCCAAGTGGATGCACGCCACCGGAGGCGAGTTCTCCGGCGAGTCCACCACCCAGTCCATCCCAGGCTTGTAGCGGTCGATCCAGGCTTGTTCGAGCTCAGTTTTGTGCTAGGAATCTACACTTGGACAGTCTACAAGCTCATCCATCCAGAGATTTTGAAGATCTAACGGTATAATCCATCGAAACCTTAGATCTAGCACACATTAGATGGATTTAATTAGCTTCATGTGTAGGGTGTTTTAGATCAAACGAATGTTTCCCCACCATTTCTGTTCATGTATTCTCCTTGAGTTTAAAATTTCAAGAGATTTCATCCACCCGATCGAAAGAACGAGCCAAAAAATGGATTCTAGGGCGTCATCCGTAGTCTGCTGCGGATGTACGTTTTCTAGACCGTTGATCACACGATCAACGATCCAGATCTGGCCGCTCAGCGCCTTGGTTCGCCCCGTGTATTCGATTTCGCGTTCGACCGATTGTATGACGAAATCAAGGCCTTCCGCTCGAAATTGTGGGATCAAACCCCCGTTGTCTAATCTTCTTCCGCTGAGATCAAACGGCGGGACATGATCCTAGCTGTTAGATCAAACCCGCAGCTAATCCAACGGTCTTCGCTGACTGCTGATATGGTTAAGTGAAACCGTGTGAAGCGGTCTGCGGCCGACGCGTGTCTCCTCTGTCACGCGGTTTCGATCCCGCGAACCCGAGCACGCCACCTGTCCCGCCGGCGCCACCGTTTACTTTATATATAAAATAAATTGTTTTAAATTCATTTTAATTAGCAGAACTTCAAAAAATGATAATAAACAAAATATAATACCAAAAAATGTGTATAATATATCAATCTGTTCCTATTACTGTCTATTTTAATTTAAAAATAATATAAAAATGTGTTTGCTATTATTATATTAGCAATTTTAAAAATACAATAAAACATATTTTATTTTTAATTAAATATATATAAGTTATTTTAGTCTAAAATTTGGTATGAATACTCTTGAGCATATATTTGACTTCCAGTAATTATTATAAGTCTGTTGAAGTTGTATTTTAACAGTTATTAAATTTTGAAGTAATATATATATTTACATATATGTATACATTTGTAATTTTCAAAAAAAATTATAGTATTTAAATATATATTTTTCTTTATACTTTGATTTGAAATTAAATTAATTTAATATATATATATACAATATATATATATATCCTCAAATCAGAGGATCTCTCAAGCATTTAAAAATTATTTTAATAATATTTTTAAATTATTCTATTTTAAAACTCATATCTTTATGTATAGATTTCTATGAATAACTATATATTTTAAAAACTATTTTAAAATTATATTTATTTAAATCCTTGAACATTGAGAGGTCCATTGAAATTTTAAATATATGTTAAGCTTATGTGAGTAGAAATTATGGGGGAGGATTTTTGGATAATTATTATTAATTATTCACTAATCAATTTAATATTTATGTTAATTATTCTTAATTTTGCATGCTTAGGTTGTGCACACACCACCTAGCCTAGGCTCTCCTAGATTTAAGGACTTGTGTGATTGTATGTGTTTATTTCATGCTTAGTTAAGGGTTAGTTAAAACATTGATTCAAACCTATTAAACCTAGTGTCCTTAAGGACAATAATTAAGGACCTATGTTTAGAAACTTAGAATATTTCCAATAATTAGGATTCACTTCCCTTTGAGTTGAAAATTCAAAGACGTGAACTTAGTGACATGTACAACCATTAGGAAAATTTTCACTAGTTTTGAAAATCATTAAGGCCCTTAATTGATTTTCCTAAGTTTAAGCCTTAATTAAGCATTAAAATCTTCCATAAAATATAATAAATCAAGTATAAATCCAAAAATTATGTGTAACCACTCTAACTGATCAAAATCAAGCCCTTAATCAATAAAAATTAAAACCATTCAATTTGACAGCAATTCTGCACTTAATCTAATTTTAATTGAAGATCAATATTTTATTAAATTAATTAATTAATAATAATTAAAAATCCCAAAATTTCCCAAACACTTGAGAATCCCTCCTTAGGTCATTTTTGAACTTTGGAGGGGTTTTCAAGAAGTTGGGAACTTATTTGGAGCAAAACCATAAAAGGCCTATAATTAAACAATTTCAAAAATTCAGTAAAATAATCAAAACCTCAATAATTCATAACTAAATAAAAAAAAATTCAAATCAACCAAACTCTGTGGCTAATGACTTCATTTAAGATCTAGTATTTTTTTAAAATATTAAACCCCCAAAATCTGGTCAAAGTCAAAATGTCAACATTTTGGCCAACTCTAGGTCAAAACCGGGTCAAAACTTCTAAAAATCATAACTTTTCATAGAAAACTCCAAATTGAATGTACCACCTGTCTAACAACTCATAATAAGGTCTAGTATTTATTAAAAATATTAAAACTTTTAAGATTAACTCTAATTTTAAAAATCAAATTTTGACCCCTTAGTTAGTACATATCCGGATAACCCTCCAAAATCTTTTAAATCCCCAAAATTTCAGAATTTTCTTCATAGGTTAATAAAATTCTCAACCAATCCTTTAAAATCAATAACCAACTCTTTTTTTAATAATCCACTTCTTAATTCCAACCAACTTAAATTAATTTAATCAACCCCGATTACTACTAGGTAACCCAGGCCTACGAGGCTATTAGCTTAGCCCTAAGAAAGGTGAAATAAACTTCACGGCCTCAGTGTGAAACAAATGTAGTAATCAATTAACTCTTAAATTATCTTTAATCAAAATTTTTAATATATTAATATTTAAATATTAATCTAAATCCCCCTTTTAAGCCTTAACAAACCCAGAATTTTAGACAACTTTAACTAATCACCCAGTTTAGGACCTACCCCTGCCACACAACTTTTTACACATACTTTAAATGATATTCTAGGACAACCAACTCTAGATCTAGGTTAGGCCGGTGTTTACTTTACTGCTATGTGTCAGATTTTTCATAGTTTTCACTACATGTTGTGGATGAAATTGCTTTGCTGTGTCTGTTTACTTTTTACTGCACTCTGTGGATGGTTCATGTGTTTGGAGACTATATTACCCTTAGGTTAGGTACGATCTGGATGTTCACACAGTTTTCTACAGGTGGTCACGCTCATGCAGGACAATAAAAAGGGGGGCTAAGTTAATAAAAAAAATCAATTATTATAAATACTTGCACATGTGCTTCAGCTGCTAAAGCCCCAAAATAAAAAGAGCGTGGCCAGTGTGTTTACTTTCTTTTCTGCATATATATAACTGCTTGGGAATAACTTCTTCTTATTTATTAACTGCTTAGGATAACCTTGCAGGAGAGTCTAGAATTTTTTTCATTTTTATTTAAATATAATTTGTGTAATTATTAAGTGTTGTGAAAGTTAGTTTTGAGTTGGGATATATAGGTCCAAAACTTGGACTCCGGAGAGAAAATGATGCCCCTTAGGGGAATACACCTTTTCTATTTGGAGATCCAAATTTGGGTCACACTTCCTCCTTACCCAACGAGGAAAGAGTGGCCTTCCCCTTAATGCTCCCTTATCCATTTGGGTAGCACACTACGAAGAATCCAAGGAGCTTGAAGAAAAGGGAGCCCAAAGGAGAACAAGACTGAAGACTTGAAGACCGAGAGTATCCCACTCAAAATAACTTGCGTCATTACTAGGTTTAGAACCCGGGTGTTGTCAGTGGTGCCCGGCCACTTTACTTTCTGCAAAATTCTAGATTGTAATAAGCAAGACAACTTTGCCTATAGACATTTATTGATTAATTAATTTATATTTGCTGTGATGAATTGAATGCCTTTAGGACTGCTTGTGTTTCTTAGTTTTTTGGCGATTGTGTGCTGCTTTTGTTTTCGCCTAGATACGTGAGGCTCGTGAGGGTGTGAAAGTTTTATACTCATAACTTTAAAAGTCTAAAATTTTAGTGAGTCTAAATAACATAGAAATAAAATGAATCTAGGGAATTAACCGGGGATTGACCTCGGGGTCGCATGCATATTTCTGTATTACTCTTTCCTTATTTTAGACCCTTTCCTGCCTGTGGGTAGAGTCCGGATAGTCTAGCCTATGAGGACGAGGTGCCGGACCTGGGGAAGTCCAGTCTTCTAAACAAACTATTTTCTAAGCTTGTTTTTAAAATTTTCAAGCATATTTGATTTGAAGTTGTCAACCAGCACACATTGTATTAGAAACACACTTAAAGAGTCAAAAATTTAACTGCATCAGTCTTTAGCATTTTTGCATGACTGTACATGAACAAGTGACATAATGAATGATAATGATATTGATATGAGATTAGTATGAGAAGAATATGAACAAGAATACATATCAATGCACCCTGATTTGATTGTAATACTAACACTATTGGTTCAAGTTGATATATTTGATATAAAAGAAGTAAACATAATGATCTAGCATGTGGCACGCATTCTTTGATGATATGATGTTGCAAGTTCATGTGATTCATGTGCATACATTGGAGATTTATTCTAAGAGATATTCTATTATGTGAAACATTATGTGCTGATGAAATACTTTGTTATGGTAAAACTCTATTATGATAATATTCTATTATGGCAGTAAAGTAACATTCTATGATAGTACTCTATTATGCCTACATTTTGTCCCGATAATGCTTTGTAGTACATTCTATTCATGCATCACTTTGTACTATTGGGAGGCATAAGTGGTAGGGAGTTATAAGGGCCTAGTCAAAGAAAATCATGCATCATTTGTGCATACACTATAGTATTCCATTTATTAGAACTTAAAGCTATAAATAATTAATATAATATAATAATAGTGAATATGTATAACACTGTATATATATATATATATATAATGCTTAATATCTTAATATGTTAGAATGACTTGAATAAGATTGACCTGTAAGAACTAGAGAATAATAACTAATAAGATTGATGGTTGCTAATTGAGAAATGATGAAATAACAAAAAAGATGGATGGTTAATATGATATAAGACTAATATGATAAATATGAATGATGGTGGAGATATGATTGGTATTTATGTGATAATCCTGATATGTGACTTGAGATGATTCTATACTGCTATGTCCTAACTTTGCACTACTTTGCTCTAATTTTGTACTATGTGATGGGAAGACCCTCCTCTCTTTTAGTAGGATAATGATATATGCATTGAATGATATCACATACAAGATCTATGATTGATATGTTACTGCAAGACTAATATATATGGGGATGATATAAATATGATATATAATATATACGAATGATTGATTTTATGTATTAATTCCCTTTGTAGATATTGGATACTTGTGGAGTTTTGTAGCTCAATATGTGAATTTTATATATTTTCATGCAAGGGTAATGGTTATGTGAACACTATAGGAAAAATAAGGATTTCTAGCATTATAATCTTCAAAAAAATGGAAACAGATTTGCGACAAAAAATTAAATAGGAAATTTTAGTGTTTTTATTTGACAATTTAGAGCAAAATATCAGCTGCAAATTAATTCGCCACAAACTAACCTTATGTAACTAATTCATTCTCTATCCATTTCATTTATTTTCTTTGTTCTTCAACATCCCTCTCCACCATTTCTTTCCTCTTCGACTTCGATGCCCCCTTCATGGGTGTTTGTTGCTCTTCAACTTCGCCCTCGCTAGTTCGTAGCTCAAACTCCTTGCCTTAGCCTCTGTCGATTTTTCACTTTCACCTCGCTCGATCGTTCAACTTCGACTTTTCCGCACGACCTCCTCTTTTTTGCTCTTCGACTTTGCCTACCTCATGATATTTTCAGCTTGTTTGTGGCCCACAAGCAACCTCTTCTTCCTTGCCTGAGCTCCAGTCTTCTCTAGTATTCTTCTCCGAGTTCATAGATATATGAGGTTCAGGTTTCATTACTCTTCCAAAGTTCTCAACAAAAATTTTACATTGTATTATGTTATAATTTTTTTTTGTTGTCTAAAATTTCTTTAATATTGATTTTTTTGTTCGAATTTAGTTGAACTTATTATAGTATAGATATCAATTTTGAGTTGAAAATATAGATATTGATTAATTTTTAATTATTGGGTGATATTTGTATGGATTTAACATCTCATTGGTCTTATTTCTTTGTAAGCGGGGTGTCAACAGCTTGAGAGGACACATGTCACTAAAAATTGTATAATAGAGAAAGCACCAATCACTCCACTCTATGTTAAAAGTGTTCTACATTATATGATATTTTTAAGATCTCAAGAATAATCTAATTTAACATAAAGTTATAAATTAAAATAAATCATAAGCTAGCTATTCAATTCTAATGCATGCTAGGTCTCGATAACCTTTTAACTCTTCCCTCCTTTCTTATCATGCCCTTTCAATTATTTTATGCAATGTTTAAATCATATTTGTGGACTAATAGAGCACATTCACATAATTAAAGAATCATTAAAACAATTACTCCTAGGAATCTATAGCTGAAGTGCATAATGGATATTCAGAATCATAGGTGTTTGATTTATAATCAATTGTTGCTTTGATGCAAGATGTTAACTGATGAATTCATCAATAGGGTGAATGTTTTCATAAAGGAGGTCTGTCAATTACCATCTTTTATATCATAGGGGATATTTCATTATTGATATTCCAAACATAAATACAAAGCCTACCTCACACTAGATGAGGTTATTATTGATATTTATAGCAAAGGATTCATGCAAGAATATTGATATTAGACTTCACATGGTGACTATGAGCCACATTTTGATTCTTAATGCGGCATGTCTACAAATTCAAATATAGTTGAAGAAGAAAATATAATGACAATTAAGAATGGTTTATGGTGCAACTGGGTCAAAATTTTAACAATATATTGAAGAGTCCCTGAATAAAAATGCATAAAACTTTAATACTTTATTTCATACTGCATAACAACTAATTTAAAATGGGTGCACTACTCACTTAGAGTTATCTGTTGTTATGAAGATGTTGAGCATAAAGATAGAATATAACATAATTAGAGAAATTTTTAATTAATTTATTGGTCTGCATAAGGAGACCAACCTGACCAATAATATAATTCCAATAGATTTATACCAGACAAAAAATTGGTTTTCAAGCTTGATTTGACAACTACAAAAATAGATTGTTGTGTTAACATATGCATGTTATACTATAGAGATAATTTATCAAATATTACATGTCATCTTTATAACGCACCAAGGTTTAAACCAAACTTTGGAAATAAAATGAAACTCAATTATTTTACTTAACCATCATTCCCAGACTGTAACGTTAAAATCAATTTGTGAGCTTTGATGAACATATGAGATGACATAACAAACTCAGCTCATAACCAGGTGCTCTAACACATCCGTTAGAAGTAGAGGCCTGGAAATAATTTTACTATACACATCTTATCCTCATTGTGAACCCAAGAAAAGGTTTATATGCAGATGGTTTTACCCATTGCGTTAAAGTATCTCACGTTACTCTTGTTGGCCCATGATATTCACCCCCTATAATCTTCTTCCAGAATTGTGTATGCTTCACCCTACATATTTTAGACACTTATTATTTCTTAGCCACATAATCCAGCAGTAAAGATATATGTGTTCTTGCAACTTTTAATCAATGAATTAAAGTTATTATGGACTGAAGAAGTTACCACATATAATATCTTTAATAAATAAACTTTTATAATGTGGGTAGTGTTACTTTGAACTATTTGAGACTTCTCAGCATACGAAATGCTTTTAGTTAGAGCACTACATGCAAGTGTTGACCTCACTTTTGTATAATGACATTGTGAACCATTTCTGAACTCTAAACCCTAGGATTTCCTAGACTCTAGTACTTCCTAGACCCTAGATTCCTTTTAGTCCCTAGGCCTTAGGCTCAACTTAGATCTTAGATCAATCCAAACCCAACATTCCAAACCAAATCTTTGGTTAAAGACTCAGGCCCTGAAACCCCTTCTAGGTGATTCTTCTGTCACCTTAAAACCTAGTCAATTAACCCCTGATTCAAGATCTGTGAATTGCATATTGATAATACATGTCTCTGGGGTCAGCCCTCTAAGTTTGAACTCAATATGATATCTCTTAGCCTAGAAACTAAATTTAGTTCCAAGGGTTGTAAAACCTTCAAATATTTACAACCTATGCCACTGAGCTTATCACCCAGTGGAATTTGACCTTGGAGCTCCCTCCAAACCCTTTGATTCCTTCCAGACCTTTGATATTGACATATTGAGCATTAACTTGTATTTTTTTGGATTCATTTTGATCTAAAATTGACCTGAGGACAAAATGACTAAAATGCGCTTTAAGGGAATTTTTAAACTTTTGACCAAAATTTAACTTGACTTAACTCATCAATCCTTTAGACCTCCTCCAATCATTTCAAACACTATTTGGGACTTATTAGACCCAATCTCAAATCCTGGGTCCACTTGGTTGACCAGCTCAACCTTCTTTGACCTTCTTTAGGGTCAAAACAATCATTTTGACAAAAATGACCTTCCCATGCCTTAAAACATCTTCCAACACATCCAAAATATTATTTCAAACTTATTGATCCTAATCATTGCCTTTGGGTCAAATCGATTTACCAAGTCAACCTAGGTTCACCTGATGACCCATTAAGAGCTCAAAATGGGATTTGACCCAAATGACTTTTCCAAACCTTGAAACAACATCCATTAGACTCAAAATATTCAAACAAATACATTTGACCCAAAACCAAGTCTTGGGTCAACTTGGTTGACCAAGTCAACCGGGGTTGACCCATTAACTCTTCAGGGGTTTAAATGGGTTAATCTAGTCCACTTGAGCTCTCCAACCCCTATACCCATTTAATTTGACTCCTAGATATGACTTAAGAATGACTTGGCATTTGGTCAACCCAGCCCAACTTGAGTTGACCAAGTCAACTCTCAATCTTAGGTCAAAACTCCTATGATTTATGCTCCCATCCACTATACTCTTGACCCTTGCCTAAGACATCCCAAATAACTCCCTACATCCCCTAGCTACCACAATTGCAACATTGACTTTGTTGACTGGTCAAATCAGTCAATAAGTCATTTAAACCCCTCTTTGAGGTGGTCAAATCCCCCAATTAACCCTAAGAGCTTTGGCTTCAGCCTTAGACTCATCTCATCTGCTCCCCATACCCACTCACTGCCAACTCAGCCTCTCTTGACCTTTTGACTGGTCAACAAGGGGTTAAAGAAGGAACTCCATAGTCAAACTCACATGTGAGCCCATTCACCAGTGATCTTGGCGGCTGGGTTAGTCCCAAATTAGAGCTAAAGCTCTCTAACAGGCCCCCTAACCTAGCACAACACTTGGTTTAGCCTTAAATGGCACTGGTCCCCCCCCCCCCCCCCCCCCCCAAACACCATCTCCTTAAACTAACCAATGGCCTTATGGCCTTTTCCAGCCTTTCCCTTTGCCACCACTACAGGAAAACCCGCTATTAATCCGCCGGTAACATGTGAAATCCAACGGAATTCTGGGTTTCCGGCGCACTTTCCGGCGGAATTTCGTGCGCCGGTTTGGTTTTCGTTGTAAAAGGACTACCGACGTAAACAAATCCGACGGAAATATTTCCGGCAAATTTCCGACGAAATTTCCGCTGGAAAAATATTTCCGTCGAAATTTTAATACGCCGGAATGCCAACAAAAAAAATTTTATATCAGACAGGCCACTTCTCCGGCTGCTCCGCGGACGACCACAGGCCCCAGCCCCCCCCCGCCCCGTGGTCTCTCCCCGTGGACACAAGCCTGCCCGTGAAAGCCGCCAAAACTGCCTGACCTGCCTCCCCACGTGAACCGCGGACCTGCCCTCACCTTCGGCGGGATTCGAACCCCGCCCACCCCCTCTCTCACGCGTGCAGCTTCTGCCAACTAGTCTGAAATCAAAAACTGTTATTTTAGTTACTTTTATATTATTTAACCTATATTCTATTAATTATAAAATCATTAATTTAATTTAGCAAAAAATTAAAATTAATTCACTTAATTTAACAATATAAATAATTTTAAATCACTTAATTTTTGTTATTAAATAATTAAATAATAAATTGTTTTATTATAATTTAAGTTATTACATTCAATAATTTAAGTTATATTTTAAAATAAAAATAATTAATTTTTAATTTCCGTCGGAAATCCGCCGGAAATTTCTTCGGGAAAAATTCGTCGGAAAACCAATCAAAAATTATGTCGAAAATTCGTTGAAAAAAATCCGCCAGAACTCCGCCGAAAAATCCGCCGGAAATTTGTGACGAATTTACTTCCGCCAGAAATTTTGTCGGAAATGAGCTGTTTTCCTGTAGTGCACCCAACAGTATAGGACACGTGTTTAACATCCAAGCAAGGCCTTTTAAGCATCAGGGCCATCCAATTCGCTCCAGGTCATTTGAATAGGGCAAAACCGCATTTAAGAGCATCATTCATCATCTCATAATCTCTCACTTCCTCTAGCCTCCCAAAACGAGATCTCTTTTCGCTCTAACTCTCCAAGCTCTCCTCCACCTTCCAACTATAAAACCCAAATGGGTGCACGTCACCGGCAGCGAGTTTTCCGGTGAACCAACCACCTAGTTCGTTCCAGCCTCCTAGCGATCGATCCTCTACATTTCAAGTGGCATTTTCAACTAGGAAAACTTAAGAATAGTCTACAAGCTCAATCGTATAAAGACTTTGAAGATTCAATGATATAATCCCTTGAAAACCTTAGACTTAGGTCACAATAGTTAGATATATTTAACTTTGTATTAAGCATGTTTTAGGTCATATTAGTGTTCCCCCATTGCTTCTGTTAATGTCCTTAAGCTGTGTTTAAAATTTCATACATTTTGGTGCACCCGATCGAGAGAACGAGGCAAAAATAGAATCCTAGGGCATTTTCGTATTATAGCATGGGTGTATGACATATAAACTATTGATACCATGATCAACGATTGAGATTTCATCACACGGTGCTCCGCTTCACTCGTGTATCTCATGATATGCTGAGATCTTCATCCATATTGACATGGACCCTCCATTCTAAACAGCATAAATGGGATATCCACCGTTTGATTTCATTCAATCGAGATCGAACCCAGGATTCAATCTCCATCATTGGATCAAACCGCAAGAGATCCTACGACCACGAGATGCTACTGACTCGGATAAGTGAGACGCGCCATCGTCGTGCCACGTCTGGCAATGATTGCCATTGATTGCCACAGCGTAATTATCGGCCATCAATGCTCGACTGTTAACGTGGTTTCAAGCCCACGGTTGGGATCACGCCAATTCGCCCTCCATTACCGCGGAACAGATCTGACGCCCTGGATGGAGCTTCGTGTTTGCTGTCAATCCTGACGCCGTTTAGTTATTTTCTTTTTTATTTAAATTAACTTTAAAATGGTTTTTTAAACTATTTTCATTATAAAAATTATAATACAATTAAATACTAAATAAAAATTAACAAAATTTGTTTTAATATTTTTAGAAATATTAACATTTTAATTTAAAATTATAATTACTTTAAAATATTGAATAAATATATATATTAAATTATTTTAAATATTAAATTTAAAGATATTTTGAATTAAAATATAATTAATTTAATTAAAATATCTTATGAAATATTTAATTTTATTCTAAAATCAATGATGTATTTTCAGAAATATGTTTAAATTAATTTCTCCTTTTTCTATTAATTTTTTTATTAACTTTATATAAATTAACCAGTTTAGTTTGTTTAATTATTTAACTAGTTAGTTAATATAATAATAATAATAATAATAATAATAATAATAATAATAACAAATATATATATATATATATATATATATATATATATATATATATATCATTTAATTCAAAAAGGAATTTTTTTGACTTAAAATTATTTAACTTAAAATGTATTTTGAATTCCTCTCATATTTAGATATTTGCTAAATTTTAATTTTAAATAACTTTAAATGTCTAATAATATTATTTTAAATAAAATTTTTTAGAAACTATATAAGCTATAATTTAATTTGATTTAAGAAAAAATTATATATATATATATATATATATATATATATATATATATATATATATATATATATATATATATATATATATATATTGTACATCTAGGTTTAAACAAAATATATTATAAGTTACTTCATTCTACTCAACACTCTCTTCTTATCTGAAGCTTAGTCCTTAAATGAAGAGAAAAACTCCACAAAATACTTGCGGTTACAATTTATTTGTGATAGCTACAATTTTTATAAAGATGTTTGTAAAGTTGTTACTGGAAATTTAATCTTTTTATTGTTATTGAAATAGTTGAATCTTTTAAGATGTTCTTATAGCTCCAACATTCTAATTTCCCAGCTTGTAAAAAATAACTTTCTAACATAAAAACTTCAACGCAGTTCTCCTTAGTTTGTTGGTTGGATGCTTTGGCTACCAACAAAGAGGTTTTAGGTTCGAGTCATGCATATATAATGTGTGTGCGAGTCCGAGCGCTATCCCTTAATTCTTCCCAAACAAAAAACCATAAAAACTTCCAAAAAAAAAAAAAATGGAGCCAGATGATAGTGTGGTGGGAGGCTAAAAATCAAAGTCATGAAAAGCTACCCCAAACAAATCTTTCATTTGCTGAAGAATTAAAGCATATTAAGTGATGAGCCAACATGAAAATTAAAAAAAAAAAAAAAAACCCAAAATATCTTGACCAAATTTTCATCAACATGGGCTTAAAACATGAGAAATTTGTTCTAAGTGGTTATCGGGCTATTCGTAAGCGAATCAGGATGTGTCACATCACCCAATATATAACAAAAAAATGACATGACATATCCTAATTCGCCTCCGGACAACATCCAGTGACTGCACAAAATAATTTCTCTAAAACATGATAGGCGACATGCATATACATTAAAAAATGTAACCTTGATTTCTTAGAAAATTTCAAATAATATAGAAAAATGCTTAGAAATATATGAAAAAATAACAAAATATTAAGATATTTTAATATAATCAATGTAATAAATATCATATGAAATGCATGATAAAATCGATATGTAGCAATTTTTTAAGCTCATTCTAATAAAATTTTGATCTAGTCATGAAACCATTTTTTTCCCAATAATTTTGGTTGAGATTGGTTGCTTTTGATTTCAATCAACCATAAGTCGGTCAATACTTTCAACCATAAGTCGGTCAATACTTTTGGAAAATATAGATTTGAACAAAAACCCATTAAAGTTGTAATATTCATATTATTATTTCTGATAGTTTCACACTAGAGGGGCTAAATGTGCTTTGCGTGCACTTAGAGTCTTAGGCTTCGTTTGGGACGGCTTTTTCATTGCTTTTCAAAACGGAGTTTTAGTACAAAAATAAAAAAATTTGTACTAAAACTCCGTTTTAGAAAGCAATAAAAAAGCCGTCCCAAACGAAGCCTTAGTTAATAACTAATTTTGAAAAATATTAATTATTAAAAATATGAGTCAATGAGTACATAAATATCACAAAAAAAAAAAAAAAAAATGGAATTATAACTATGAATGAAAATTGCATAAAAATTTGAATTTATAGCTATGAGTAACAAATCTTATTATTATGAATGGAAAAGTCAACCTATTAAATATTAGGAGTCCACATATAAGTGGAAGATGCATTACCCATAAAAAAAAAATGAAAAAGAAATCCATATGATCGGGCACAGATCTTGCTGCAATTTTAGTGTTTGCTTAAGAAATTTTTAGAATTGACATTGGGATATTATGAACTCTCTTTTGAGCATATTTATTTGTTTTGGAAAAGGCTATATTTATTTCATCAACATGAGAGATTACATGTCCTTGGAGGGACCAAAATCTCACTAAGTTCTCAATGAGCTACAAGCAAAAGAAAAGGAAAGGTAAAGTGTAAAGGATCTCTACTACTTGTAAAAAAGAAAATGAAAAGTAAAGATAGGAAATAAGTCATAACTCAAAAAATAAGCCCAAGGTTAGATGAATTTTAATATTATCAAGGTACCAACAAGTGAATACCTGCAAAAAATAGATAGACACCACAAAAAACAATTGCAAACCTAAGCTCGATAAGACAGGCATGTAACTCCTCAACCAAAAGTCAATCACCAAAGCACTTAATGTACAACACATGGAGTGAACACCTGCTAAAAAAAGAGAACTAATAGATACAAGAAGACAAGAATAATTAGGAGACATGACAGAGAAGAAAATGATTCAGAACCATTCAACAAACTAATCATCACCTAACACTACTAGCCCAACAAGTACTGATAGGGAATCACTCAAAGCCCAGCAACAATATCCAGCACCAGACCAAGGAAAAAAATAAAAATGAACCACCTCAAATAAACATAAATAAACTAAGCAAAGATAATAAAACCACCCCAACCCACAAGAATTACTCAAGCAATACCAAATAGAGAAATACATTCCAAATAATAGAGAACATAAATTAAAATTATCAAAGCAAAAAGAAAAAGGAATTCATTTAGAGGACATAAACATGATTAAAAAAGTGTAGTACCAAGATATACCAAATCTTAGAGAAATTTACAATGACAGCTGCATAGTGTGAACCAGAGATCAATAGATATATATATATATATATATATATATATATATATATATATATATATATATATATAATATATATATATATATATATATATATATATATATATATATATATATATATAAAGAAAGAACCATAAACCAAACCAATCTCATAGAGAAAATATAGAACAAACTAGGCTTTAATCAAAACAAAAAGATAATGCATAAGACATCACCAACCAAGAAAACATTGAAACATATTGCCTTCAACATCTAGCAATACTAATCCATATAAACACCTCCATTAACTAACCACATAACCATTAGGAATATAACAATAATTTTGGCAACACCAAAGTAAATTTCTCAAAAAAAAAAAAAAAATCATAGCCCACATAGTCCTTCCCAAGAGCAACAGCAAAAGCAGGAAAAAATGAAAGAAAAAAATACCCAAAAAAAAAAAAGAAAAATCGCACCAGTAGATATGGAAGGGTGCATCCAAATCCCCATTCCACACAATATTACTTTCTCATGTAAGGAATATGAGTATAAAGTTTGATAATTCCTTTTAAAAGTCCCAAGCAAGAGTCTTTGTTAAACTACATTGTATTAGATATTTTTGCACATTCCTTAGCCAACCAATCAACAAAAACATTGCCTTCCCTCAAAATATTGGTTATTATGTAATTGGGTCTATTAAGCAAGGCAAGTGAATTGCTATACAAATAAAAATATTGGTGTTATGATATTTTTTAGCACTAATTAAGGAAACAAGAAGCTTGGAGTCAATTTCAATCCAAATATTCATAATGTTCTTATCAAGACATAACAATAGCCCCTTAAATAAGGCACCCAATTCATCATAAAGAACAATGCCTTTAGGAATATTAGAAGCAAAACTATATAATAATTGACCTTGGTGATCCCTGATTAAGCCACCATAATTAACACCACCATTAATAATAAAACCATAAATGTTGAGTTTAAACTCATCTATATGAGGATTTAACCATCTTACTAATTTGAGATTATGGGTTCTATCAAAATTATGACAATTAACGTTAAAAAAATAGGACCAAGTGCCATTTCCACTAAAATGCTTAAGGGACAAGACCTTAGAAATAAAAGTTGCTTTTTAATTTTAATTTTAATGAAATGATAACCCTATCGGAACTCATTTTTGTGTCATTGTGCTTACTTTTATTCCTCCAATCACAAAAGCCAAAAAACAACCATAGGAACAACAATAAGAATGTCACATTTAGCTTTTTTATGAAACCAAATAACCAAAAGGGTGAAAAGGATATTACTATTAAATTGAAGTTTAAGGCCTAATCCATTCTCAAGCATAAACCACACTTTAAAAGCAATAGGGTCATCCAAGAAAACAATTTTAATTGTTTCAATATGAGAGCAACATTGACATTTATAGACCAAGCATATACCCTTCTTTTTCAATCTACTATCAAGGGGAATATAATCTTTTAAAATTCTCCAAGTTAGTATAGAGATATTAATAGGAGAAGAAGAGCCACGCTTTATAAAAAATACTAATATAGACCTTTTTAGTTCTAAAGCAATCTCATACATTTTTTAAACAAAAAACACCATCCTAAAAAATTTTAAAAATAGGGAGGTCATTTAGGGAAACATTAATCAGGATTTCACAAATAATATCAACAATATTTTGAGACTTATGATTTAATAGCAAAGTTACACACCACTTTTGATCCTAAATAAAGTTAGAAACTTTCAATGAATAGGTAGAATGGGCTAATAAGTAAGAGTTAAGAGCAAA
Source organism: Dendrobium huoshanense (assembly GCA_016618105.1). NCBI lineage: Eukaryota > Viridiplantae > Streptophyta > Magnoliopsida > Asparagales > Orchidaceae > Dendrobium > Dendrobium huoshanense. The sequence goes on from CM028351.1 coordinate 8,507,201, forward strand.
AAAACCAAGCAAATCATCCTGCCAGAAATGAGATGAACCATTTCCTAATTCCGCATTGGAAAGTCGACTCACCAAGCCATTTAATTTTGCATAACCTGCTCAAAATAAAGGATTGGTCCTTTTGAGGAAATCAAGAGTAGGATGATTGTTGTAACAATATTTTTGAATCATGAAATTTGCCCAAAGAGATTCTTTAGTTCTGAATTTCCACCGTAATTTCTAGAAGAATCTTACAACTATTTCAAAAATATATTTACAACCCACACCCCCTCCATGAAAGATCCAGTGTAGGAATCCCAACTAGACTAATGAATCTTTCTATAAGTCAAGGAAGAATGCCAAAAAAATTATTTATAATTTTATCTAGTTTACTACAAACCTCCATAGTAGGGTTGACCATTTGAAGCAAATAAATGGGCATAGAACATAACACTTTTAATTAGCACAAGTTTAGCCCCCATGGAAAGCAATTTAAATTCCCAAGTAGATAATTTTTTTGTGATGATTAAGAACATTTTATAAAAAAAAGGACTTCTAGTGACCTTTATGCAGAGGAGTGCCAAGATTAAAAAAATAGAGAGAGATTATGTTTTCAAATCAGTTATCATTTTTAATATTATTGCATTGCTCCAAAGACATGCCTTTCCCCATAATACTTTTTGAATTGTTATTCTTGAACCCACTTTCTCTTAAAAAATTTTAAGCAACTTTTTGACTCTCTTCATGCTACTAATAGACCCATCGCAAAAAAGAATAATAACATTAGCAAAATAGAGAAGCGAAATATTTAAATCACCTAAGTTCCTATAAGCAATACTTTTGTCATATGAATAGTAAAGAAGCAACCCTTTAGATAAATATTCTGCATAAATAATATACAAAGCAGGAGATAATAGATCCCCTTGTTTGAGACCCTGAGCAACTTTAAAAACCCTTAGATTTGTCATTGATGATAATGGAAAACCAAATATTTTCAACATTGTTGTTAATTAACTTAATGAATTGGTCATCAAACCCAAAGAGATGAATTATATTTATAATAAAAGACCAATCAATATTATCATACGATTTTGAAATATTTAACTAAAAAATTAAATTGTGCCTAGGAACTTTTTTGTGAATGTCAGGAATCAATCTTCACCAACTAAGATATTCTCGGCTATATCTTGAAGGATATTAGCCATTCTAAAAGAAATTATCTTGTAAATATGTTTGTTAAAAGTATAATAGAGACCAGTAGGTCTAAAGTCATTTCAAGTGTCAAGATTATTAGTTTTAGGAATCAAAATAATAGAAGAACTTGTAAAAAATTTAGGAATGCAATTACCACTAAAAAAGGCTAAGACAACTTTGCAATGATTTTCTTTGATAAATGACTAATATTTCTTAGAGAATAAAATTATAAAGCCATCAGGCTAGGCAACAAAATCTTTATTCATATCGATCAGAAAGTTAAAAATTTCAAGCTCATCAGGGATTTTAGAGAGATCAAAGTTATCATCAGGGAATAAAAGTGAGAGAGTGAATCGGGGAAATGAAATTACCCAACATCCTTATCCCTGCCAAATAAATCTATGAAATAGGAAATCACCGATTCACCAATAATATACTGGTAATAACTCCAAACACAAGAATCTACTTTAATTTTTCTCATAAATGAACTAGATGTATTTTTATTGACAACAACATAAAAATACTTAGTATTTTTATCTTTTTCAAAGAGATGTTTAGGAATGGCTTTCTTCCACCAATAAGTTAATAAGATTATATTTAGCAATACATACTTGATTCCAATTATCCTTGGTAGAATTAATAGAATAATGTTTTTCAAGGTTAACAATAAATTCTTCAGATTTAAGAATATTAATAAAAATATTATCAAAGATATTTTTATTCCATCATCTTAGAACATGCTTGAGTCTTTTGAGTTTTAAATCTGACATAACCATATATTTATTAGCAACAATATATAACATATTAGCCATCCAGTTCTCCTTAACCACCTTAAAGAAATTAGAAGCTTGGAGTCACATATTTTGAAAATGAAAAGGGGAAAACTATTGGTATTTGCATGGTTAATTTTAGACAGTAGAGGAAGTGATCAGAAGAAATCCTACTAAGATAGTTCATAGATGTGGGAAAACAAGTAAGCCATTCATTATTGAATAAGATTTTGTCAAGTCTTTCCCAAATATTATTATTTAACCAAGTATAACAAGTCCTAGAATAACTAATATCCGTTAAAACACAATCCAAGATCATACTTTTGAAATCATCTATGGTAGATATGGATGTAGGGGCTCCTCCCAATTTTTAGATGCATTTGAAATGATATTAAAATCCCCCTAGCAAACCAATGACCATTATAATTGTTATGAAAATCAAGCAATTTTTTTCATTAAGGCAACCTACCAACTTTAGAGCAACTAGCATATACAAAAGATCCCATAATAGAAATATTAAATAAGAGAAAATTACTATACAAAACTTGTTCAAAGTGATCACCAACAATAGATAAAGTAATAGTATATTTCCAAAATAGCCAAAATTTTCCATTTTAATTAGCATAAGAGGAATCAAAACACAAATATTTTTTGGCATATAGAAATCTTAGAAGCATCTATCATAGGTCCATAAGAGATAAAATTGATATTTTATGGATCCTCGAAAGGTTGTGAATAAAACGTTGAGTACAATCTTTCCCACACCTCTAATATTCCAAATAATATTGCTAATCAATTAAAATTATTTTAATTGAGCATTTGATCTTGTAATTCTTGCTTCAAAAAAAATATTATTAAAAAACATATTTCTTTTTTTCTTGCTTGTGACTAGAGTAAAATAATATTTTAATACATAAACTAAGTTCAAAACATCCTCTTTCTATAAACAATTTTGTCTCAAATCATAATTAGCAGACTTTATTTCACCTTCTTCCCATCATAAAACCAACTATCCAGATGTGCTCAAATTCTTAGAAGAATCATTTAGATTCTCATAAGATTACATTTTATCCTAGTAAATCCCCTCAACCTTATTCATAAGATCACCTTCTAAGATAGGAGAGTTGGGGATGAAAATAATTGGAATAAGATTAGAGACATCTGCACAACCTGATGGAAAATAAGACCCATCCAAGGAAGGCATTTTATTACTATGATTCTCTTCATAAACTAAACTATGGTTTTCATCACCAACCAAAGAAGAGATCATAAACCTTAAATTATGATAGGATATAGTTAAAGGATCATTAGATGAAGTGCTTCCATGAAATTTAGATTAAAAGGCCTATTGAAATCAAGTAACAGATCAATAGATACCAAATTTTCTTTCTTAGCTAGTTTAGGACTATCTGAATTGCCTTTCCCCAGCCAGATTAGGAATATAAGGTTTAGATTGTGTCACACTCTTTATGGTCATTACAAGACCCCTGGTCATAAAAAAAAAATAGGAAACACTTATTTTTGTTATGACGAAGGGTTTTGCAATGACCATAAAAAGTAGGGAGGTCATCCATAATTACTTTTTGGAAATAACCAAACTTCTTCGGACAAAGATAAATACTATTAGGGTACTATTTATAATTTGAAGTAACATAAGAACCCTAGCTACATAAGGCCTACTGCCATTAGCCATTGCATTGTCTGTTTGTAACTATCGGTCGAAAAAATATCCCAAACCATGCAAAATCCTAAGAGAAAAAAGGAGTGGACTCATGTCAAGAATTTAAACCCATATAGGGATAATCGAAGGCACGACAGGGTCTAAATCTGCCGGTAACAACAGAAATGCGCTGAAAATTATTGGTTTTCGGTGGATTTCCGGCGAAAAATCCTCCGCCGGTATATCACGTGTCGAAAATTTGTGTCGGCGTACTATTTTTGCTAGAAATAGTTTGACGGTCTTTCTGACGGAATATTTGTATACCCCCAACGTTTTACTATCTTCGTCTTTCGTTGGCCTTTCCACCGGCAATACTGGCGGAAATTCCATTGTAGAGAAAATGATGGTTTCTTTTCCGTCGGATATTACCGTCGAACAAATCGCCGGCATTACCGTTGGATGTTACGCTGGAACAGATGTATCATCTTACCAACAGATGTTCCGGCGGAATATCTGCCGGATACCTGAAGCATAAAGAAAAAAAAAAACCTTCATTTCTTTAAAAAGTGATTTCCACATAAAAACCTGCATAAAAGAAAATACAACACAATATAAATTTATACATCAAATTCTAATTAAGAACATCACCAATTATGTAATTAAATATGTTCAAATAACAAATAACTAAACTTGTACGCAATAAATAGAAACAAGATGTTCAAACAACACATATATGAACATAACAAAAATAAATAGAAACAGATGTCCACAATGGATGCTATACTCCTCCCACTACTCAGTTGCTCCCTCATCTTTCGTATTTCTTCTAACATTTGAGCTTGCTGCTGCTGCATTTGAATCTACCAATCAGTTTGTGCTTTCCTTACCTATTCTAGCTCAGTTGTAAGGGCAGCTATCTATTGGATGTATAAAGAGTCTTGTGTACTAGATGAAAAACTGGAGCTACTAGATGTCTGCCCTTCATATACATAAGCTCCTATGAAATATCAAATAATGTCTAACATTTGACGAGCTTAAAACTCAACTATAGTCCAACTCATTAGCTAATTTGATAAGCACATTCTTGAAGACTTACGACTAAAAAAGAAATTTTGAATCAAATTAAATTTTGGTATGTGGGTGGTGAATTTCCTTGCCAAAGTGAACTCAAAAGGAGAAACTAAACTCTCGATTGCATTCTCAGAAATCCACAAAGTTTTCATCCCATAATGAGTTGTTGCTTTGAGTTCCTAGAAATTTGCAGAGGATAATGAACCATAGAGAACATATTTAAAGGAACAAGATTTATTTTTACCAGTGGAAAAACTAGGATCATTAAGCCAATATGATTAATGACCATTTTGTCAGAAGAACCTCTCAAAATAGGGAGAACCATGTGAAAACATTGAAGAGAAAGCTTTCAAAATGAAACCCTGGCTAGTCGGAGGTCTACTAAGGAAAAGAAAAACCAAGAAAAGGTTAAGTAGAATATCTCTGTAGCCGACAAGCATTGTGAAAGTTCGTTAGGGATGTTAAGCCCTATAGAACTGGCCCAAGCTAACCAAGAGGGGGGGGGGGGGGGGGGTGAATTGGTATTTTAAAAATTCTTTTCACTAAGAAGTAAAAATCTCATAAACCAAAATCACACCACAAGAAAAATAAGCGCGGAAATTTAAAGTGCGGAAGCAAGAAATAAGAACACAGAAATTTATAGTGGTTCGGTCAACTCGACCTACGTCCACTCCCCGGAGGCACCCTCCGAGTATTGCACTACAATCATGACTCTCCTTTAGCTCCCACAGCTAGGTGGAGAAGCCTTTACAAACAACATCCTTTTTGCCACCCCGGCAAGGCAGAGAACCTATCTCCTTTTGCTTCCTCCTGAAGCTGGAAGAGAACCACAATCAAATGCTGACTCCTTACCTCTACCGACCCTTCCACGGATGAGAAACTCTAGACGAAGAGAAGCAGAGCGATCCTTGAAGCAACCCTTGTGAATCCCCTCACAAGATTCTCTCTCTCTCTCCCTCTCTCTCTTTCTCTCCTCAAGGCCTTCTCAGGTCAAGGCAGTAGAAAAAGATTATTCAAAATGTTGAACAAGAGCCCTTAAATAGAAGAGCTTCAAAGGAGCTCATTAATTGCAAGTTGCCGACAATATCGTCCAGGCCGATATGGACATCGTTCTGGCCGATCAGTATAAATCTTAGAAGATCGGCCAGAGCATCGCCCTGAATACAAACTGGACGATTTAAAATTTGCCTTGATCGTCCAGGCCGATCTCATGATCGTCCCGACTGATCAGTTCAAATCAGAGAAAAATTGTCCAGAGCATCGCCCTGAATTTGAGCTGGACTATATTTATCATCCAGCAGTAACTAAGGTTTTTAAATAGATCGTCTTGGCCGATCCTACATTTGTCCAGGACGATATGATCGTATCAATCATCCTTAATTACTCCCTTGATTTTTGGATCATATAAGGCATAATTTTTGAATATCGTCTAGACCGATCAATGATCGTCCTGGCCGATTATTAAAAAATACATAATACCTTAATTGTCTATGATAACAACTTCTTTCTGTTTTGAGCTTATCGTCTTGGCCGATACACGTATCATCCAGGACGATCTATTAATGATGGCTGCCTTAATTTAGAATTCTTGTTTAGATTTCTGTTTTAAGCCTGATCGTCCAGGACGATGTAAATATCGTCCTGACCGATATGAGTAAAAATAGAAATTCTAAGTCTCTCAAGTGTGTGTGTAGGGTTACTTAGCATCAGTCTCTTTGAACATTACAAAAGACTCAAGAAGAGAAAAAATAAAGTATAGACTGACTCAACCCTAAACCTACGCAATCTTGAACTGGCTTCATTTGTTCGTCCGATCTTCGATTCCTGAAAAGTTAGAAGTAACAGGCAGTCCAAGAGAATCAATAGTGTTTGTCAATCATCAAAACATAAGTCATGAAAATAGATTTGCAACACATTGTATTCTAAAAGAATGCCACCAAAAAATGCTCTAGTGGGCTGAAAAGAACATGTGAAGAGGAGGGAGGCGACTAAAAAATAAAACCTTGCAAAGCTGGTGTGATGCGGTCCGTTGTTTTGAGAAAATTTATGGTCAAACAAAAGTTTCAATAATATTAACTCAATGATGTCCAGAATAATTCAATTTGTGTCCAAATCAATATAAGTCTACAACTTAAAAGTAGTGTTGTAATTTCTTTAGTTATATAAGAGACTAAACAATCTTCAATTCTTATGTGTATATAGTCAATAACAACATCTTAACAAGATAAATATGCCAAGTCTAAGATTTCTAAATTTTTATACAATTAAGATACTAAGATTTCTAATAAATAATGCCTGATCTAAGGGGATCAACACCAATCATCCTATGAAATATTTTTATTTATGGATGAAATGATAGAAATATTTATATCTATAGATCTATAAATAAACCCTACTTCATATTTAGGATAAGTTAGGATGAGACCCTAAGAAGGATTCCATAAGGGAGAATGCAAAGCTCTATCTAGCTACCAACATCTGACATCGATCATTAATGCTCACTAACATCATCGAATTCCACCAACACCAACAACATCGATGTTCACCATCACTAAAAGTGTCAACACTTAGCCTCACAATAAAAAAGCATTCACCCTCACCGACAATGTCAACACCTACTCTACTAATAACATCAACATTATATTATCAATACCAACCTCGATGCTTGCAAAAACATAAAAAATGTTAATGATTTCCATATCTAATGAGGTTGAGGTATGTCATTGCAAACCATGGCACATGTTGTCACCATCAATGACATTATATATCAACAAAAAAATAATGTTAACCCTCATCATTTCCTTCCAGATTGACTTCCATAATTGTCACCAAATTCAACACATCATATCACAACTAAGATCTGCATACATTTTTGTTATAAAGGCTGAACCCTAAAATTTCCAAGGAGACTAAAGCCAGTCATTCGAAGAAAAATTGACTCTTACAACTACAAATAATGGTGATATTTGTCATAAACTATAATGTCGACACCATTCATCAACATTAATGTTGGCACCCTCTGTTAAGAGTAACAATAACACTTACCATCAACGCTAACTCAAACACCAACCATCAATAATAACACTAATGTCAGCCATTATTTTTTTATTTCTTTGTCACCGCTAAAGCTGATATCCATCATGACTATTAAGGCTGACACATCTTGTAGCTAATAAAGCTAAAGTCTACCTTCCTCGCATCTTCTCTAGTTTCTATCAATAGAATGATCAAACGGACCACTAGACTACACTTAATGGAAAACACTTAGGCAGGGGCAGAACCCTTTTGTTGCTAGGGGGAAATAGCACCACCCCCCCCCCCCCCCCCCCCCAGGGGTGCTGCCCCCTTGGACCCCTGACATATATGCGAACAGTTACTTATAAGTTTGCCCCCCTGAAAATTATGTCTGGTTCCGCCCTTGCACTTAGGCACCCTCCTCCTCTACCATGAACATCACTTTTCAAGGTACATATCCACTACATTTATTTAATTTATTTTCTTATTAAAGGGAAATGCACCATTTGTAATATGCATCTCATTTTAACAAAAAAAAAAATATTTCAACAACATAATTCTTATAACTTTTTATTATTTTGCTTGATATTTCATGCAAAAAAACTTCCATTTCACCTATTAAAATTATCTTATATATGCATATGAAGGACATTCATATAATTGTCATTAGATGATAAATTTTCTCTTTATAAGTGTGAATATTACTTCACACGATAAAATCTCTTGATAAATTAAGACCACTACTAATAAATATGGCTTTCGCAGCACATTTTCTTACCTATAGAAGCGGTTAAAACCGCTGCAACATTATTTACAGCGGTTTAAAATTCGCTGCACATCCGCCACACCTGCGTTCGCTGGTAAGGCTTTAGCAGCGGTTTTGAAAGTACTGCGGTTGAACGGATATAACAGCGGTTTAAAAGCGCTGCTGTAGGGATGCTATTGCAGCGGTTTGAAAACGCTGCTGTAGGAAAGCTATAGCATCCTTTTTTAACAGGTGTTAAAACCACTGCTAAAGGGTAGGAGTGATTAAAAAAAATATAATGCAAAAAAAAATCATTTTTTATGATTAAATAATACATAAGCAATGTCAAATTTGATGCTTCAACATATATAGAGTTAAATGAATACAAGTTGTTCTCAATGGCTAATACAAAGACTTAAAATATCCAAAAATAAATACAAAAAAAAATTCTCCAAAAAAACTAAAACTATTAAAACAATACATTAATTTGGAGAATAAAAAAAAAATAATAATAAAATAAAATAAAATAAAAAAATAAAATAAAATAACATTAATTTGGAGAAATATTAAAACAAAAAAATGGTGAACTCAGTAACTAATATAAATTAGTTTTTGACCACTTCAAAAGAGGCATTTTTTCTCTCGATCTGAACCATTTGGCCAATCTTCTCAGCAAGTGTCATTCTGCTTAAAAGGTCATCTATTCTAACAATCAATGGCTGCTTTGTATCTTTGTACTTGTAATATTCTGCTCCTGCAACATCAATCGAACAAGTTAAGAATAGAAGAACAAATACAAATCTTGGGGTGGGAGTCGTCTAATCAGGATGAAATAGAAAACTTTGTGAATTATATTGGAAAGGAGATTAATCTTACCATGGCGGTTGTGGCCGCACCGAAAATAGCGATGAGGGATAGCACAGAGACTTGACCGACGAAGGTAGCCATGGCTTCAAAGATCAGCACACCATACACATAAGGATGCTACATACAGAAGCAATCACCATGAGAAACACTTCTTAATGAAGTTATATTATCCTGCCATTTTTAGGATGTCTGTGAGTGAGTATGAGCTTGTAGTAGTTGTCATGGTTCTGATGAACTTGATATAACTCTACTTTCATATGATTGTCCTTCTTGAATGTTGTTTTAACTTTGGGTGACACTTCAACCAAAATCTTTCACTGGGATAAATTCTTGTGTTTGTGTGTGTTTTTTTTTTCTTAAATTTGATGTTTGATTTGACATGCTACCTTTTTAATTGTCAAATTTTAGGAATGAAATATTTGAGTATGAGAAGTAATTCAGCAACAAAAATAAAACATCAAGAAGACCTAATTCAAATCACCATGTAAAAATAAAACAACAAGAAGATATAATATCATTGACATTGGATTAAAAAAAAAAAACAGCAACAATATATAAAAATGCTGATTATTAGAGGAACAATAAAAGAAGATCAACAAAAAAAAAATGAATAAACCTAATATAAATCTCACCCAAATTTGCTTGGTTTCAGGTATGATTCAAGAAGGAGAAGAAGGTGCGAACGACGGTGACGAATGGAAGAAGCGCCGTCGGCGTCGGTGTCTGCGTCAACGTCGGCGTCGGTGTTTGCGTCAACGTCGGCTTCAGCGGCAGCGATGGCGTCGTCGTCAGTTGGAGAGGAGGGTTGCGCGGAGTGGATCAAGAGGTCGGTGTGGGTGTCGACGGAACGCCGGTGTGGGTGTCGACGGAGCGTCGGCGTCGGCGTCAATGTATGCTTCTCCGTCGATCGGTGTGGGTGTCCGCGTCAGTTTCCGATGGGAGGGAGACGGATGGGGGAGGAAACGGCTCACGCGCAGAGAAGGCAAGAAGTCCGGAGGAAACAGCTCACGCGCCGTGAAGTTCACGCTAGGGCTTTATTTGGGCTAATTAATTTTACGATGATTTTCACGGCTTTTCTCATTCCCGCCTAAAATATTCGAGGCTAATTTCGTTCACCCAAAGAAACCGCATCAGGTATATTACAGTGGTATTTAATTCGCTGTATAAAAAATGCTGCCATAGTCTCATTTTTTTAGTAGTGAAATAATCACATGAGTATATAATATTAATGATATGTGACTTACATTTAGCCTATCAAAACAGAATACTTCTTTCTGAGCTAATTTTGACCAAATTTGTTTCAGAATTGCTACAAAACAAATTCAGTGTGTTCACGTGCATGCATGCAAGATGGGTCCGAACACACGTCGTTATTATACTGAGCGTCTAATTTACTATCAACTGTTCGATTACGATTGACAATGTTAAACTTCCTCAATCACATAATTTCAAAGCTACGATTTAACGTTGATTTTGCACGATGCAATGCACCTGTTATTGTCCACGTGAAGCACGAAAATTTGAGCAAAAATCTAGTTTGGAGTAGCAATCACTTCATCTACAAACTATAAAGGAGAGATTCGTTTTTCTAGCAAACAGTGGGATTAGTTCTGATTTAACTTCTTAAGCCAAAATAATAGCTATCAACTGCTATGATTTGAACTGTGGTCTTTAATCATGTACTTCTTTGGTCATAGTTAAGATTTTGTTTGGGACAATTTTAGGTATTTTAAGAGTTTTTTTGTGCAAAATAATAGCTTTACGAAGCAATAAGAAAACCGTCCCAAACGAAGCCTAAGATTAATTAGCTTTATATATGGAGTTAAGTAACTTAGTGGAATTTGAAAAGGAAAAACAAAAAAAGGTTGTACATGACCGCAATGTTAGCCTCTTGTTGATTTAGATAATGCATGAATGCTCTTGAGTGAAGAGAATGGTTAAGATTTTAGAAGGTTAACTATGGGCCACTATACTTTCTTCTTACTTATTCAAGTTTCTATGAATAATTTTGTCAAAGAGATCTAGCTCAAGAGATAAGCTTCATAGTTTTGAGGATGGAAGTCACATATAATAGTAAGAATTGGAAGGAACTCCAATAAAAATTGAACTCGTTAAAAGAGCCCATAAGAATAAAGGGACAGAAGAGTACTATATTACAATTTATTTTGATATTATTGCTGTGAGAATTAAAATTTTCATAAGATGAAATAATAATGAATGTCATATATATTAAAATTTTTAGAAAAATTTTGAGAACTATAACCATAAAATATGGTGTAGAGTGTGCTACTCAGCATGAATTCAACCCCTATACATGGATGGAAGTAATGAGAGGATTGACTAGGGTCTCAAATATGGCTTTTAAGCTATTTTGAGGAAATAAGCTAATATTAGACCAACGTATGCAGAGATATCTAGAGGGAGACAGTAACAAGGGCAATTAGTTATGCGGTAGGAGGTGGAGGAGATAATGCGGTCGATGCTAATAGAGTTGTAGTATTAAGGTGCTCTAGGTGATACTCAATCTAATGATGATGATTGTAATAGCGATAATGATGAGTAGCATTTTTTGTATCTTGATAAAAAAAATTTCTCTTGTGTTGTTATAATAAAAGCATGTGTTAAAATTGTTGGGTAAAACAACAATTATAATTATTGGTGAAAAGGGATAGGTTTTTTCTTAAGAAAATTCACAATTGTTCAAGTTAGTCTCCCTTTTGGAACATGCATGTGAGCTTGATTGAATAAAAAATATATCAAAATAATATATATTGTATTTAGATGAAGCAACTTTTATGATTATTTTTAATTTCAAGCACCAACTAAACTATTATTTAACAAATGAAATTAAATTATTATACAAATATAAATGCACATATGATAGAAAAAATATTTTAAATGTCTAATACTTTAGTTACATTAAGGAATAATATATGACTTATAAATTAATTGACCCAAAATACCTTAATCATGATAGAATATATCAAGATATTTAGATTTAATTTTTTTATTATTTAAATTTCCTAGCTTAAAACTAAATAAAATAATCAGAGTAGTAGAAATGGCTCCATCCCAAAGATTTTTGCCTTGGACTTCTTAAAGACATGATCATATTGATATTTTGAGTATTCCAAATATAAGAATGTAATCTTGTAACTGGGCCTGTTAGTTCTGTTGTAGATAATCTCTTTATTATTAGCTTTATTATAACTATTTCTTGTTTCTGTTGTATTGATCCTCTCCAGTCCTCCTCCTTGTAATCTATTTGTAGCTGCCCCTTTGCTTATTGAATGGCTCTCTATAAAAAAAATATAGTTCATTATTTATTGTTATCTTCTGTTGAGCCCTATTGCTTATGCTAGGAGTGGTCTCTATATATATTATTGGATTCTATTTGTATGCTAGTTGTTGTTCCAATTTCTATAGTCTTGTTTTCCTCTACTTTGTTTGTTGGTACTCCTTTTTTTTTTTAGAAAAACCCACAGAAGGGGCCTACGCGTTAATATAAAAACCGGTTACAAGATCCTTAGAAGGATCCTCCAGCTCACTACGCTCATACGAGCTACAATCAAAACAAAAAATAAACCTACAAGCCAGTGGATCCTTTTTCTACGATTACAATATAAGCAAAAAAAAGAGCTGGTCTGCACGTTAGCAGCACCCAAAAAACGGAATTGAAAAATTCTCTCGTTCAGCATGTACTTCCTGCAAAACAGAAAAACAAAAATAAAAATGCACAAGAAAAATCTAACTGAGAGTAGATTGCAGGTGTAGCCGATTCCAAGCACAGATAAATAGAGCCTGCAAAAACCTCTCCAAAAAAGAATCTTAGTATAATAGATAATTAGATCTCTAACAGAACAAGACACAGAAAAAACCTTGAGGAATTGACCCATGAAACACATGTACTCCATCATAAAACTATAATACTCATTCTTAGCCAACAAACCAACCATAACCCAGTTGTTCACCAAACTCGTCATCACCTTATCCTTACAGTTCTTAAAAAACCCCCACATTCTAATATCAGCATAGAAAATAACACAGTAAACATGATAATAAATAAAAAAAACCCTGAAATATCAAACTGCAGAAATCATTAATGGGAAGCTCAGTGACGGAGGCCCAGTAACAGGAAAAACACAACTAAACCAAACCAAACAGAACCACAGAAACCAGAGAACCCAAATTAACCATTTCGAATATATGGGACGCCCGCTTTATCCAACAAAATCATACCCTTCAGAGGAGTAGGAAATTACATCACAGAAAAATTCTGAAAACTGGAACTTTGAGCCCCATAATTAGCTAACCAATCAGCACAAACGTTCCCTTCACGGTAAATATAAGAAACAGTATAAGAGAGCTCACTCATCATCATCTTAATTTTCCTAATAATGTAGAAATCCTGAGGGTTACCCTCATAATTCTCAGAGATGGCATTAATAACAGAAGTAGCATCAACTTCAATATTAACATGATAATAACCCATATTTAAACACCTTTCAATCCCATAACTCAAACCCAGAAGTTCAGCAGTCATTACAGAGCAAGCAGGCATTGGACCAGAAAACAAATCCAGAGGATTACCATAGTGATCCCGAATTATGCCCCCAATACCCGCAAAGTTAATGCCAACAGAACCGTCAGTATTCAACTTCACAAAGGGGAAAATTGGTTTGACCCAAGAAACAATACGAACTCTCCTAACATCCACAATAGCAGCAGCATTTAGCCCAAGGTACTCAGCCAAAGCATTACAATTTTTAAAATTCTTGCAAGAAATCAGATTGACAGAAATAAACTGTAACATTTTGTTCCTAATATTAGCAATAATCTCATTTTCATCAATTGTTCTCCCCTCATGTTTCGATTCATTCCTAGCTTTCCACAAATACCAAATAATCAAAAAAGGTAGAAGATTCAGAATGTGACCCTTACCTTTAGTAAACCAAACAGAAAGCAACTCCTTTAAATCACCCTGATCAGCGTTCAAAACCACCCCAGCCAAATTACTGAAGTGATTCCAAACCTTCCGAGCAACCAAACTATTGATAAAAATGTGGTAAATACTCTCAATATTAGCACAACACTGACATTTAGAAACAATATAAAAGCCCTTGTTCCATAACCTAGTATCCACAGGCAATTACCCCTTAATGCACCTCCAAGTAAGTAAAAAATAGGAAACCGGAATGGTGTTATGCCACAAAGCTTCATAAATATGATTAACCTCCTCTTTATATCTAATTTGCTCCCAAAGAAATTTAAAGCTAAATTTACCCGTGGAAGCATATTTAAAGAGAATTTTATATTTAATGTGTAATTGTAATGGAATCTTTAAAATCAAATCAACAACCACATGAGGGATAACCTCACGCAACCTCTCAATGTTCCAGTAGCCATTAATAAAAAATGCATTCACCTTAACATTTTCAATAGTAATAGTATTAAGCATACTATCAATGGAAGATAAACCCAACCAATTATCCTGCCAGAAAGCCACCTCCCCATTTCCAAGACCCCATAGGATGTTTAAATCAGCTTCCCTTTCAATTTTACATAACCTTTTCCAAACCGCAGAATCAGTGATCTTATACTGGGCATTTAACGGATGCAAGCTTTTACAATATTTAGCTAACATAAATTGAGACCAAAGACTATTATTAGAATGAAAATTGAACCAAAGCTTATGAGAGAAACCTTTAACCATATCAGATATAGACTTACAACCAAGGCCTCCTTCCTTATTAACACCACAAAGCTTAACCCATTTAGCCCATCTAATGCCAGCATTGTTGTAAGAAGAGACCCAGAAGAACTTGTTAATCAGAATCTCCATTCTCTTGCACACATTAGCTGGAGGATTCAAAGTATGAAAAATAAAGATAGGTATAGAATTTAAAACACTTTTAATTAAAGTTAACCTACCACCAAATGAAAGAAATTTAGAAGACCAATGCATGAATTTTTTTTGAAAAGTAGAGAAAATATTATCAAACAACATAACTTTCTTCCTACCTTTAGTAAGAGGCGTGCCAAGATATCTGATAGGCAGGGAAGCAGGGTTAAAACCACAAACATGTTTAATATTGTTAGAATGAGTAGTACTCACCAATTTACCAGTGATGACATTACTCTTATCTCTGTTAATAGAAAGACCACTAGCGTCCTGGAAGTCATCCAAAAACTTAACCAACATTTTCACATTTCTGACAGAAGCATTAGAAAAGATAATAAAATCATCCGCAAAGCTAAGATGAGAAATAGGGAATCCACCTGCAGTACGAAAATTGAGTTTAGGATACCTTCTATAAAGTTGTTCCAAACCCCTGGACAAATATTCCATAGCAATGATAAAAAGAGAGGGGGATAAAGGATCCCCTTGCCGAAGCCCATTACTAGATTTAAAAAAACCATGATTTTTACCATTTATGATAATAGAGAAAAAACAGTTGTCAATGCTATGCTTTATAAGCTGAATAAATGACTAATTAAAACCAAACAGATTCAAAACATTATACAAAAAATCTCAGTTTAAATTATCATAAGCCTTAGTAATGTCAAGTTTAAAAAGAATATTGCCACCAGGACTCTTAATGTTAATATCATGCACAAGCTCTTGAGCTAATAAAATATTATAAAAAATACTCCTCCCTTTAACAAAACCAGTTTGATTAGAAGAAATAATTCTAGGAAGAATGGTAGATAATCTAGAAGCAATAATTTTTGCCACAAGTTTATTAATAAAAGTGCAAAGACTGATAGGTCTAAAATCATTCCAAAAAGTAGTGTTGTCTTTCTTGGGTATGAGCACAATATTAGTACAAGAAAAAGCTTTCGGGTAAGGCTTCCACTTAAAGAAATCATGCACAGCATCAACAACATCTGATTTAATGATATCCCAAGTTTTCACAAAAAACTTAGTAGTATACCCATCAGGACCAGCCACAGATTCTTCATTCATGCCTTTAATAGTGCTAGAAATCTCATCCTCCGAGGGAATTTGAGTAAGGTAATGATTATCATTCTCATTCAAGAGATTGGGAATAACATTATTAGAAATGAACGGGGTATTAGAGTTAATACAATTGAAAATATTCTTGAAGAAATCCACACCCGAACTAGCAATAACCTCATTATTATCATAAACCAAACCATTATCATCAATTAATTTATGAATATAGCTTTTAATTCTGTTTTTATTACCTAAAGCATGAAAAAAGAGGTGTTTCTATCACCCTCCAGCAATATAGCAGAAGAAACTTTCTGTTTCCAAAAAATTTCTTCCTGATTTTGCAAATTAAAAAGAGAAGTCTTACAATTATAAAGAATGAACTGATTTTCCGAAGATGGATTATTCAGAAAAGACTCTTCAGCAAGTAAGACTTTATCTTCAGCCTCCTTAATATTTTGAAAAATATTTTTAAAAACATGTTTATTCCACCATCTTAGAATTTGTTTAAGTCTACTCAACTTAGCCCAAAGTCTAGCCATGCCATAGATATTATTATAAAAAAAACACGAGCATTCAAATTATCAGATATAGTACTAATAAAACTCGTATGCTTAAGCCACATATTTTGAAATCTAAAAACATTATGACCCGTCAGACTGCTGTCAGAAATTTTTAACAGTAAAGGAGCATGTTCAGACAAATTCTACTTAAATGTTGCACATGAGTCATGTTGAATTTACCAATCCAATCATTGTTAAAGAGAAACCTATCCAGTCTTTGCCACAAATTATTTCTACTCCAAGTAAAGGAACTATCATAAAACCCAATATCAGTTAAGTTGTTAGACGATATCATATGATTAAAATCATCAATAGCATTCATGATAGGAGGGTTACCACCCCTTCTTTCATTAGCATTGGAGATGATATTAAAGTCACCCCCAACACACCAAGGCCCATCAATATTATGAGCAAAATAATTTAAACACTCCCATAAAGGGATACGGCCATTTCTAGTATAAGCAGCATAGACGAAAGATGCATAAAAATTGAACTGGTTATACGAAATAGTAACATTTACCACTTGATGCAAATCAGAAATGATAGAAATATTAAAATATTTTTTCCACATGATCCAGATTTTATTAGAACAGTTAGAGAAACTGCAAGGAAAACCCAAACTAGATGCAATGACAATTCTTTTATTCGAAGAAATAAACGGTTCCAAAAGAATCAAAAAAGCAATGTTGTGGATACGACATAAATTCCTCACCCTGTTTTTCTAATCAACACCACCAATGCCTCTAACATTCCACAAAAGCGTATTAATCATTAGAACTTTTATTGTTAGTTTGAGCCCTCGTTGACCGAGGAGTTTCTGGTAAAGTAACTTTGTTATTTTTCTTTTTTTTTCTTTTGTGATTTAGAAATCCATTCCTCCTCGATTTGCTTACCTTTATTCATATTACCATCAGGGGTAGTACCATTACTATTACCATTAGTAACCATCTTATCCCTCAAATTCTGATCAGGCAAATATTCCCCCTCTTCATGTTCCACAACAGTTTCAGTTTCCTTGTTCACGGCAATTCCCCTGTCTTCGGAATTAGAATCCGATGTATTAACCAGATTAAGAGGTGAGAAAGAATTATTAAGCATAGAATCAACAGAAATAAAAATGTTAGGCATAACACTATTTTCAGCAATCATCTTATCATCAAGATTGAAATTGTTACCAGATGAGATAATAGGATTAACCACAATCTCCGGAGTCATCGTATCAGGCTCGACTAATAAATCATTTCCGTCCTTCTCAATATTGGCTTGGAGTCCCTCTTCTTCCACCGTGATAGCAGTAACCATAGTATTTATAGCAGGTTCAATGTGATCAACCAACCCAGTGGAGTTGTTTGAAGTTTTCTTCAATTCCGGATGTAGTTTGAAACATTCAGCTATAGAATGTCCGTGAGCTTTACAATGGGAACAAAAATCATGAATTTTTTCAAACTCAACTTTTTGTAAATACCCTAACGCCTTTGATCCAACCCAAACTTCCTTAGCATGTTTCTTTGTAATATCCACTTCAACAAGAACCCTAGCAACCGACGGCCTAGTGCGAGAGCCAGTGGCTTGGTCCGTTTGCAAGGGGCGACCAAAAATAGAACCTAATGCGTGCAAAATCGAAGGATTAAAAAAATGCAATATTAAATTTGGAAAGGAGATCCAAATCGGAACAATCGGTGATTCCTCCTTAATACCAAAAAACGGCGTCCACTTTAAGATACGCATTTGGAAATTCAAAATGAAATATGATCTTGTCGCAAAAATCCGACTATAATCCAAATCATTCGAAAGTTGGATCGCAACATGCTTTGAATCCAGTAAACCAACAGAATAAAAACTCGTAAGTTTAAGATTTCCAAAAAAAGATCGGATGGCATCAAGATTAGGGCGCCGAACACCAAATTTACCGACAAGGGTAAACCGAAAAGGAGAAGCAAGCTTAAGAACTTCATCATCAGAAATTAAAACAGCAGGAACTCCGTTAAAATTCGAAGGAGTAAGAGAGGATAGGGTATCATCTGTGGAACCAGCTAGCACATCTTTAAATGATCTAGATTTAGGAGGAGAAATCGTATCAGCATCAATATTGATAAAGTCTTTATTTTGATCAAGAGTTTTAGAGGCAACAGTTCCCCAAGGCGTGAAGGAGGCTTCCCCCGCCATATCACTTAGGCCCAGAAAGGGCCAAAGGCAGCGAAGCAACCCAGAGGAAAACGATCCTTAAAGAAAACACACGAAAGCTTCACGGAAAAGCAGGGGAATGCGATCGAAAAAACGAACGCAGTGGAAACCCTAAAATCGCCCGAGCAGCGGAGCTAGGGTTGGAGGACTTGACGAAACGAGGCGAATGAAAAAAGAGTGAGTTTTTTAGATAACTCTGGTAAATTGTTGGAGTAATGGATTGACATTCTTTCCAAGTTTGATCTCGGGATATCACAATATCTGTTTATGGCTTGTTGTTTATCTATATGGTCTGGTGTGATAGATTGTTAGGTGGAGGCCTTTTGTGTGTCCTATTGTTTCTATTCTTTAGTTTTCTCGATTTATTAGTGTTAGGGTTTTTCTCCCATGGTGGTTATATCCTTGATTTAATCCTGATTTTGGTGTTCTAGAAATTCTTAATGGGTACTTTTTGAATTATATTGGCATCTCTTCATGAACTTCTTAATTGTTTGTTTTCTATGGTGGGGACCCGATATTTTCTAGCTGTGGTAGAGTTAGGTGTTTTTTGTTAATTCTTTAGCTTCTGTGTTTTTTTGTTGGTAGTGTTTGTTGGATGAGTTTTTTTGTTTATTTTGATAGTTTGTTGTGCTGGGTTTGAATTCTCTTCTGTTACTCCTATCTGTTTAGTTGCCCACTTTTTGATGCCTCTCTTTAGTGTTGGGATTTGCATTTGTGGTCTTATTCTCTTTTAGGTTGGATGTCCTTCATTCTCTATTGCCCGTCGAATCAAGTTTGTGTAGTTTCCTTGATTATTTCTTCTCTATAAATTTTAATATTTTGTAAGATGTATTCTTTTGGTACTTATTAGATTTTGTCATTTATGATGTGGTCCTACTACTTTTGCTAGGAGATTTTGGGTCAGGCCTCTAGACGGCCTTTTTATTTTTTTTCTTTTATCTATATAGGGATTGATGACTCCATAGTTTTTTTTTTTCTTTTAAATGTAGCTCTTCAAGAATTTTACGATTTCTTGATCCCTATAAGTAATTTGTAACCTTTTTGAAAAAAAAAAAAATCCCCCCCCCCCCCCCCTCCCCACTAAAAAAAAAAAGAGAGGCTCATATCTATATGTATTATAACCCAAGGAACAACATAGAATTAAGTTCCAATTTTGAAGTTAGACTGAACAAACATCACTATATTACTAACTCATATTATAGAGCATTTCTCCTTAAATAGTAATTTGACACGAGTTTAATTGGGTACTATTAGATAGGTTTAAGGGATCAACTACAATTAGATGGACACTAATTAGGTGAAAAATCAAAATGGATTACTCTTTGTTAAGTAAGGTTTGAGATCAGATTCATAAGCTGAAATATTTTACAATCATAAATCAAAATGTTGAGTGCAATTGCTTATATCGTTCATATCTTACATATAAACAAATTTTCAATGGAGCTATAGATCCAAACTTAATTGAATTACCTGTTAGATTTAGGGATCAACTGATGCATACAATTAATGAAATTACCCTAATACAACGTCATTAATTGAATACATGAACCTTCTCTCATATGCTTGTGATCACAATGACAAAACTTTTAAAATTAATCATGTTGATTAGTGACATGATCATTGATGATTTACTACAACAAAAATAGTTTCTTGCAACAATAGTATTAAGAAATGTTTAATTAATTGTCTACCTATTAGGACATCAAAATATATTTTGGTGCTAAGTAGAAGTCGAGTGGCGTTTCCCATCTCTTTCTCTTTCACCTACTAAAAGAGAAGCTCATGGTTGCTTCCCAATGATCACCTATTGCCACATTGAGAAAGCTTCTCATTCCTCATGGTTTCTTCCTCCCAAACACCTATTGCCGCAATCAAGATACGTAAAACTTCTCGAACTATTCCTCATTCCCCTTGCCTACTACTACTTGTAAAGAAAATTATGCCACGGGTGCAAATGTTATTGTTATAGGGCACATAAAAATGTCCTTACCTCTATGCTAATAGCCACTTAAGCAACATCACTATAACTTATCTTATTAGATTATGTGCTCTAGCTGATATTCAATAAGGCACTTTAAGGTGCCATAATAGCTAATATTTTTTATAGTGATTATAATATTAAACAAAATTTAATTGTCTTTTATTATATACTGTTCATTTGAGCGAATTAGCTCACTAGAAAAATGATACATGATCTCAACATTTCATCGCATAGTAATTTTTATCTTTTTTATTTAGTTTGCGATCATAATTAGTATATATTTTAATTTAATAATGGAGTAAGAGTTTTAGCATCTACTTTCAAAATTATTATAGGATTTTGTTTCAAGTTACTTTTGATTGGTATTAAAGATAAGACTTGACATTTAGTGTTACATATAATAAACATGTTATTCTTAATTTTTTATTGCATACTATTTTAGTTAATGTGAATTATTTCAAATGTAATTTTTGATTTATTTAATGGTATTTGTGTAGTCTACTAAGCAATTAATTTGCTCAATGTATATGTTTATATGTCATTTTTTCAAAATGATAAAGGCCCAACAAGGTAGTTTAGCGGTTGATAAAGTTAAAGCCCGGCTGCGGGCATGTCACTGTAATAACCCGATAAAAGGAAATTTGTTTAAAAAAATTAAATTTCTATTTGAATTGGAGCGTTGCAGTGCTAGACCACTATATATATATATATATATATATATATATATATATATATATATATATATATATATATATATATATATATATATATATATATATATATATATATATCACCTGTCTCTCACTCCCCTCACCTCTAGCCAGCTTTCGTGAGAAGGAATGGAAAGAACAGAGAGGGAGGAGAGGGAAGGAAATTCGACGCATTTTTTGTCTGTTGATTTTATATAGAGATTTCTTCTAATCATTGTAAGTAATTCGAATCTCATTTTAATTTTTAATTATTTTGAGTTTGACAGATTTTTTCTCTCCTAGATTGATAAAAATACATTTTCTCCTAGTTTATTAAATTTTTACTGTGTAATTTTTTGTATATGATAAATACATATTATACATATATAATATTATTGAATTCCACTAGGTAAAATGGGAGTTGTGATTTTCTAAAAAAAATGCATTGTGTAGAAGATTTTACCTCCATTTCATATAAGTGCATTTCATACATAATATTGCCTTACATAGCATTGAGAAAATGATATTGATTTAAAGTGCATCTCATATTTATGAAATGAAAAGATTAAATTAATGACCAACTAGTCAATAGTTGGGGGCCAAGTTGAGATTGATGGCTAGCAATTGAAATACATAAAAGAGAAAAATAATAGTTAGTCATGATTGTACAAAAGTTAAAAGAATGAAATACATATATAGACTCAAATCAAATTCTGATACTATTACTCAATTATCTCTTTCTCTTTCTTAGACCGTGAAAATAGAAGATGAAACAACTATGAGCTATTAGAGCTTAGCATCCACATTTACTGATTTAAAATTTTAAATGAATGCATTATGAAGCATTTAATTGAGTGCTAAAAGTAATATAATAAATCCATGTGTTGTGCACAATAGTAATTATAGTTATTAGAAATTTAAATAATCATGTTGAGAACATAAATAAACAAACACATGATATCAGATAGAATTTATATAATTCTGACCCTAATGCCTCCCAATAGATAGAAGTCTATAATTTTGACACTTATATCTCCCAATAATATATATTTCAAAGAATTTTGACACTTATACCACCCAATAGACAAAATTCAAATTTTATACCTCCCAGTGTCCAACAACAAAATAGAGTATGTATATAGCATAAAAATGTGTCATTTGAACGACCAGAATATGAATTTAGCACCAGAACTCCGTAGAATCACACAATTCAATCAAATAAGCACATAATTCATTGTAGTATAGTAAAATGAGTATAAGTAAGATCATTTTAGAAATTAGCAAAATTGCCCTAAGAAGAGGTAGTATGATGCACTACTATGTAGAAATTCATTGTTTCAGAATATACTCAAATTATTAGAGATTATTTAGAAGATTATTTAAAGATTTTAATTGTATTACAATATTATTTTTCAGACAGAATTATTTTCTAATCAATTTAAATGTAGAAATACACAAAATCCCTGATATAAAATTTCTAAAAGAAATATCTAAATGTTCAAAATCTCAGTCTCTAGTACATATAAAAAGTTAAGTATTTAAAATTTTGCAAATAACAAGCTTTTCTCATTTTTTGCTAATGAAATTAAAAATTAAATAAAAAATTATAGCTTTTTTTGTTTTTAAAAATTAAGACAAATAAAATGTCACCTAGCTCAATCCAATACGATAGTAGATTTTCTTTTTGTTAGACTTTTTTTTTTTTTTGGCATACATTTTCCGTCGGAAATCCATCATAAAATATTACCGGCGGAAAATCCCAACGGATTTCATTTTCCAACGAGCATTTTACCGCTTGATTTAATTCAGACAAATTTAATTCCACCGAAAAATAAGTGATTTTTCTGTATTCATGTACTTCATTTGAAAAGTCGATAGAAACCTTCATCCATAACTAACTTTCAGAACGGTCTATATGTGACCGCATGCATACAAAATCATCGTATGATTAACTCTTTGATCGTAATAAAATCATAGTAAAAGTTTTCAATTAATGTGCTCCAAATATAATTTAATCCATTAATTGCAATTAATTTCTTAATACTAATAGTCAGCGGTCAAACGTTTGGATTTTTCAAGGTGAACATCGGAAGAGTGAGATAGAAAATTTATTACGTTGGGACACATTAGAAGAACAAAAAAAAACAAAAGTTAATTATTCTAATTTATGCACTGCTGGCTGAAAAATAGTCTAAATCCTTATCGGGTTGACCTGAAATAAAAAATTCCTAATCAGGTCAATCGAAACCCCAAGTTATCGTGTCGTGTTAAAATCAAATTGTTACATCAGGTTGAACATTAAGCACCGTGTAGACCACAAAGAATGAGTATAATAAGTAAGAAAAACAGTGAGAGTCGCGATAAGCTTTGACCGCGCGTCTAACGTCACTTTGTTTGATTTTGAGTTTCAGTACATGAATTCAGGCGTGGAAGATACCCTTTTCTTTTCGGGAAATTTCGGCCACAAGCATACAATTTGCAAGATTTCGATCTGCTGTCTTTTCAGCTGCTACACAACAAAAGCCTAACATTTTGTGGCAAACACTTATTCGATGGGTAATAATTATGTCTGAAATTTTAAAATAGTTTTATCAACAACAACATCAAAAAAAAAAAAAAAAAAAAGCTCAGCCCACGTAAGAAGAAGCAAGTGCGTGGAGATTTTTTTCTCTCCTAGGGTTTGCAATTTTGCTGCTCCTTCGCCGCCTCTCTAGCCGGGGGGCTCTTCCCCCATGGCTGCTCACGTTTTCCCCCCGCTTCCCACTTCTTCTCCCGCCATCGCTTCTCAGGCCACCTCTGTTCTTCCTTTATGGAAGAATCTTCTCACCACTACACCTCCCATTTCTACAGAGTTTTCACACTCTCTTTCCTTCGTCCCAAATCATAACTTTACAGCTGAGTTCACCAACGAACAGTTCATCGCCGGAGCCCCAGAATGGTCTATGTCCTTGATCGGCTACTCGATCGGTAAAAGGCCCTTTTACGAATCCTTGCTCTCGACCATCAAGAAGGCTTGGCCTCTAAAAGGTTCTCTCACTCTCCTCACCCTTGATGATGGTTTTTTTCTGCTGAAATTCGCTGCTTTGGAAGATTATGAGTATGCTTGGTCTGGTGGACCATGGTTTTTCTTTGGCAAGCCGTTTATTTTACAAAAATGGTCCCCTGATTTTGTTCCAAAGAGGGAAGAGTTCCCTTCCATCCCTCTTTGGATCAAAATCATGAATCTTCCCCTCTCTCTATGGACCCCTGAAGGAATTTCTAAGTTGGCTAGCTGTGTTGGTGTTCCGATTGTTGTTGATGTCCTAACTGCGTCAAAAACTAGATTGACGTTTGCGAGAGTTTGTGTACAAGTAACTAGCAACTCTCCTTTCCCGGAGGAAATATTTTACTCTGTGGACGGAAAATCATCTCCCCTTCGTGTTCAGTATGACTGGAAACCTGAACGATGTACCCAATGCGGATCGATCATGCACCCTCCCACCCTATGCCCCAAAGATCCAGTTCTAAAAACACAACCCATCACCCGCCCTCGTGGCAGAAGCTCTAGCCGCAAGCCTAGAACCACCCCGCCTCCGAAGTTGGTTATTCCTAAGCTAGCTCCTACCCTTAAATTGCCTAGCTCCTCCGCAAACCCTCCCCTGTTAACTATCCAGCCCCCACCACAAAACCTCACCACTGCCCCCTTCATCCCGAATCTAAACTCCCCTTCTGAAGAAATTCTGGACACGGCACACCAACCCTCTACAGGCCAGATTTCAAACCTCATCAACACAAAAAACAAGTTTGATGTTTTAGCTTCTCAAGACACTAACGAACCCTATTCTACAGCCAATTTAACCCTTCAAGCCACTAACCAACCTTCTTCCTCTAACATTGGCAGCCCACCTCAAACCTCCCCACGCATTCATCAACCTAACATCCCTCAACCCACCACAGATCTCTCCTCTGAACCTTCCACCTCCTCTTCTAACTCCACCAAAACCCAACAAACCCATAACCAAAGTCAAAGGCAAACCAGAGGCAAGCAAGCTAAGAAAGCCTCTACCCCTTCCCATAAGAATTAATGACCCTTCCCAACATAGCTGCTTGGAATGTCCGTGGGTTTAACAGCCCGGACAAGGTTCTCTGTTGCAAGCAACTAGCCAAAGACCATAACCTTGACCTCCTCTTTATTCTTGAAGCCAAAATTTCCCCCCATAACCTGTCTAATAATTGGTTCCAAGCGAATCACAAAGTTTTTCCTAATGAAGACTCTTGTGACAATTTCCTTTTTTCTAACCCCGGCCGTATCTGGGTTAAATGGAACCCTGGAAGTGTTAACTTCTCTCCCAGCCACATGTCTAGCCAATTCATTCATGGCATTGTTTCCGTTAACTCCACCAACATCTGTGCCATTACTGCTGTTTATGCTAGCAATTCCCACTCGGACAGACTTACTCTTTGGAATTCTATTCAGGATATTGCAAGTTCTATCTCTCTCCCTTGGGCTATCCTTGGTGACTTCAATTGCTGTCGGTTTATTAATGAAAAAGTGGGTGGCTCTCCACTTAACAACTCTTCTCTTGGGGACTTCAACAGCATGATTTTTAACACTGGTTTGTGTGACCTCTCTTCGGTTGGGCTCTATTTTACTTGGCACAATCAGCAACAACTGAATCCTATACACATTAAGCTTGACCGTATCTTGGTTAATGATCATTGGCTTGCTTTTTTCCCTGACTCCTTTTACAAAGTTGCAGATCCAAATTGTTCTGATCACTCACCTTTGATTCTGCTGAATACCATGGAACAAAAGAAAGGTCACAGATTCATGTTCAAAAATTTTTGCTCCAGATTTCCGGAATTTTGGCACACTATTTTGGAGGTTTTTTCCAAAACCAATGAGAGCAGCCCTTTAAGCTCCTTTTGTTTCAAACTTAAGACCATCAAGTCAATTCTGAAGCACAAAAATTGGTCCAATGCTAATACCATCCAAAGTGAGATCAATTCACTCAAGCTGCAACAACATCATGTTCTCTCCAGTATTCAATTGAATCCTCTTGACTGTCAACTTAATGTCAATCTTAATGACATTAAAACTAAGCTTAACTTCTATCATTCCACTCTTTCTAGTTGGATGAGTCAAAGAGCCAAAGTTAATTGGTTAACGCATGGAGAAGAAGATCTAAAATTCCTATACTCTAAAGTCAACATCAGCAAAAACCACAATCGCATCAGGCATATTGTCACTGAAAATGGGATTTTTTCTACTCATCAGGACATTGAGAGAGAGTTCATTTGCCACTTCTCCAGACTTTTTAATACCCCCCTATCTACAGCTGAGCAGACTAACTATAATTTCCCTGCTGGAAATGTTATCCCTAGCAATCTTATTGCACAACTCACTGCACCCTTCTCCAAAGAAGACATTAAGAACATTGTTTTTTCTGGTTCTAAAAACAAGGCCCCGGGTCCGGATGGATTCACTTTTGAATTTTATAGGGAAACCTGGAATGTTATCCAAAACCAGTTGTGCAATGCAGTCTCCTCTTTTTTCACTACTGGGTATATGCCTAACCAAATGAAAGCCACTGCTATTACACTCATTCCCAAATGTCATCATGCAACCAATATCAAAGACTTCAGACCAATTGCCCTCTGCAATGTTATTTATAAGATCATTGCTAAGCTCATTGCTAATAGAATGAAAGAGGTGATGCCATTCATTATTCACCCCAGTCAAGGAGGTTTCATTCATAAAAGAGTCATTTCTGATAATATTCTTCTTGGTGCTGATATTCTTGGGAATTTCAATCATAGAGGCAAGCAAAAGTATTTTTGTGCTAAATTCGACATCACTAAAGCTTTCGACACTGTATCTAGAGAGTTCCTATTCAAAAGGCTGGAAGCTAAAGGCTTCCCTCAGATTTTCATCAAATGGATCAAAGCTTGTACCACCAATGTCTATTACTCCATCTGTCTTAACGGGAGTCTTGAAGGTTATTTTAACTCCTCATCCGGTATACGTCAAGGCTGTCCCCTCTCCCCTTACCTTTTCAGTATTGTCATGGACTGTTTATCTACTTGTTTAGATTGTGCCTCTTCTACCTCCTTTGAAGGTTTCAAGGTCGGAGATTGTCATATATCCCATCTTATGTACGCTGATGACTTGTTAGTCTTTGGGAAAGCTTCATCTCACAATGCCAGAACTCTTTCTGCTATGCTTGGGGAATTTGCTGTTTCTTCTGGCCTCCATGTCAATCCGGTTAAAAGTTCCATCCTTTTCTCAAAAAACACTACTAATGCAGATGAAAATTGCAATATTCTTAGTATTCAGCAGTCTTTCTCCCCTCTGAAATATTTAGGTCTGCCAATTTTTTACAAAAAACTCAAAGTGGCTGATTTCCAACCATTCATTCATAAGATTTCCAAGCTTTTAGATGGTTGGAAAGCCAAAACTCTCTCCTTGGCCGGGCGGATCCAATTCATCAAGTTTACAATCTGCAATACGCTGTCCTACTGGATTAGAGGGTCCATTCTTCCTAAAAGCTGCTGCAAAATTATCAATAGAATGTGTTCTAGATTCACTTTTTATGGTAACATCAATGAAAAGAAACTTCATTTGATCTCTTGGAAAGACACTTGTACCCCTAAGAATAAAGGGGGGCTGGGCATTGCTTCTATTGACTCTCTCTATCACAGCTCTTCTTGCTCGCTTATTTGGAGATTTTTAAACTATGATTGTTTACTGTTTCAATGGTGGAGAGCGAACTACCAATCTCTGTGGCGTGATGTTTCTGGTAACTGCTCTAGATACTGGAAATTTCTATGTGCCAAAGCTTTAGATATCAAAAATTGCATCTCTTTCACTATTAGTGCTGATAGTTTACTCTACTTTATTTGGGACCCTTGGTGTGGAGGATTCTCTATTGCTGACTACTTAAAAGAAAAGAATATTATTGCCAATTTCTCCCAGTTTTATAATATGAAGGTTTCTAGTTTTATTCTAGATATGAATTGGGATATTCCACATTGTTTTGACAATCACATTGGTAGACTTATCCGTGCGGTTAAAATTGAGAACCAGCCTGCAGCTCATTTCTGGCTTGGTAACCACAATCCTCTTTTTACCAATTTTACTGCTCATTACTATGCTCACTTGGATACTGTTGAGTGGTTTAAACACATCTGGCACAAAAAGTACTCCTTACGTTTTGCTGTTTACACTTGGTTGGCTTTCAAAAGAGGTCTTAAAACTGCTGATGCTCTTGCTATCCGGGGGATCATTACTCAAAATTGTTGCTGTTTCTGTCATTCTCACCCGGAATCTATTACGCACTTGTTTTTTGAATGTGATTTTTCCTTCAACATTGCCAAAACTGTGTTGCCTTGGCTTAATAACTGGCTGCTGAGACCAAACTTGAGCCAGTTATTTGATAGTATTTTGGACCAAAATTATTCTGCTCACTACACCAATATCTATCTGCTTTCTGCTTCTGCTATGGTCTATTTCCTATGGAGAGCCCGTAATGATAGAATTTTTGGTGGTATCTTGGACTGCCATAACACTGTGATCTCAAAAATTAAGAAGGCTTTGATTTGGAAAATGCAAGGATGGAAGAAAAGTTGAATTTTTTGCCCAGGTTTTCCTGGTGGTTCTCCGTTGCTGACCCTTGTATCTTGCTGTTGACGTATTTCTGGATTGCTGCTATCTGTTTGATTTCTGGAATTCTATGGCCGAGCACTGTTTCTTTTTGGAAGGACGATGATGAATGCTGTGTTTCAGCTGCCTCTCGGACGGTCTTTTTGGCAACCAGAGGCATCGCTCTTGTTTTTGACCCGGCTCCTCGACAGATCATTGATGCTTACTTGAGCGACCTGAGTCCTTCGTGGCTGTCGCCACTCAGTCCCCCTCTCTTTTTTTGTAGGCTTTTGTAATGTTTTTGCTTCTTAAGAATTCTAAATCTCTTTTTGTTTATGAGATTTAGGATTTTATTTCATAGGTCTTCAGTTTTTACTGCTTTTTTCTTTACTTGTAATTTTTCATATCAATGAATGGGCTTTGCCCCAAAATTTCCCAAAAAAAAAAACAACAACATCAAGTCTTTGTCCCACTAAGTGGGGTCCACTACATGAATGCTTTTTCGTCATTATGTCCAGTTAAAAATCAAATTCTCATTTAAAATTAATAAAGAAAGATCATTTCTAATATTTTCTAACCAAGTTTTTTTAGTTCTAACTCTACCTTTCTTAACAAAAGTCAAATCTCTTTATATTTCTCCATCAAACCTCTCAATAAATATGGCTTCCATAGTAGACCTACCCGACATGAATCCAAATTGATTTTGAGAAACATTAGTATCATGCTGCAACCTACGCTCCATAACTCGCTCCTATGATTTTAAAGTATGACACATTAACTTAATTCCTCTATAATTCACACACTCTTGTGCATCAATTTTATTCTTTAAAATATGAATTAACACACTCATTCTCCACTGATCTGCATCTTTTTTGTCTTCAAAATAGTATAAAAAAGTTTAGTAAGCCAAGAAATTCTTTCATCTCCTAAGCATTTCCACATCTCTATTGGAATATCATCAGGTCTAACAACTTTTCCACACTTCATTTTCTCCAAAGCCTCTCTAACTTCGGTTTTACTTATACGTCGATAAAAATAAAAATATTTATTTTCATTTAGGGTGATAAAGTCACTAAAATCAATCTTATTTTCACATTCTTCATTAAAAAGTTTAGCAAAAATACCTCATCCACCTTTGTTGAATATCATCTTCTAAGAAAAGTAATTTTTGATCTTCATCCTTAATACAGTTCACATGAACTAAATTCTTACCACTCCTACACTTTGTTAGGCTAACTTATACATATATCTTTCTCCCTCATTAGTATCTAATCCATTATATAAATCATTAAAAGCTAAGCTCTTTGCCTCGTAAATAGCTTTCTTAAATTCCTTACGAGCCTCTTTATAACTTTCTGAATTATCATAATTTTTACATCTAAACCAATTTTTATAAAAAATCTTTTTATTTTTTATATTTTTTTTGCATATTTTGATTCCACCACCAATTATTTTTCTATTATGAGTTTTTCCCTTTGAAACACCAAGCACATCTTTTGTAATATTCTTAATGTCGCAAGCCACTTTTTCCCAAAGAATATTGGCATCCTCATGCACAGATAGAATCTTAAAATCTAAAATTTTACTCTCAAAAATACTTTTATTAATATTTTTTAAATGCCCCCATCTAATCCTATAAAATTATTTTACTTTATTTTATATTTTTTTCCCTTTATCTTAAATTTCAAAAATAATAATCGATGTTGGGTACATAAATTTCATTCGGAATAACTTTACAATTTTTTAATCTAAACGATCTAATTTTTTTATAAGAAAATAAAAAATCTACTTTTTACTATATATATTTTTATAAGTGATAGGATGTGCATCTCTCTTCTTAAATACTGTATTAGTTATTAAGAAATGATAAGCTAAACAAAAATCTAATATAGTCTTACCACCTCTCTACTAACATGTCCATTTAAATTTCCTCTAATAAAAACTCTTTCTTCTTGAGGTATCTTTTGTATTAAATCTTGTAAGTCATTCCAAAATTTTAATTTTGAACTCATATCCAAACCTACTTGAGGAGCATAAGCACTTATAATATTAACAATCTTAACATCAACAATAATCTTTAAAGCTATAATTATATCTCCAATTCTATTAATTTATATAACATTATCCTTCAAACTCTTATCTATAATCACACCTATGCCATTTCTAGTACCACTCATACTCGAAAACCAAAGTTTATATCCTAAACTATTAATCTCCTTAGCTTTTTCTTCAACCCATTTAGTTTTCTGAGTGCACATAATATTTATCTTTCTATGAATCATAATATCTATTAATTCCATTAATTCTTTTGTAAGGGAGCCTATATTCCAAGTTCTTATCCTAATTTTAGTTTCGTGGACTAGCTTATTTGCCATCATCCGTCCTTGATGTGAAAAAATTTTCCTATTTAACACTACACTTGGGCGTCGTAGTGGCCCTTGCACACTTGTCATTATATTTAGGTCTTACAGTGTGTCGCTTTCAAGGGACGCCCTAGAATTAACATAATTTTTTAAACAATTTATGTCATGATTATTCGACAAGTTTTACGCTGGATGTCGACTGCCTAACACAACCTTCTAGTTTTAAAATTATTTTAATTTTGTAATAATTTAAAACTCAAATTAATATACTCAATGATGCATTTGAAAAAAAATGAGTTATTTTAATTTTAAAATGAATTGATATATGTCATACATATAAAAAATATTTCACTTGATCAGCACTGAGTGATACACTATTTATATTTGAAACTTCGGGATTAAGTTTAGAACCTTTTGAACTTAAATTTAAGAAATCTTATAGTCAAATTGTGTCGCGGGATTAAGATGGATCTAACAAGACCAAAAATGAGCCTGTTGGATTTTAAATAGTCTTAAATAAAAAAACTGAATAAAAGTTAAAAATATATTAATCAAATGATCTTCAAATTTTGTATGCTTATATATAATCAAATTGAATAGCTCATAGATAAGAAATAAATAAGCCCAATAATATATTGTAAGGTTATTAAGGCATTTAAGTGCTAAATGAATATTCTATAATAAAAGGAGATAATATGAGCCATCTAATAGTGTGTTATACTGAAAGTATTTATGGCACTACAAGAGGAGGAGGGGGGGGGGGGGGGGGGGGGGGGGTTTCGGTTATAATATAAGAAAAAAATAAGCTACAAAACTCTTCCACAAAAATAAAAAAAAGTAATCTATAGTGTGAAAAATAAATTTCAAGAAAGTAAAAAGTACACAAACCGAATTTATAGTGGTTTTGTTGAAATCAATCTACATCCACTCCTCCGAGGTCCTCCTATTTGGGTATTGCACTAAAAGTGACACTCCTTTATCATATAGCTAGAGAGAGAAGCC
Source organism: Dendrobium huoshanense (assembly GCA_016618105.1). Classification (NCBI taxonomy): domain Eukaryota; kingdom Viridiplantae; phylum Streptophyta; class Magnoliopsida; order Asparagales; family Orchidaceae; genus Dendrobium; species Dendrobium huoshanense. The sequence goes on from CM028351.1 coordinate 8,539,860, forward strand.
ATTCTCCCTTGACCAGGAGGAGAATGACATTTACAGACTCTTAAGAATCTCCCTTGTTTAACCTCCTAGTCCACTGGAGATGTCTTCCCTTCTTTAGCTCCTCACTCCTCCCAGAGATGTCAATCCCTCCTTTTGCCTCCTTGACCCAACGGAGATACTGATTCATCCTTTTACCTCCTCGGCCCGACGGAGATTCTGATCTCTCATTTCGCCTCCTCGACCTAGTGGAGATGCCAACCCTCCTTTTGCTCCTCACAACGGTGGAGATACCATCCCTCTTCTTACCTCCTTAGCTTGGCTTAGTGATTTGCCGATCCCTAGCCTCCTCGGCCAGTGAGTCTTTCGCACAAAGGACTCTTGTTCTTAGAACTCCTCTCTAAGATCTCCACCAAAACATAACATGATAACCAAAGGTACATGCTAGTTAGAACAACAGTACAAATCCCCTCACACCCCTTGATTCCCTTAAGCAAACTCCCTCTCTTAGCCTTACCTCCTCTCTCTCCCTTGTAAAGTGGACACCCTTCAAGCTCTCTCCTATGAAAAAATATCTCTTACTACTTAGGAACTCTTTTTCCTAAGGACATAACAAGAGTTTATAAAGTGGGCTTAAAAAATCCTAATTTTTAATTTTAAGGCTTCGAATCATATAATAAGAAGCATTGATCTTACGATACGATTAGTTCAAGCAAACCATAAATCAGTCAAGATGAACCAAAGTTTTTCCAATGAGTTTTTGGGTGGATCGTACAGTATAATAATATATCATACAATACAATCACTAATGGTGATTTGATCTAGTTTGATTCTTTAATCCTTAGAATTAAATTAGGTAATTTAAATTATTGTTTGGATAGTATAATCATTTCTATTTTAAAATTTTAAATTTGCCTAATTTAAGTAACTAGGATTTGATGGCGAGGTTTCTAAAAAAAAGTTGATCATCCTATATAATGTGTTGGTCGTACAATACGATTAGTTATAACCCAATTTAATTTAATCTTATTTAATTTAATATTTGAATTAATTTCTATTTAAACATAACATATAGTATCATTTATAGAACAAAATCAAATATTCAATTTTACACCTCCTTGTGTGTGTGCAATTTTGCTTAGCCAACATATACCTAATACAGAAAATGACTCAAAAATAAAAAAATTACATACTATGTTAAACACAAATAACTTAATTATACAGAGATAGCTTTTCTGGAGGAAATTTTCTACGGAAATAAACCCGTTAGAATTTTCAGGAGGCTTTCCAACATATTTTAAATAATTTTTGAAAAAATCAAATATTCGTAATTTAATTAATCAATAATTTTATCGTTTATTTTAATTAATTATTATTTTAAAAATTTTATTTTAATTGATTATTAATTTAATAAATTAATTTAATTAATTGTTATTAATAACTTATTTAATTAAATTTAATATTTTATTTTAAATTTTTTTAATTATAATTTTTGTATGATTATAGTTTAAATAAAAAAAGTAATACTTTTGGCGCATTTGCCCTTCCAACAAACTAGTTGGGACTTTGGAATTTATTTCAGGCATAGTTCGAATCCCACAGGCTACACGCGGCGGGCGATGCAGGCGAGAGGGCAGAGTCCAATGTGTGCAGGCTTCCAGGTAGGCGTTCCCGAGCATGTAGTGTGCAACACGAGCAGGCAGCTTCATTTTTTAAATGAATTTTTCTTAGAGGCTGTAATTTTTGGAAAATAAACCGTTGATTTTAGTTTCCTAGCTATATGATTTATATTGGAGGAAAAGAATCCACCGAAAAACCTAATCTTCGTAAAAAATTCTCCTATTTTCGCCAAAAATTCTCCCATTTCTGTTGGAAATTCACCGGTAATGGATGATTTTATGTAGTGTCGGTCTCTTGGATTACAACATATATAAATTTGGCCAAATTTAAAAAAAATGTCTTACCAAAATATTATATGTAGACCATCATTTTTCACACAAAATGATCTAAATTTGAGTTTAGAGAGAGCTTTGAGATATGAAGAACTCTACTTACTGTATGAGGCCAATAATTCTCACCAGCTACTGCTATCATCTAACTATTTTTGTTTCACAACTATCGCTTGTCCTTTGTCATCCAATCATCATGTCTCAACCGTCTTCACCTAATCAACATAATTTTTCACTATCGACTACCATCAAACAATCATCTCTTCACTGTTGTCACTTTCCAACTATCATCTTAACATTATCACCCAACTTACACCATCCATCACAGCATCTTCAAAGATCAGTTTGACTCGTATTTTTTTAACTTTTTTTTTTGTTTTTAATATAAGAATTTTGATGTCCTCTACTTTTTTAATCTTTGTATGTCTGCGCTAAATCTTATGGGATGTTTGGTTGACTGTAAAGTAAATGCAATGTAAAGTAAATATTTTGAACCTGTTTTGTTGGTTGTAAAGTAAATACAGGGGAACTAATTTTCTTTTTAGATGAATGTATGCAAAGTAAAGTAAAATCAATTGATTTCAAATGGCATGTACTCATGGTAGCTTGGGATGAAGAGGGAAGAAGTGGATGTAGATCCTAAGAAGCGGTCGCTATATGAATCAAGTGTAGAGACATGTGAATGGGGGGGGGGGGGGGGGGTTGTGGAGTCAAATGTATGATGGGCAAGGCCTTGTGTACGGTTGAGGAAGATGGGTCTTTGGCCCTCCTTGAGTGGAGCCCTTGGCATGTGAAACATAGCAAACAAAAGAGGAAGGAGCCTAAGAAGCAAAATTGTGCATATCTTCCTTCATGTTGAGTCTTGCGGATCTTCTTACGTACGAAGTCAAACAACAACGATGGAGCAAAGATGGAGCCAAAGAAGCAACTCATCACCCCAAGCAACGAAGTTGAATGACAATGGAGAAATATAGAAGATGAAAAACAAACCCTAGTATATAGCTCTACCTAACGTGAAGTAGGAGGAAGAAACGAAGAAGTATTCCTGTTGCTGCTTATCTCTCCGACCTATTGAATTCTTTTATGGCTCGATTTGAGAGAGTTTTTTTTTACCCGCAAAATAAACTAAAGCTAGGAATTCCAAAAACATTATGAATTTACTTCACTTTACACAAGTGTCCAAACACCAAAAATTAAAAAAAGGCAAATCATTCACTATGATTTACTCAAGTGTCCAAACACCAAAAAGTAAAAAGTGCCTTTGGCATTCATGGGTATTATGTTTGAAATGATGTTGTATTATATGATCCAAGTATATGGTTTAAATGATTTATATTATATGCTTTAGTTGAATTAAGGAAAATTTAAATAAGAACACATGCTTGTTTGAACCTTATTTAACCATGTGATGTTTGAAAGATATTGTGTCATATATTTCTTCAAATATTATTTGAACTTGTTTTGGTCTAGTAGAAACATATCTAGACCATACCCAAAAATAGTTGGAACCTTACTTGGCTTGTTTGAATAACATTAAAATCATGTTCCAGTATGGCTTGAAGTTAGAATATTTAAAGAAGTTTTGAATAGTAATTGGACTATTCGAATCATACCCCAATATGATTAAAACAAGGCTCAAAGAAGGTTAAAAAAAGACTCAAATTATTTCAAAATAAGGTTCTATTCATATTTAGATGTATTTTGCACATTCATCTTACCTTGCTTAAACTAGTCTTAATTGTGCTTATATTTTGAGCAATTTTGTTTTGAAGGTGAATCATAAACTATGAATTTTCATCAGACGGAGCAAATAATTAATGGTTCAAACAAATATTGTTTACAAGATCTCCTAGATCTTACATATAAATTAATAAAGACTAATAAGGAAAAAATTAACTTAGCTATAGCTGATGTACCATTACGGTGGAACAAAGTCCATGATGTCAGTTCTTCCAATAAAAGAGCAATAGAATATTATATTGCTTTCTTCTTGGATGATATATTCAAGTTTTTTCAATATCAATCTCCCATTTGAGTTTCTACTTTTACAAAAGGGATTTCAACAACAAATTATATATAAATGAGGATGATCCAAAGTAAGTCCACTCGTTATTTTTTTGCTAATTTTAGGATTGATAAAAAGTGATATTGTGAATATGCAAGTTGCAAATAAAGGTGATGTTATGGATAGATAATGATGTAGACAGCCAAGCTGTACAAATAACTAAAACTGGTAAAATGAAGCTGTAAACACTACAGAAAAATCACTCATTATTGACGATTTTAGCCGGCGGTTAACACATGTTTTCTGGTGGTTATGTAAAACGTCGGCGGCTTTTCGGCGGTTTACAAACCGCTGGAAAAAAAGGCACCGGAAACCGTTACCGGCGGTGTTTTTCCGGCAGCTTTTTTCACCGGTGGTTTTTCGATGGTTTGTACAAACGGTTAGCTTCCGGCGGCCGTAGTGCCGTTGACTGCCGGTGTTTGTACATGCGACGTACCGGCTATGAAACCGTCGGAACAAACACCGTCGTTATCATCATATAGACCACCGGTTTGCCGCCGGTAATAGTACCGGTGGCCTACCAGTGGTTAGGGCCGAAGGAATTGTCGGCGATGTAACCGCCGGCATGTCGCCGGACTACTGTCGGTATTTAGCAGCGGCTATCTTCGATTTCCGGCGTCGTCAATTAGCCATCCGGTATCAAAATTTCTGGCGGCCAAAAAATAATAGTTTCCTAATATAGATCAGAATTCTTCGTGTACCGAGTTAGGTTAGTTGATTCTTCGTGTACCTTAGGGCTAAAAAATAATATTTCATAATATAGATCAGAATTCATAAATTACCCTTATATTGTAAGGAATAATAACTATTAGAGATGCTTTAGGTATAAAATTACATCTTGTCCTATAAAATTACACATGAATGAGATGTTTCAATCGAAGAAATAAGGAGTGTTATCACATTATGTCTAATAGTGAAACCAAATAATAGTTTAAAGAGGAAAGAGGTGTAATGTAATTAATATAAGTGCAGTCAATGTTGACTTAAAGGCTATGGTTGAGTGACTGAGGCTTCATTTGTGATAGATTTCTTACTGTCTTTTAAAACAGTTTTTAGTAAATAAAATTATAGTTAAAAAATTTTTTGTACTAAAAAATTGTTTTAAAAAATAGTAAGAAAATTATCTCAAATAAAATCTTACATGACCAACTACCTGCCACATTCTTAATAGCTATATATATATATATATATATATATATATATATATATATATATATATATATATATATATATATATATATATATATAATTTTTTTTTTTTTTGTGATGAGCTAGGAAGCTCCGTTCTTAGGTCAATGAGAACCTCGGTCGACCTAGCATGCAACCCACACCAATTTACACTGGCCAATACTTAAGGCTTTCACTACTTGTCAAGGAATTTGAACTAGGGACCTAGGTTTTGCCCAGGCGGCTCTTCTCCACCCGGATTGGCATATATTTAAAAAAAAAATTGTGATATGATGTCAGATACTTTTGGATTTTTTCAGTTTCATGTTATTATTTTTTATTTTGCAACTAGTCTTTAACGAAAGTTTAAAATTTATGTTAATTATTAATTAAGCTTTTCAGTATTAAAACAAAACCGATTTAAATTAAAATAAAGAGTTGATTTGTAATTTTTTAGAACCGACTTCATTAATTAATTGGATTTAAAAATTAGTAAAATTAAACTAAGAAGTTGCTCGATACGATTGTAACGTTTCATAAAAGTAATTGGAAAATTGCTATGCGGAAAATACCTTAGCTACTGTGGTTGCAAAAATCAACTTTCATTATAAATTTTTTAAAAAGTTATGGAAAAGTAACAAATATTAGTCATATGAAATAATAATTGTTATATGATACGCAAATCAACGAGAAAGATATCCCATGCAGACACTAAGGTTTCGTTTGTGATAGCTTTTTTGTTGCTTTCTAAAATAGGTTTTTAATACAAAAATTACTTGAATTAGAAGTTTTTATACTAAAAAATCGTCCTAGAAAACAATAAGAAAGCTGTCTCAAATCAAACCTAAGTGTCTGTTTGTAGCTTTTTTTAAAAATGGTTGTGAAACTGTTGTATAAAAAGTTTTTTTTTTTTTTAAAGATGTAAAAAAACAGCTTCCTAATGCATATATTTTTTTTAAATAATAAGAAAATAGTAGTCAAACATAAACTATGATTACGATCTGAAAAACAAAGACATCAAGAAATTTGCCCAAACAGATGCTTAAGGCTTCGTTTGGGACAGCTTATTATTTCGTTTTTCATATCGCAGACATATATTTTAGTTGATCATTATTTTTTTTAATTGCTTTCAAGGGATTATTATACTAAAAAGTTACTCTTATAACCGTTTTAAAATTTTAGTTGATAATCCCTTTTACTTACGCACGATTATCATGATTTAGTTGCCTGTGGAGTACAAATTTAAAAGATTATTTAACGACTTTAATCCCATCACCCTTCCAATGGATTATACTATCGTGGACTATGATTACTTGGTCAATACATTTTTTATTATGATGAGTTGGCTAAAGCTATGCCGTTCGATCAAATCTTGCAAACAACTAGCTGCTCTCTATCAGATTTCATTTCCGTTGGGCTTCACCCATGAGACAGAGAGATGGGAAACAAAGGAATAGAAGCTGCTTAATAGAAATTACATTGCATTAGTTACAGGAATTGCTTGCAGACATTTTTTATATATAAGCATTGAAGCTTAGAGGAGAGTTGCAAGTAATCTTGGATTTGGGAGAATGCAATTTGATGATAGAATTTTCTGAGAGAGTGGCTACTCCATATCAAGTGATTATGTGCTGCCATTAATTAGTTTTTTTTTTTTTTCGGGGATATTTATGTTAATTAAGACAAATTCATACACATATCACATACACAAGATTCAAACCCAAGACATCTTGATTAGTAGCTGAAGCTCCCAACCAACATACCAAATTGAGTTGCGTAAATAGAAATTAGGTAACTTGATTATGGGAGTGGATGTGAATGATGGTGATTACAATGGAGTTGATGTGTTCTTTAATGAAATGATAGTCAATTTCGATATACTTGGTGTTAGCATGAATATGGAATTGGTTACTAAAGAAATTGTCAAAATATTATCACTATGAAATCGTTTTGATTTATAAATTGGCGTGTAGCTGGAATTCTTGGTCGAGCTGGCAAAGCCAAAATTTGTATGTTGCAATAGTGGCTAAGACTTTGTATTTGGCTTATGTAATGCACTGGCAACCATGCTTTGTTTCTTAATGCTCCACGATACTAAGATGTTCCCAAGGTAAGAGCAACATCTTGTTGTGGATTGGTGATACTAAGAGTCCCTAACCCAATTAGAGTTCAAATAAGAGTGAAGTGTGAGAACTTTTTTGAATAGGTAAATCATAGTGAAATGTGACATGGATGTAACAAAGAGACGTTTTGGTAGTTGGTGATCTAAAGTGGTTGATGCTTGTGTTGGCATAATTGATTAACAGCAAAGGAGATTTTGGCAAGTAATTTTGATGAATTGTAAGGAGATATTGAGATGTCGGTGGAGAGCTAGGTTGGCCAAGGGAAATAAAGGTGTCTTCAGTTCGGTTGGTTTTAGGGGGAGGGGGATTGAGTATGAGGCCAATCCCAACTTATTTAGTAGTTCTATCGCATATTTTTCTTGGCTAAGAAACAAACCTTGAAGTGTTGTGAGAACTTGAATGCCCAAGAACAATTGGATAAGTCCAACTTCTTCATTTTCAAGCTTCTTCCACTACAGGAAAATCACTCATTATCGGTGGTTTGTTCCAGCGGTTAGCATAAGCTTTTTGGCGCGGCATTTTTGTAAAAAAACTAGCGGCTTTTCGGCGGTTAAAAAACTGTCGGTAAAAATCACGTAGGAAACATTTTATGGCGGTCTTTTTCCGACGGCTTTGCTCACCTGCGGTTTTCCGACAGTTCGTACCGCCGGTGGTTTTCCGGCGGCCATAACGCCGGTGACACTCAAAACCGGCGGCCTATCAGCTGTTAACCGCCGGTTTAGTTAAATTTTTTCGGCGGCCAAACCGCCGGCATATTGTCTATAACTCACTGGCGGTCATAACCAAAGAAATTACCGACGGCACCACCGCCAGCGTATCGCCGGAGAACCGCCGGAAACCGTTGGTAAGAAGCCATAAACTACCGGCGGTAATAGTAATCTTCCGGCAGTTGATATTAGCCGTCTGGTATCGAAGTTTCTGGCGGCCAAACCGCCGGTTGGCCACCTGAAACCTGTAGCATTTGAAAAAAAAATGATAGCCTCCCCTCTATTTTATTGATTTTCAACCTAAACTCTAATCATGTACAGAAAATACAATAATTTTTACAAATATGGGAAACACACCACTATAATCAATCACAACAATTATCATAAATATTTTCATCAAAATAAATCAACTCATAATAAGTTCATAACCAGATAATAAGTCAAACCAAATAATAAGTCAAACCAAATAAGTTCATCCACCAGTATGAATATCTTTCTTTTGACGACGTTGTTTTCTCAAGTTTGGCTTATACTGAAGCGCATTGCAGGTGCGACAATAAACTTTTGTATCATTATTCTTGTAGCATAACATTCATCCATTGATACATCAATCAATTTTTATAACAGTGAGACCCAACTTGGATACTAATTTCTTCGTTCGGAACAAATCTGAGGGAATTAAATTGTCTGTTGGATTAGTTTTCTTGAAAATACCAATGAAGTTATTGAAACAATCATAAGGAATATTATATTCAGTTTTAATACTTAGCATCCTCAATGCAATCGACAATTTCAAATAAGTTTTGCAACCGTCCCAAATTAGTTTTTGAGATGCATATAGTAACTCAAAGAATTTTTTTGTTTATACATTTGGTGGCTCTTACACACTAGCCCTTAAATTAGGACCTGCTACGTCAAAAATAAGTTCTTCATACGGTCTAGTCATTTGATCTTCATCAAATCTTTCAAAAGCTGTGGATGGACCGGCATGAGGATCTCTGTGTGGCTCGTACTCGCCATGTAAGGTCCAAATCCAGTAGTCTGGAAGAAATCCCCTACGATATAAATCAAGCTTCACATCATCGGGCATGAGGAATGCTTGATTTGTATGCTTTGAACATGGACATCTAAACATTTTATCGAACTTAGAGGAAGGCATTTGAGATGCAACTTGAATGAAAAGTCTCAACTCCCTGTATAAATTCATCTGTCAATCCTCTTCGACCCAGTAACAATCTGTTATACATCCAATATCTCTCTTCTTGGATAGTCATTTGGACGTTGAAGCAAACGTCTTCCTACATAGTTATGAAATCAATTATTAGAGTATATGCACCCTGAACAAGTGTACGCGCTATACTTTTGAACATATGTACTTTACTTGAATTGAAATGCATTGTAAGTGTCACAATAAAGCATTGTAGGTCTCACAACCATGTCAACTATTATTTGATCAAGCCCTAATCATATTCAATATTGGTGGAACAAACATGACCTTTAGGATTGCAAAGTTTACTTTAGTGACTGGGTTGAATCTTTAAGTATTTATAAATGATGTTTAGTTCACGAGAATGACAAGAAGTAGCAGGCTATTTGAAAGGTACTTTGATGGGGTTAAGAGTCCTAGAAACATAGACATTAAAAACTAATTGAATGAAGTGCATTAACAAAAATGATTTATGAAATCTTAGGTTGTACATGCTTCTTTGAAGATGGCATCCTTAACCATGAGAAGCACAATGTTGTCTTCGTTAAAATGATTCTCATGGTAAAAGCTTAGAATGTACTTTTTTAGATATCTGTGGGGTAGGATGTCATATGAGATGATATTATGAGGACCAAAAAGAGACATGTTACACTATGAGTTATATGTAGTAGGGAAATGTGCCTTAGTCCAATACAATGTAATTGTATATATATTATCACTAAGGTAGTTGGCTTATGAAGAGATGAAATGGATTTTATTTTCATTTTAGAGTTAAGAAATAGTTAAATAAGGTGAAGAGTTGTTAAATAATATTAAAATAAATAAGATTAGAGTATAAGTTAATGCATTACCAATCTTTCACAGAGCTTTTTTGTATAGGCCATCTCAAAAGAGGATGGACGAGGATTAAGAAGAAAGTGAGAAGGTGCCTACCATTGACCCAACCTTTGATTATGAAAGAACAAATGATAGGAGAAAAATAAGTAGAGTCTTTACCCTCTACACTGAATGTCTTATGTATGTTCCTTCTCTAAATGTCAGTTATCTTAATCATTCTATGAGAAGAGAATTAAATTGAAGGTTATTGATAATTCTCTTCCAATTCTTTTCTATGTTATAGGATTAGTTCTCAATGACATTTTCTCCCAACATAATTTTGTGAACCATAGTGCTAATGCCTTGGTTCCTCCTTTCTAAACCTTAAAATGATCCATATGGCAAGAATGTTACAAGGAGTTGATGGTAACCTTATGAGATCAATTTCTTGTGCAGCTAGGTTTATTGATTAAGTTATTGAGGGATATATATATATATATATATATATATATATATATATATATATATATATATATATATATATATATATATATATATATATATATATATATATATATATATATATATATATATATATATATATATATATTATTGATTATCTAGTGTACATCTTATTAATAAAATGACCATGCTAAATGTCCACCATCAACTTGTTTAAAATATTTCTCATAAATTGTCTCTCGACATTCACAAATGATTGATTTTCATTACCCATTAGCCACTAATGATTGTCATGTGTCTTCCTGATGTCCCAATATCCATAACTATTAACAAAATGACTAACATAACCACCCATTATTGCCTAATTTCTTATGTTTTCCATTGACTATCACTCAATGTTTATCAATAACTATTGTACAATATACACCAACAGTCAATGTATATCTTCTTGGTTTCTTTATCTACTTCTACAATAGAAGAGAAATCAAGTCGGCCATCCATTGTAGCATAACACCTACTAATTATTGTATAACATTATTAACCACCAATAGTTGACACTTATCTTCCTGCCAATTTTATCAAAAGAATGATTAAGTTAACCACCTAATATCATCCATTATTTGTTAATCTTATCAATCATTCCTTAAAACCTATCCATGATAAGCATTTAGCATCCATTAACCATTAATGCATGATGCATATATTTTTAATAACCTAGTTTTCAATCATATCAAGAAATAACCAAGTTGGTTGAACACCTTCACTTTAACGGCACTCAGAGGCCAATTTCGTGTAGGAGCGGAGAGTAGGGCGAGATCTTCAGCCTTGCTTTGATGCCAGAGTGGGGGCGATATCTTCGGCTGGAAGGACCTTATCGGTGGCCGGAGGGACCTTGTCGGCAGCCGGAGGGAGCATCTCGATCGCGAGAGGGAAGAGAAGATGATGGAGAGTGTCACGCAGGAGAGAGAGGAGTAGGTGAGTAAATGAAATGGAAGGCTCGGCGGCTTATTTTAGGGCATTTTTTGGCGGCTTTGAGGCGGTTAAGACCACCGGAAATAATTCACTTAACACCAGCGATTTAAACCACCGGTAAAGTGCCTGTAAGAACTAATGCCGGCAAACTAATCGGCGGTTATTTGATCGCCGCTAATTCCGACAGCTTTAAATTAAATAACTGTTGGTTAGACCACTAGTAAATATCGACAGTTAGACTGTTGGTTAAGCCACCGTTAATACCGGCAGTTACATAACCGCCGGTCCAGACCACCGGTAATTAATGAATTTCCTATAATGTTAATTCTAAAATTTAAATTTAGATTGTCAATTAATTTTGAAATGAGTTCAAAGTCAATATATGTTATTAGTGTGTTGTCAACATGATGAAGAACATATATGTTTTTACTGTTGTGATGATAATGAAGGAGAGATGGATTGGTTAAACTAATTTGGAATCTCTAATAGTGTATGGAACTAGTAAAACTATTGATACAAAACTTATTTGAGTCTGTAGATGGCCTTGTAGAAAAGACAAACATTATTTGAATATTGTGAATCATGAAATTGTGGTGGTTGTTTCATATTAGCCATCTTTTGAAGAATGCCATGTACATTGGAAATATCAAGTGTCAAAACAATCAAGTTATGATGGGTGCCACTGCTAAAAGAATTATGATATATGGTTATTATTTTAGTATATAGGCTAAAGGTTTCATTATAGTCCAAGTACTCTTGTTGTTTTGGTTAATTAATTCTTTAGCAATTAAGAATACTTTGTAGTGAGAGTACTTTTATTTTGTAAGACCATCAAAACCTAAAACATTATATGCACTAGAGGAAGAAATAAGGTTCAAGTTCCTTGTCTTTGTAATTCATTGAATTCATGAGACATTACTTAACTCCATTTAGGATCTTTGATAGATTTTTTGAAGCAAGTCGAGCCAAGAGTTGTGACAATAATTTTATGCATTTTGATGAATTTATTTGGGTGCCTATTTTCAATCTAGTAGACATTAGATAAGTTCTGGTAACTGGATGAAGATCTAGCTAGTTTTATGGTTGGGTAGTATATGTTAGATAAGTTGGTGAAGTAGTGGCAATGGAGACTGGTGCGTTAGAGTTGGAAGATAGAGATATAGTATAGGTGAAAAGTTGCATGTAATATTGGACAAGTTGGTTTTGTTAAGGGATTGGAAAGAGATGTTGGTGTGATAAGTAGAGGTTAAGTAATAAGGGATTGAGTTGTAGTGTGATAGAGTTTGAGGCCATCTTTTAAAAGAGACAAGAGTTCTTATAAAATATAACATAGCCAGATATAATTAGTTTACATGTAGTAGGATTGAAGCATTTGTACCCCTTGTGTATTGAGGAGTGGTCCAAGAAGACAAGGTGAACTAATTATAGGCAAGTTTATGGAATGTTGATTTAAGCTAGGTGGTAACATGAGTAGCCAAAAACTTTAAGTTGTGTGTATGTTAGAGCTTATACATGAATTGATATGGGGAGTTCATATTTGTTATTTGGAATGGTAGTCTATTTATAAGGTATGAAAAGATAAGGGGTGTTCAGACCCAAATTAGTCAAAAGGGTAATCTGACTTCGATGAGAAGTGCTCTTATGGTATCTAAAAGACGACAGTGCTTGCATTCATAAACATTATTTTTGAGGTGTATGGACAACTATTTTGTTGAAATATACAAACTTGAGTAAGAAATTTTTAAAGAGTTGTATTTGAATGTTCAGGATAGAGAATTTTTAATAATTATATGTAATGGATGAATTTTTGGTGGTATCTGTAGAGAGAGTTGCTATTTGCATGTTTCTTATTCTTGCAACTTGTATTATTTTGATGATTTCAAATATTATTATTTTTATATATCTCCTAACACTTTTTGGAAGTTTTATTTTTTGCTCTAGTGTGTACTAACATTTCAGGAAAATCAACTCCAAGCAATGAAGACTTCAAACTATTCATACGTAAATCACATTTTTTTACATGAAAGAGAGTGATTGTAATTGAGTGAAAAAATCACAACACACTCTTAGGGGATAAATTTTTGTGAATTGATCGTACGGGACGAACCATGTGTGTACGGGACGATCATGTCAATTAGCCCCTCAGAAGAGCAACGGATTGAACATACGAGGAGAAAATTTTCTAAGTCCTATTCGTCCAGGACGAATTTAATATTCGTCCCGGGACGAAACTCTCTGGATTCTCACTCGCAATATTCGTTCGGATGAAGAATACGGTTCGTACCGGGACGAAACTCTCTGTATGAGTTCGTACCGTACGAAATTAATTTTCGTACTGGGACGAAACTCTCTGTATGAGATCGTACATGACGAAATTTATTTTCGTCCCTGGATGAAACTCTCTATTTACAATCGTCCCAGGACGAAACCTATTCGTCCCAGGACGAAACCTATTCGTCCCAGGACGAACTGAATCGACTTAAGTCAGTTGGTTACGTCCTAAAGAATTTTTGGAAACCGACCTATGAAATAACCGTTTCGTATCGGACGAACATAGTTTGTACGGGACGATAAGCGTGTACGAACACAGTTCATACCAATTTACATTAGGTTCGTTTCCAGTACTTTAAGTAAAATCATCCAGGATGATCCACGATCATACGAGACGATCCACTGCGAACAGAATTGAAAACTTGCAGTTTTGGGCGGTTTTTCTTGTCTTCTGTATAAATAGTCCAAATTAGACTGTCACCTTTTTGCCATTTGATCTTCGTGCCTATTGAAAGAAAAGTCATGGAGAGAGTGTGAGTAAGCATTCAAAGGAAGATTCCTACCGCTGGATCGTGAAGGGTTCACTTGTTGTTTAAAGGTAAGAATCTCTACTTGTGAATTGGGATTACTTCACTCTTTTCTTCCTTCTTTCTAGATTTCTTGTGAGAAGATCTGTCAAGGAGATTCGGTTCTCTGCCGACACTTGGAGAGTGTAAACAGACGAAGGGTTCTCTGCCGACACTTGGAGAGTGTGAACAGCCGAAGGGTTCTCTGCCCATACTAGGACAGTGTGAAAGGACGAAGGGTTCTCTGCCCACATTAGGAGAGTGTAAAAGGATGAAGGATTCTCTGCCCATACTAGGAGAGTGTGAAAGGACGGACGGTTCTCTGCCAACACTTGGGATTGTGTAAAAGGACGACGGTTCTCTGCCGCATCGGGTAATGGTGAAAAAAGTGTTTGTAAAGGCTTCTCCGCCTTGCTGTGGGTGCAAAAGGAGAGACACTATTGGTATTAGTGCAATACTAAGAGGGTGCCTCTGGAAAGTGGATGTAGGTCTGGTTTAGACCGAACTACTATAAATCTTGTGTCGTTTACTTTACTGCTTTTTATTTACCACATTTTTCTTTTGTTTTAAAAATTTGTGGTTGAAAAACTTTTCTATAAAAATTTCTTTAAAAGTTTAATTTTGGTACTACTAAAATTTAAAAAGAGGGTTAAGTTTTAAACTACCAATTCAGCCCCCCTCTTGGTAGTCTTGAGACATTAACTTAGGTTTAACAACCTATTCACTAGACTCAACAAGTGGTATCAGAGCTTCGTTTCAAAATCATAAGTTTAAATTACTTTTTGATTAACGTAGATGGCTACATTTGGAAACCAAAATACACCTGAGGGTTACTTTATTACTAGACCTCCACTGTTTGACAATATACCTTTTGATTTTTGGAAAACACATATGTCTACTTTCTTACAGTCACTTGATTATCGTATGTGGATCTTAGTCCAGGAAGTTTATACAAAACCAACTAGATTAGTTGATTGAGTTAGGGTAGAAACACTTTTTGTAGATTGGACTATAGAAGAACGTGACTTAGCTCAACTAAATGCCAAATGTTTAAATAGCTTCTTTTGTGCTTTAAAATCTGAAGACTACATGCGGGTTTCCACTTGCAAAAGTGGAAAGGACATATGGGATAGACTTTGTATAACTTATGAGGGGACAAATGAGGTTAAGCAATCAAGAATTAATATCTTGTTACATGATTATGAGTTGTTTCGCATGAAACCAAATGAATCTATTTCTGACATGTACACAAGATCCACACAAAATTGTCACTTCTTTGCATGCACTTGGTATGGAATTAACTAATGCTGAAATGGTTAATAAGATTATTCATTGTTTACCTACTGCTTATGATGCTAAAATTACTGCAATTACAGAGTCTAAAGATCAAAACATTTATTCTATTGACAATCTTCTTCGTTCACTCATTGCTTACGAGCAAGGGGTTAGTCAAAGAAAGATTGATGCAGGTGAACCAAGAAAGGAGAAGAATATAGCACTAAAAGTGGAAGACTCTGAGAGTGAACACTCAGAACTTGAGGATGAAGATGATATTGCACTAATGACAAGATAATTCAAAAGCTTTCTGAAGAGGAAGCAGAAGAGACGCCAGCAATGGAACAAAGGTAAGTTTAACAGAAATAGTAAGGTTTCTAATGAAGTAATTTGTTATGAATGCAGGAAACCAGGTCATATCAAGACTGATTGCCCAAAACTCAAAGCAACTCCTAGCAAGGAGAAGGTAGAGGAGAAACCAATTGTAAAGAAGGGCAAGAAGAAGTTTCAAAGAGCTTTTTGGGCGGACTCAACTTCAGATTCATCAGAGACTGAAAAGGAAGAAGAAGTCACCAATCTTTGCTTAATGGCAAATAGTGTAGATCAATCAGATCAAGAAGAGGTATGTGACTTAAGTTATGATGAATTATTTGAAGTTTCTAAACACATGCATGAGCATATAGGAAAATGAAAAAGATGCATGCTAGTGTAAGTCTAGAATTGGAAGAACTTAAGAAAGAACATGAAATCCTTAGAAAAGATCATGCTTTAATAGATGACAACCACATGAAATTACTTGATGAATATGATGATCTGAATAAAAATCATGAGAATTTAAAATCATCCTATACTGATCTTGAAAAATATTTTAAAATATTCAAGGATGAATCTGAGAGCAAAACATATTGAATCAATTATACAAATCGAATCTTGGAATATATGAATTCATTTTATAAATTGAAAATAAGAGCTCTTGAGGATAATAGGATACCCCCCAAACTTGAATATTTTACAAATCCTAAATATTATCCTAAATATATGGAATCCCTTAGAAGATAAACAAATGGTAGAAAACTTAGGAATACTTTTCCTAATGTCAAATATAATAATTGTAGATTATTTGGACATATAGCTCGCACCTGTACTTTGAAGATGAAATCTAATTTGGTGTGGAGACCTAAGATGCATAAACCTAGACATATCATACATGCATCTGATTATAAATTGCTAAAAGGTGAACCCAAACTTGTTGGGTTCCTAGGTCTAACATTTGATATTTTTGCATGATTGCTCTCACACAAGACCTCGTGGGAGCATATGGTACCTGGACAGTGGATGTTCAAAGCATATGACTGGAGATACTACTCAATTCATAACGCTGGAAGCCAGGAGTGGAGGCAAGGTTATACTTGGAGATAATACCACAAAGAAAGTGGTTGGATCAGGTATGATTGGAAATTTGAAAAACCTTTTTATTGACAATGTGTTATTGGTTGAAGGCTTAAACATAATTTGTTAAGTATAAGTAAGTTATGTGATAAGGGCTATAGTGTGAAATATTTACCTACTAGCTGCATATTAAGCCTAAATAGGAAAGATGTTTTAAATGGAAAAATGGTAAACAATGTTTACATGCTAGATTTAAATTGTATTCAATCTCCTACTGCTTTTTGTTTGAAAACTGTTTATGATGAATCATGGTTTTGGCATAGGAGACTTTGTCATTCTAGTATGAAAAACCTTAGGAGAATTACCCAAAAGAACTTAGTGAGAGGTATACCAAAATTAGACTTTACTAAGGATCACCTTTGTGATGCATGTCAATTAGGAAAACAAGTGAAGTCCTCTTTTAACTCCAATAAGGATCTTATGACTAGTAAACCATTAGAAATTTTACACATAGATCTTTTTAGACCAGTAGGAACTGTAAGTCTAGGAGGGAAGGTATACAGATTTGTTATAGTGGATGATATTCAAGATTCACTTGGGTTAGATTTCTATTTCATAAGAGTGAATCATTTGAGGAATTTAGAAATTTTTTGACTTGGATTCAAAGGAAATTAGGGTGTGAAATAATTTCTATACAAAGTGATCATGGAGGAGAATTTGAAAATGAAAGATTTGAAAAATTTTGTAAAGAAAAAGGAATTGATCACAATTTTTTTGTACCTAGAACACCTCAACAAAATGGAGTAGTCAAAAAGAAAAACAAAACATTAATAGAATCTACCCGAGCAATGTTGGCAGAATACTCACTTCCTAGACATTTTTTGGGCTGAGACGGTTAGCACTGCGTGTTATATTCTAAATAGGGTGAATGTGAGATCGAATTTAAATAAAACACCCTATGAGATGCTAAAAGGTAGAACACCTAATTTGTCTCATTTGCATGTTTTTGGTTGCAAGGTGTTCATTCATAATAATGGAAAATCTAACTTAGGAAAATTTGATCCGAAATCAGATGAAGGAATTTTTGTAGGATATTCAAGTGTTGGAAAATCTTATAGGGTATTCAACAAAAGAACTTTAGTCATTGAAGAAACCACACATATTGTATTTGATGAATCTGGAAATTTGGAAGAGCAAAGTGTTGTTGAAGATGAGATTGAGGAAAACTCCCAAAAAATTGAGAGAATAAATTTGGAAGAAAATGTGGAAGAAAATTTGGAATTAGAAAATTCTTTGCCTAGAGATTTGAGATTTTCTAAAAACCACCCATGGGAATTGATTATAGGTGAACCTAGTGAAGGTGTTCGAACTAGGTGTGAATTAAATAAAGAAGTCAATCATTCAGCCTTTATTTCAACTATAGAACCCACTAATGTTGATCAAGCACTTTCTGATGAATTTTGGATATTGGTCATGCAAGAAGAGTTGAATCAATTTGTAAGAAATAAAGTTTGGGAATTAACTACAAGGCCAAAAGATCAAAGTGTTGTTGGAACCAAGTGGGTGTTCAAAAATGAAATGAATGACTTAGGAGTTGTCATTAGAAATAAGGATAGATTAGTTGCTAAGGGGTATAATCAAATTGAAGGAATTGATTTTGAGGAGACTTTTGCCCCTGTAGCTAGACTTGAAGCAATTAGGGTTTTACTAGCCTTTGCCTGTTTTAAAGGATTTAAATTATTTCAAATGGATGTTAAAAGTGCCTTTTTGAATGGGGTAATTGAAGAATATGTTTTTGTAGAACAACATCCATGTTTTGAAAATTTCAAATACCCAAATCATGTTTTCAAGTTAAAAAAGGCATTATATGGATTGAAACAGACACCTAAGGCTTGGTATGAGAGGTTGAGCACCTTCCTACTTGAAAGATCTTTTGAAAAAGGAAGTGTGGATACAACTCTCTTTTTAAAGAAATTTGGAAAGGATATACTCATTGTTCAAATTTATGTGGATGATATTATTTTTGGATCTTCAAATAAAAATCTTTGTGATGATTTTTCTAAAACAATGAGTAGTGAATTTAAAATGAGTCTAATGGGAGATTTAAATTACTTTCTAGGTTTTAGCATTAAGCAACTTGAGGAAGGTACATTTCTTAGTCAAACTAAATATGTTAAGGACATCCTCAAAAAATTTGAAATGGACAATGTTAAACCTGTTAGTACACCAATGAGTTCCTCAGTTCAATTGGATAAGGACCTTAAGGGAAAATTTGTTGATCAAAAGAAATTTAGAGAGATTATTGGATCTTTACTTTACTTGACTGCTAGCCGACCAGATATTATGTTAAGTGTTTTCTTATGTGCTAGATTTCAATAAGATTCAAAAGAAGCACATTTGACAGCAATGAAAAGGATTTTAAGATATTTACTATGAACTCAGAACTTAGGAATTTGGTATCCTAAGTTTAGCTCTTCATTTGAAATGGTTAGTTATTCAGATTCTGACTTTGCAGGCTGTAGGGTGGATAGAAAAAACACTTCTGGAACATGTCAATTCATTAAAAATTTATTAGCTTCATGGTCTAGTAGAAAACAAAATTCAGTGGCCCTATCTACTGCAGAAGCAGAATACATTGCATTAGGAAGTTGTGTGGCACAAGTACTTTGGTTAAAACAACAGTTGATTGATTTAGGATTAACTATAGGCACTATTCCAATTTATTGTGATAATACTAGTGCTATTTGCATTTTTAAAAATTTTATTCAACATTCAAGAACCAAACACATTGACATAAGGCATCATTTCATAAGGGATCATGTATCCAAGGGAGAAATTGAACATATCCATGTTTCAACTGAAAATCAACTTCCAGACATTTTTACAAAACCTTTAGCCTTTGATACTTTCAGTGCATTAAGAACAAGGCTTGGTGTAATTGATTTAAAAGGTTAAATAAAAATGTTTTTGCAACATTGATGTTTTCGTAGTTTATGTTTTTGTGATTTTTTTTTATTTTTGAGTGATTTTTATTTAGAGTCTGTACATTTATCATTTTATATTGTGCTTTGTGTGTTTATTTTAATTTTCTTTGATAAAAATCCAAAAATTCAAAAATTTGTGTTAATCGTCTGGGATGAAAATTTTTCGTACTGGACGATGTGTGTGAAATGTCAATCTGCGTGGTTTCAAACCGTCTTAAGAGCAGTTTTTAATGTAGTTCGTCTGTACGATCTTCAAGTTCGTCCGAGACGAAATATTTTTTCTCAAACGTCGGGACGATTGAATGCAGCAGCTGAACAGATAAGACAGTTTTTATTATGAACTTCGTCCGTACGAACAGATGTCGATTCATAGCGGGGGACGATTTTCAACTTCCATTAAAATGAATTAAATCTTGATCATCTGTACAAACACGTGTTCGTTTGTACGATCGTCTTGGTCAAAAGTCTGTATGAATGGACGCTTCGTAAAATGTGTGATTACGAAAAGGCGTTAAATTTTTAACTCACTTGTTCGTCCATACGAAATATTTTCGTACAGGGACGAATCGAATTCGTACGGGACGAACCAAAATTTCGTCTGGTTTGAACAGTCGTTTTTCTTTAAATTTACGGCAATTTTTACTGAACAGTCACTCTCACACATCTCTTTCAAAGCCTTCGTCTTTTCTAATCCTTCAATGGCAAGTTCTAGCAAGCGCCAAAAGGCTTTGGCTAAGGGCCCTCCTAGGAATACATCCGAAAACCTCCTGTCTAGAGCCAATGAAGAATCTTCTCCTAGGTTTGTCTCTGCAAAAATCACTCCATCTAGAGTTCTCCTACAGGATCATTTAACCTTCAAAGTAATGCACTTGTTTGCCCATACTCAATTTGGTTTGATCCTCACTTTAGAACACTTCTATAATAAAGAGACCTTCCACTATTTTCTGGCAAACATGTCATTCAACTTTGACCACTTTTTTATCAGTTCATTTATTTTCAAAAAGAAAGTTGAAATCACCAAAGATGACTTTAGTATTTTTCTAAATTTAAGGACTGAAGGGTTAAGAGCACACACTTTAACAAACTCAAGTTTTGACTGGACTGAAGTCAATAGGGTGATTAGAGGAATAAGAGTTAAGGATCATCAACCCAAAGTTTCAACTTTATCGCGTGAAGCCCGTATCATCCAGCATGTTCTTAGAACTTCCATTATCCCTAAAGCTGGTGATGGAATCAACATTACTCCTCTTCTTTGTACTGCTACCTACTTGATCATGACTAGACAACCTGTAGATGAGGCTCAACTCTTAATTGACTACATTTATAGTCTCTCTAAAATTGGTCATGTTGATCATAAAAGGAAGAAGAACATAGCCTTAGGACATCTGATTGCATATATTCTGGAGAAGAAGTATGATTTAACCCATCCTGAACAAGACTTTGAAGAACCGCTCTGCTATAATGATGCATCCTTTAGAGCTATCTTCAACAAGGATGAGCCCAGCAGAACTCATGTAGTTCTAAGTGAAACAGAAGAAGAAGCCGGACCTTCACATGCTGCTGGACCAAATTATGAGGATTTGGTTCAAAGATTTGAAAATTTAGAGGCTCATTTTGATCAAAGATTTGATCAAATTGAAACTCATCTGCAGCATCAAGATTTCCAGCATAATCAGGATATGGGATATATGCGTGAACAAATAAATACCATTAATACCAACATGTTCACGATCAGTAGTTACTTCATCTTTTTTGGTACAGCACCACCTCCTCCATATCAGGGTCCATCTGAGTGATTTATTCAGTGTCTGTTCTATGTTTGTTCAGTTTTTGCTCTATGTCTGTTCTGTACTTCAGTATTGTTCTTGTGTTAGTGATTTCCTTTTATGTGTTATCTTTCCATGTTTTAGTTATGTATTATTGATATCATGAGTTTAAATTGTAATAGTTTTTATCCGATATCAATATAAATTTCAATGTTTTGTTATTAAATGTTTTAGAAATGTGTGTTAAATTTTATGACATTCATTTTATTTTAATCTTAATAATGCTTTATTTAACTTGTAAATTTAAATTAATTTCATTAGAAAATATGATTTTTTAAAATTTAAGACATGCTTATAACTTAATATTCATAGATTTTTCAATTCCATGTCTCTTATTTAGACTACATTATATTGGTATTATTATTACAATTTAGATGTTTTTTTATTTTGTATTTCTCTTTTCAATTAGTATTTATGCACTTAGAAAAATTTGAAATTTTAGATTATTGATTTTGGAAAGAATTCAAATACTCTTGAAAAAAATGGTACAAATGTACGAAAATCAAAAGAAATGTGCAAAAAATTTGCAATGACAAAAAGAGACACAAAATAAGCCCAAATCAAAAAGATGCACAAAAATGTGCTGGTATAAAAATAGAAAAAGATGTGCAAAGCGCCACATGTGGTAATTACTTCTTTCCAAACTCTTTTAATCTCTTAATTCAAATTGATCTAATGTTCATTCATAATTTATATTGAAATTTGAAATATAAATTTTTTTATTCATCCTTAGTGCAATGATTCTATTTATCTTCATGTCTAAATTGGCACATGCCCTTGAAAAACTCTTTTTATTTGTTAAGTTATATAACTTCTTAAATTATATGAAATTTCATGTCTTTCTAATGTTTTTCAATTTTTATTTGCATACATTATTTCAATCACTTTCAAGATTAAAATATAAAATAAATTTCATATTTCTACTTATATTTCTAACATTCTTTTCTTCTTCACCTTTTGATGTTGTCAAAAAGGGGGAGAAATTGTTTGTTTGTTGCGTATGTTTTCGCACTGTTTGATTTTTTCGTATGTGTTGTTTTTGTGATTTTTTATTGTTTTCTTTATTTTGTCTTCAATGTTATTTTTAGTTTTATAAAATTTTTTAAAAACAAATTTTTTTTTTTCAAATGCCTCTTTATTTTCATGAGTTCATCAATTCAGGGAGAGTTTAGGAGATACTTAGAATTTGAAACCCTACAAACAATAATTATTTTGCCATCATCAAAAAGGGGGAGATTGTAGAGAGAGTTACTATTTGCATGTTTCATATTCTTGCAACCTGTATTATTTTGATGATTTTAAATATTATTATTTTTATATATCTCCTAACACTTTTTGGAAGTTTTATTTTTTGCTATAGTGTGTACTAACATTTCAGAAAAATCAACTCCAAGCAATGAAGACTTCAAACTATTCATATGTAAATAACATTTTTTTTACATGAAAGGGAGTGATTGTAATTGAGTGAAAAAATAACAACACACTCTTAGGGGACAATTTTTTGTGAATTGATCGTACGGGACGAACCATGTTCGTACGGGACGATCATGTCAATTAGCCCCTCAGAAGAGCAACAGACTGAACATACGAGGAGAAAATTTTCTAAGTCTTATTCATCCAGAACGAATTTAATATTCGTCCCGGGATGAAACTCTCTGGATTGTCACTCGCAATGTTCGTTCAGACGAAGAATACGGTTCGTACCGAGATGAAACTCTCTGTATGAGTTTGTACCGTACGAAATTAATTTTTGTACCGGGACGAAACTCTCTGTATGAGATCGTATAGGTCAAAATTTATTTTCGTCCCTGGATGAAACTCTCTATTTACAATCGTCCCAGGACGAGACCTATTCATTCCAGGACGAACTGAATCGACTTAAGTCAGTTGGTTACGTCCTGAAGAATTTTTGGAAATCGACCTATGAAATAACTGTTTCGTACCAGACGAACATAGTTCATACGGGACGATAAGCGTGTACGAACAAAGTTCATACCAATTTACATTAGGTTCGTTTCCAGCACTTTAAGTAAAATCGTCCAGGACGATCCACGATAGTACGGGACGGTCCACTGTGAACAGAATTAAAAACTTACAGTTTTGGGCATTTTTTCTTGTCTTTTGTATAAATAGTCCAAATTAGACTGCCACCCAATCTTTTTGCCATTTGATCTTCGTGCCTATTGAAAGAAAAGTCAAGGAGAGAGTGTGTGAGAGAATTCAAAGGAAGATTCCTACCGCTGGAGCGTGAAGGGTTCACTTGTTGTTTAAAGGTAAGAATCTCTACTTGTGAATTGGGATTACTTCACTCTTTTCTTCCTTCTTTCTAGATTTCTTGTGAGAAGATCTGTCAAGGAGATTCGGTTCTCTGCCGACACGTGGAGAGTTTGAACAGACGAAGGGTTCTCTGTCCACACTTGGTGAGTGTGAACAGCCGAAGGGTTCTTTGCCCACACTTGGAGAGTGTGAATAGCCGAAGGGTTCTCTGCGCACATTAGGAGAGTGTGAAAGGACGAAAGATTCTCTTCCCACACTAGGAGAGTGTGAAAGGACGAAGGGTTCTCTGCCCACACTAAGAGAGTGTGAAAGAACGGACGGTTCTCTGCCAACACTGGGGATTATGTAAAAGGACGACGGTTCTCTGTCGCACCGGGTAGTGGTGAAAAGAGTGTTTGTAAAGGCTTCTCCACCTTGCTGTGGGTACAAAAGGTGAGACACTATTGATATTAGTGCAATACTCATAGGGTGCCTCTGGGGAATGGATGTAGGCTTGGTTTAGACCGAACCACTATAAATCTTGTGTCGTTTACTTTATTGCTTTTTATTTACCGCATTTTTCTTTTGTTTTAAAAATTTGTGGTTGAAAAACTTTTCTATAAAATTTTTTTTAAATGTTTAATTTCGGTACTACTAAAATTTAAAAAGAGGGTTAAGTTTTAAACTACCAATTCACCCCCCTCTTGGTAGCCTTGGGATATTAACTTAGGTTTAACAACCTATTCACTAGACTCAACAGTATCAAATTCATGTTTTTCCAGAAACACCCTATAAAAAGTATAGAGAATCATTAATAAAATAACATAGTATTGAAAAACTTGAACAGAGAACACCAGAGAGGGTCCCCATACATTGGAGTGAAAGCGTTCTAAAGAACTATAATATTACTTATTAGATCCAAAAATAGAAATTTGTGCCTCTTAGCCAAGCTATAAGCTTCACATAAAGTAGTATAAAAAGAGGAAATACAACAATTCTTGTGATTAATAGAAATATCAAACAAGGTGTGTGAAGAGGGAATTTTTATTAGGTCTGGTGTCCTGACGCAGCTCTACGTTCGAACGCCAGTAAAATGATGCCACGTACTCTTACTCTTTACCGTGCGGCACGACGACCGACCTGGACCAGACCCAGGATTGCTATGTATTGGCTGATTTGTGCATATCGGAGTATTGCTAGGTATTGCTCGATATTGCTCGACAATAATGAGAAATACCATTCTGTCAAGACCAATACCTAGTAATACCAAGCAATACCGAGCAATACACCAGTTTTGCTAGGTATTGCTAGGTATTAGTCTTGGCAGAGTGGTATTTCTCCTTATTGTCAAGCAATACCTAGCAATATTGAATAATACCTAGCAATACCGAGCAATACCTAGCAATACCCAAACATAGCAATACCGGGTTCTGGTAAGGGACTGGTCGTCGAGTCACGTGGTAAAAAGTAAGAGCACGTGTCGACATGTTATTGGTGTTCGGATGTAGAGCTACGTCCGGTGTCCGGACCTAATAATTGTTTGTAAGGAGGGGAGGTGGGGGGGGGGGGGAGGTGGGGAGAGAGAGTGAGAGTGAGTTAGCGTGGCCTAGTCATTTGTGCTACAGGGAAGCAATAATCTTTTTTCTTTTTTTTTTTGATAGAAGTCTTTTTTTTGTATTTGAGATGTACATGGGAGATCCTTTTGTGTATTTTATGATCCTTCATATGCCTTTGTAATTTTTTTCTCTAACTTTTTAGATAAGAGAGACCACAACACATAATTAATCACAATATATATATATATATATATATATATATATATATATATATATATATATATATATATATATATATATATATATATATATATATATATATATCACGCATTGCCCTACTTGTAGACCCATGTAACCGCAGCACATTACACACTAGCTTTGGAAGGCCCATACAACCACATCATGTCATGCACTCGCGCAGACAGATCTGGCATCCTGCCCGCACCGCATCCCATAATCATGCCCATACCCACGTAGCCATACTTGCTTCACACTCGCACCAGCACTCAACAAACGCTCGCACGCTTTGCGCCTGCCCAAGTTAAGTTTGGGTTTAGAATTTAAAACTGTTTGGGCAATTGGGTCGGGTTCAAGGTAGACCAGTTGAGGGTTTGCAAATTTCAACTTAGTTACAAATCTGACATGAAAACCTATTTTGAGACACCTAATTTTTCCAATATAAAAAGGCTTCCCATGACTTCTGACTCTCTCACATATAATTTGTAATGTTCTTTTCTCAAATCTAGCTGAAATCAATCAT
Organism: Dendrobium huoshanense; assembly: GCA_016618105.1. NCBI lineage: Eukaryota > Viridiplantae > Streptophyta > Magnoliopsida > Asparagales > Orchidaceae > Dendrobium > Dendrobium huoshanense. The sequence goes on from CM028351.1 coordinate 8,566,187, forward strand.
CAACAACAACATCAAATCTCTATCACATTATATAAATCATTTTTATCTATTGTCATATTCAGAGTAAAATTCTAATTTAAATCTAATGCAAAACACATTTCAAATATTTTCTAACTTTTTTTTTTTAAATCTACCTCTACATATTTTAACATAAACAAATTATAATACATCTACTCTCCTCGTAGGAATCAATCAAATTAAATTGAAAAAAAATGTAAATTTAGAAAAAAACACCTTTAGATTCATATATTTATTAATTTATTTGTTATCCTAAATTTGAGCAGGCATCAATTCAATTGATATGGGTTCATACCGCCTCGTTGACCACGCCTTTGGCTAGGTGTCAGTGCATGAATGCAAAGTTTTACTTTTTATAATGATATCTCATTACTAAAGCTTTTATTTTTGGGAAAATTTTGGGCTTTGCCTGTATATTGAGATCATCAAAAATACATCAGACCTACAACAAAAATGGCCTATAAATACCAGCCAAAGCTTGAACAAGCTTCAAAAAGTTACAAAACTGATCTAAAAAAGATCAAAACTAAATTGAAATCTAAAAAGGAATCTAACAACATAACTCAGCAACGTAACAAATAAAGCAGAGAGCAAATACTCCCAAGCCTTAACCGTCTGGACGCCCTTTCTATGAAGCTTTGCTTGGAGCTATCAAAAAGACATGGACTTTAATAGGTTCGGTACAACTTCTATCTTTAAGCGACGATTTCTTCCTGTTCCTATTTTCTTGCGTGGAAGATTTTGATATGGCTTGGTCGAGAGGAGTCTGGTTTTTGTTGGGAAAGCCTTTTGTGTTACAAAAGTGGCATCCAAAGTTTCAGCCTAAGCGTGAGAATTTCACGACAGTTCCTATTTGGGTTAAGATTCACGGTCTTGTTTTGATTAAAAAAATATACTTAAGTATATATAGTTTTAAAAATATATTAATTTTCTTTGGGAATATTTTAATTTTGAATTTTAAAATTGAACACGTCATTATGAACAGTATATCACCTCGGGAGATGATCATATCGTTCCCTAATGGGTTCAAATTTCAGAATTTCAAATTTATCCGGATTATCTTAGTCAAACTCAAAGGGAGAATCACATTTGACCCTGGAGGATCAAAATGGAATTTAATCAATTGTTTGACTATGCTAATTTGGATAAAAGGATCATTAATTTTATAATCAAAATCAGGATAATAGAATGATATATCTCTCCAAGGAAAGAGGATATCACTTATTATCAATCATTTGGATATTACGATAATGATCGCTGTATTTATTTTTTCCAAAGAGAATTAATTAAAGATTTTGAAAAATTAATTTTGAAAATCAATTCTGGGATTCTAAATCTCTTACGAGCGCAAGCCCTCGTAGTTAATTACATCGTAAGAAATCGAAATTTCCTACGAAAACTCTCGATTAAAATAGCGGTGTAAATTTTATTTAAGATTTTCAAAGCTGTATGTCAAAGGAGATAAAGGTTGGAAGTTCAAGTGGGATTGGATCAAAATTGAAGACTTATTTTCAGAGTCAAAGGAAGAGGAGTAGGGAGTATTTTTGAGATTCTGAAACAATTCAGAAAACACTCCAGCCTATCCTTAGCGTTGGGCTTAAATTTGATTGAAATAGATTCTTTAATTTGAATGATCAATTTTATTAGAAATTTGGGATTCAATTCCCGAAAGTTGAGGTCTTACGGCCCGAGCTAGCCTCAGAACCTAGGTCTAAATTGGGCACTAAAAGGTGACCCAAACCTAGCTAATGCAGTGCAAATATGGTCTTACCCCGGCCTGGATTGGGGAGCCAGCTAACCACCTAATCGATTTAAAATAAATGAATCCAGTCTTTTATGAAAGAGTGGTAGGGATGTTTTATTTAAATTTTTGGAGAGTTGGGGCCGACATCTAGAGATTTTTCTAATTGGCCCCTTTGACTTATGCTGGGTGCAAAATGCTAAGGACTAATGCAATTAAAATTTTGACTCTTTTAAATCTGTTTCTAATACAATGCATGCTAGTTAATAATTCCAAATCAAATATGCTTGAAAGTTAAAAACAGGCTTAGAAAATAATTTTTTAGAAGACTGGACTTCCCCAGGTCCGGCACCTCGTCCTCATAGGTCAGACTATCCGAACTCTACCCGCAGGCGGGGAAGGGTCTAAAGCAAGGAGAGAAGAAGTGCAGAAATATGCATGCGACCCCGGCGTCGATCCCCGGATAATTCCCTAAATTCGTTATCTTTCTATGTTGTTTAGACTCATTAGAATCTTGAACTTTGATGTTATGAGTATAAAAATTTTCACACCCTCACGAGTCTCACGAGTCCAGGCAAAAATAAAGCGGCACACAAACGCCAAAAAACTACGAAAAGCAGGTAATTCTATACGCAATCACATCAAACATCAATCAAATTAATTAAATTAATATTCAAATTGAAATTCCATAGGCAAAATTGCCTTGCTTATTACAAACCAGGGTCTGCAGAAAATAAAGTGGCCGGGCACCACTGCCAACAACCCGGATTTCTAATCCTATGACTCAAGTGACTTTGAGATTTGGGATTCTTCTTGTAGTCCATTTCTTCGTCTTTTCACAAACATCTTGATTCGTCGGTTCTGAATATCCAAATGAAAAGAAACTTCCCCTTGAACGGGGTGTTATCTTTTCTCTTTGGATAAGCGAAGAGCATCCAAACTTGATCTTCCAAATGGACGAAAACTCTCCCCTTTAGGGATGTCTTCTCCTCTTTGGAATTCAAGTTGGATCTAAACATCCCAACTCAAAATCACTTTAAATACAACTCAAATTATATCAAATTACATTAATCAAAATTGAAAAGTCTAGACTCGATCCTGCAGGGTTATCCTAATAATCAGGAGTTATATAAATAATCCCAAGAAGTTAATATTTAATCTCAAGCAGATATAATCAATCCCAAGCATTTAATATTTGAAATTTAAAATGCTCAATTACTCACAACACAGAGTGCAGTAAATAAATAAACAGACATTCAATCAATTCTAAGCTAACAACCAGCATGCAGTGAAAGCTCGAAAACCCGGCACACAACAGAAGCGTAAACACCGGCCTATCCTAAAACTAGAGTTTCTTGTCCTAGCAAACCATCTAAAGTGTGTGAGATAGGCCGTGTGGTTTTGATATGTCCTAAGGAGGGAAAATTGTTAAAGTTATTTGAAGTTCTGGTTGGTTGAAAGGCTCAGGGAAAGATTTAAATTTGAGTTCAAGTATTAATGATTTAAGATTGATTTTAACTATTGTTTGATTTCTAATTTTAAGGTTTAATAAACATTTCTGGAGTTTTAGAGTGATTTTCGAAATTTGGGAATCTTCTGGATTATTCTAATCACTTAATCAAGGGGTCAAAAATTGAATTTTTAATTATGAGTGTTTTTTAGAAAGTTAATATTTTATTAAAATACTAGACCTTAATACGATCAGTTAGAAGGTAAGTGCGCTGAAATCAGATTTTTCTATAATTAGTTATGAAGGTTCGAAGATTTGAGTTGATTTGATCTAGGTTTGACTGATTTGTTGACTTTTTGACTTTGACTGATTTTTGAAGGTTTAAAATTTTTGATAAATACTAGACATGATTTTGAGTTGAATGCAAGTGAGTTTGGTCAATTTGGAGTTTTCTAGAGTTAGTTATGATTTTTCAAAGTTTGATGTATTTATTGAATTTATAAAATTGTTTAATTTGAAGAGTTTTCTTGATTTTGCTCCAAATGAATTCCAAACTCCTTGAAATCAACTCCAAAGGTCAGAGATAACCTAATAAGTGATTCTCAAGTGTTTGGGAATTTTTTTGAATTTTTTAATTATTATTAATAATTTATTTTAATTAAATATTGGTTTTCAATTAAAATTAGATTAAGGTTTGATTTGATGTCTGATCAAGGGGGTTTTAATTTTCATTGATGAAGGAATTAATTCTGGTCAGTTAGAGGTTTTTTTTTGTATTTTTTGGATTTAAATTTCATTTATTGTAATATTTGGAAGTTTTAAAGTCCTTAATAAGGCTGATTTTGATTTGCTTAATTCTCTGACCTAATGAACTCAAAATTAGGTGAAATTTAAACCTAAGGTGTAAAATGTCACTATGTGTACTGTGTTCAAGTTTCATTCCTATTGGGTGTGTGTAGAATTTCTTATGATTTTTCTAAGTTAAATAGACATTTTCTTAAATATTTTCCCTAGATTTCTCTAATGTTCAAATTGGTTTGAAATTTGGTGTGTCTAACCCTGGCATACATGCATCCACACCACAGAAATTTTACAGCTAAACACTAAGAACCTAAAGAGTTATGAATTTTCAAACTTTATGGTCCAAAATAGACCCTTTACCTTGAAAATTCACATCACAGAAATCTATTAGGTATCTGACCCTAGAAAAATCAATGAACATGCATAAGATACCCAATAATCATCCACCAAAATTTGGGCTCCAATTGATCACAATTCAGAGATCAAATCATAATTCAAACAAATAGAAATATCTCACAAATAGAAATATCTCACAATTCAGAGATCAAATCAACTTGATTTTAATTTTAATAAATACTACATGAATTTATCTTTTCAAACAGCCCAAGAACAGCCAATGTGGTGAATAATTCGATTTTCTATGAATTTTGGAATATCTGGGCATTTTTCTGAATTATTTTTGACCCTTTTTGGTCAAATTGACTGCCGAATGGCGGGCCCAATGAGAACGCGCCACGTGGCAACCTGGCCCGCCACTTAACCACGTCAACACCCGTGTTCACGCGGTATGGCTAAATCTAGGCCGTCCGATCACGCTGAAGGCGCGATCGGACGGTTCTAGTTGAACCAGAGCTAGAAAACTTCAAATGCCCATAAATTTCAAAATACTCAACAAAATTGCATGACATTTGAACTGTAGCTAGAGGGCAACATAATCTAACAATGCCTGAAGTTTGGAGGCTCCATGCATTGTAGATTTGCTACAGTTTCAAATTGAAATTTAAACTTCAAATGAGAATAACTTACAATCCCACCATCGGAATTTTGTGTTCTTGGGCTTGTTGGAAAGCTGCAGTGATCCTCTACAACTATTATGAAGACACCAAGAGCTAGATCGCGTTGGATCGAAAGTTATCTTTGAAACTCCACTTTCTCTCTCTAGGTTCCTCTCTCTTCACCAATGAGGCTTTGGAGGCTTGAATTCGGTGGGGGGAGGCTTGGTAGTGCTAGAGGAAGATCTGGAGGAGATTTTTGAGGGTTTTTTAGGGCTAGATTTGTTCTGGATCAGAGAGAGATTGAGTGAGAGAGGCTTAGGGGTTAAATGCATGTCTTAAGATATTTCCCTATTCAAGCTATCTTAGTGGATTTTGGATGGTTGGGATTGACTGTATGAGCTCCTAGATGCATGCCATGTGGCCATGGAGTTGATGGGATCAAGGGATCAAAGGAAAAGAGGTGGCATGAGGTGTTGAATCTCCTTTTTGCCCCTTTGGACACATGGCTTGATCAAGAGCCATTAGATCTCCATCCAAAGGCTAGGATGAGTTCTAGGAAGCTTCTAGAAGAGGTATTAACAGCTGAATGGATTTAGATTTGGGAGGATTAGTTTAAAGGGGTTAATAAAGGCTTTTAAGAGGCTCATTTGACCACCCAATGACTGTTTGACCAGTCAATGGGTCAAGGGGTGCTGAGGTGGCATGTGAGAAGTATTTTGGAATTGTTGGAATTATTTAATATAGGATGGGCTAGCTTGGGTCAAGCCCATTTGAGGATTTAAGCCTCTTATATAGGCTTGTTGACCATGTTGACCAGTCAACTGATCAACAAAAAGGTGAGGTGGCAGCCAAGGTCATTTAGGGGATTAATTAAAAAGCCTGGAGAAGGTTTGACAAAAACCTGGGTGCATTTGGGATTTAATTCAAAGTGGAAAGGCTTTAAGGGTTGGTTTGGTCAAACTAGGTTGACTAAGTCAACCAGGTTGACCCAGGGTGTGTGTTTAGTCTGGACAGGTTTGAAATTAGGTTTGGGGTCTGGTAGAAGTAATTTTGGGGATTAAATAAGTTATTTGGGTCAAAAGGGCTTAATGGCCCTTAATGGGCCCTTAAGCCAAAATTGGTTGACTTGGTCAACCGGCTGGGTTCAGGATCTGGAAATGGGTTCAACAGGTTTCAAATGACATTTCACGACTAATGGAAGTGGTTCCATGGCCTGGAGAGGTCATTTGAGTCAAAACATCTATTTGGACCCTTAAAGGGTCATTTGGGTCAACTATGTTGACTTGGTCAACCAGGTTGACCCAGGGCTTAGAAATGGGTCCAACAGGTTTCAAATGACATTTCAAGATCAATGGAAGTGGTTCCATGGCCTGTAGAGGTCATTTGGGTCAAAACACCTATTTGGACTCTTAAAGGGTCATTTGGGCCAACTATGTTGACTTGGTCAACCAGGTTGACCCAGGGCTTGGAAATGGGTCCAACAGGTTGGGTTTGATATTTGAAACTTGTTGAAAGTGGTTGCGTTCAATTCGGAGTTCATCTGGTTTGAAATCCCTATTTGAACCCCAAAGGGGTATTTTGGTCATTTTGACCCCTGGTCAACTAGGGGTCAAAATAGGTTTAAAAAAATGCAGTTTAATGTTCAATGAATCATAATCAAGGGTCTGGAGGTGATTAGAGGCTTTGGGGAAAGCTCTAAGATCAAAATCTTCTTAATGGCAAGTCCAGTGGCATGGGTTGTAAATATTTGAAGGTTTTATAACCTTTGGATTTTGATTAAGTTTCTGGGGTTAGAGACCTCAGAATGGGATCAAATTTGGAGGATTGCCTCCAGAGACATGTCCCATCAGTATGCAACTGACAGACTCTGAATCAGAGGTCATTTGATAAGGTTTTGAAGTGTTTGAAAATTCACTATAAAAGGCCTTTAGGACAAGACTTCTGGACTTTGGATTTGAGTCTGGATTTTGGAATTGATCTGGATTTTGAGTTTGATTGATTAAGTTTGAGTATCCAAATCATCTCTAATCATTTGGGTGATCATTAATGATTGGATAGCATCAGAGCTAACTCATAGGTAGGATCAATATCTAAACTAGAGTCTGAGTTCTGAATTGGGTTGGATTTTGGATTTTCATTAAGGCTTGAATTAAATTTAGATCTGGATTGACTTGGGATAAGGATTGATCTGGAATCTGGATGGATCCTTAATGACCTCATACAAAAATGAGGTCAATAGGTCTTCCTCTAGCTTGCTGGAACTCTGAGGGGATATCACGGATAGCTAGTAAAATTGAAATTCCTATCACTGCTGAAAATCTGACAGAGCTTAAAATGCGACTGACTTTTGCTCGGATATGTGTTCTAGTTGATAATTCGGCCACATACCCGGAGGAGATTAAGGTTCTTTGGATGGCGATGTGGTAAGTTTTAAAGTCCAATACGAATGGCGTCCGTACCCTTTCGATCACTGTAAGTCTCTTATGCACTTATCTTCTTCCTGCCTGACTAAACCATCTACGATTTCTACTGAGCAAGAAAAGGGTGATCCTAAAATACGGGGTCGAAGCTTTAGCAGGAATACTTGACACAGGGCTTCTTCTTGTAGTCAGAACTTTTCTAAGCCTCCTGTTGCTAAGACGATGAACACTGTTGCCTCTAACTGCAACCAGAACCCTTCCACACAGAATCAGACTTTAACCACAAATGCTATTGGACAGCCTCTTCACTATCAACCGCATTCCCCCTCCCCGCACAAGTCAACAGCTATAGTAGATATGGTGGATTCTACTTTGATTGCTCCCCCTGTGAATGTAGTGTCCACGATACTAGGAATTCCAAACCTTAACTCCCCCAATGAAGCTGATTCTTCATCTTCTAACAATCTTCCCTCTCAATCCCCTTCATTTCGGAAGGATTATACTTCACCCAATAAGTTTGATGTCTTAAATTCTGAGAATGAAGTTTGTAACCAGTCTAATGCTCTAGAAGACACTATTGAAGATACTCTTTTAATAGATGATGATGATGGAAAACTAAATAAACAAAAAATAGCTGATAAAGTAAAGCCGCAATAAGCCAATGTTGCTTCCAAATAAAATGCTAAAGGGAAGCAGGCCAAGAAATCCCAACCTCAACGTAGTTCTTAATGTCCTTCCCTCATCTTGCGGCTTGGAACATTAGGGGTTTTAATCGTCCAGATAAAGTCCTCTGCTGTAAGCGTTTAATTGATTCGTTTAAATTGGATATGATTTGCATCTTGGAGAACTGGGTTCATGAGCGGTCTTTGTGTGACCCGTTCTTTGAATCCACTCATTCTCTCTTTTTTAATGAAGCTAGTTGTCATAACTAGGGGTGTCAATATTTGACACGACACGACAACCCGACCCGGACCCGACCCGGAAAATCCGGGTTGGACCCGACCCGTTTGATAAACGGGTCGGGTCCGGGTTTGCAGATTCAACCCGTTTAAAAAAACGGGTCGGGTCGGGTTGACCCGGCGGGTTGCCGGGTCAACCCGAAAACCCATTTAATTTAAAAAAAATGAATTTCCCGCTCAATCCCGCTGCTGCCCGCTGCCCCTGCCGCGCTGCCCGCTGCCCGCCTGCCCGCCTGCCCGCGTGCCCCGCGCTGCCCAGCTGCCCCGCGTGCCCGGCTGCCCCGCGCTGCCCGCGTCGCCCGCGACTCGCTGCCGCGTGCCCGCGCCTGGCTGCCGCGTGCCCGCGCCTGGCTGCCGCGTGCCGCGCGCCTCGCTGCCGCTGCCGCGCGCCTCGCTGCCGCTGCCACGTGCCGCGCTGCCGCCGCTGCCGCTGCCGCGCCGCCTCGCTGCCGCTGCCGCGCGCCTCGCTGCCACTGCCGCGCGCCTCGCTGCTGCTGCCACGCTGCCACCTCTGCCGCGCCCGCGACGTCGCTGCTGCCGCGCTGCCGCCGCTGCCTCGCAGCCGCGAGTGAAAAAACCGGGTCACGGGTCGTGTCGGGTCAACCCGTGACCCGCTCGGGTCGGGTCCGGGTTGGAATGTTCGACCCGTTTATAAAAACGGGTCGGGTTCGGGTTGACCCGTTTATATACGGGTCGGGTCGGGTTCGACCCGAACCCGACGGGTTGACCCGAATTGACACCCCTAGTCATAACTTTGCGCTTTCTAATTCTGGTAGGATTTGGGTGAAATGGAATACTGCGAAGCTGAACTTCCTTCCTTCTCGTATCACCTCTCAGATCATATCTGGGAATGTTTTTGTTGCTAATCAAGCTCTTTTTCAGCTCTCTGTTATTTATGCATCAAACAACACTATTGAACGTAAGGAGCTATGGGAGGACATTTCTCTTGTTAGGCCTGTGCCTTCTTTTCCTTGGGCTATAATTGGGGACTTTAACTGTTGTAGATATGCCTCAGAAAAGTTAGGGGGATCCCCCATCACTCAATCTGCTCTGATTGACTTCAACAACATGATCTTTCATAATAGTCTTCTGGATTTGCATTCGGTTGGGTGTAAATACACTTGGTACAATCAACATTTGGATAACCCTATTCACATTAAACTGGATCGTGTGCTTGTGAATGAGGGTTGGATGGATGCTTTCTCTGATTCTTTTTGCTCTTTCCAAACTCCTTCTTGCTCGGATCATACTCCTGTTATTCTGCATTTTGGGAATCAATCTAAGGTTCATAACAGATTCTTATTTAAGAACTTCTGAACTAGATTTGAGGCTTTATGGTGTCATCTTCTAGAGGTATTCTCATCACCATGTAATGGTAATCCTCTTTCTAGTCTTTGTAAAACTTTGAAGCTCTTAAAGACTAGAATAAAAAATGAAGTGTGGGCATCCTCTAGTTGTTTAACTAGGCATCTTGATTATTTACATAATAATCAAAATCTGATGTTGGAGAAGTTGCATATTGAACCTAATAATTCTGAGATTATTCTTTCCTACAAATCCTGCAATGCTGAATTAGCTCACTTCACCAACTTGTAAGCTTCTTGGATAATACAAAGGGCTAAGGTCAATTGGCTTAAATTTGGGGAAGAGGATATCAAATTTCTCTATGCTAGAATCCGTTGTAGAAAGGGGAGCTCCAAATTGGTTGTGAATCTTCTATCCTGTAATCCTACTGTGTCTAGGGATGAGGTGGTCTCTACAATTTCTCAATTTTATAAAAAACTATAAAATCCTGATCTCCTTCCCTATTCGGCTGTTGGGGATTTTCCTGTTGGGACTGCTTTACCTAATTGTTTTTTCAGCACTATTGACTCTAATGTTGTGGATGATGATATTAAGGAGGCTGTTTTTATGGGTGCCTCTAATTCTGCTCCGGGGCCGGATGGATTCAATTTTCATTTTTATAAAACCTGTTGGCATATTATTGGCTCAGTGGTGTGTAGACCTGTTAAATCTTTTTTTCTAAAGGTGTACATGCCTAATGGGGCAAAAGCAACTGCTCTTGCTATCATCCCCAAACATTAAAATGCTGTCAATATCTCGGATTACAGGCCGATAGCCCCTTGTAATGTTTTGTACAAAATCATTGCTAAAGTGATTCCTGTTAGAATCAAACCGGTTATGAATTTGATAGTGAAGAATAACCAAGCGGGTTTTGTCAAATCTAGAATTTCCACGGATAACATTTTGCTTGCTAGTGATATTCTTTCATGGGCAGGTAAAAGAGGTGGGGGGAATATTTTCTGTGCCAAACTGAACATCAGGAAAGCTTTCAACTCGGTGTCCTGTGAATTTTTGCTTGCAAGGCTATCCCAAAAAGGTTTTCCCAGAAAGTTTGTGAGTTGGATTAAAGCATGCATTTCTGATGTTAATTTTTCTATAGTTCTCAATGGGGCTTTGGAAGGATACTTCCCCTCCACGGTTGGGCTTATGCAGGGGTGCCCTTTAAGCCCTTACCTTTTCTGTATTGTTATGGATGCCCTTTCCAATCTTCTGGAAGCTAGAAACTTCAAAGGTATTTCCTATGACAACTTTTCTCTCACTCACTTGCTTTACGCTGACGATGTGCTTATTTTTGGGGAGGCTTCTCTTGATAACTGCAACAAGTTGGTTTCTATTTTAAGTGACTTTGCAAATGCCACGGGACTTCATGTTAATTATGAAAAGTGTGCCATTATGTTTCCCAAGCATCAGAGAAATCAAATTAAGGTTTGCCAAGCTCTTTCTATACATAATATAGTATCCAAAATTACTTATTTGGGGATCCCTTTATCTTTTTACAAGCTTAAAATTGAAGATTACCTGCCCCTCATGGATAGTCTTTATAAAAAGTTAAATGGGTGGAAGGCTAATCTTTTGTCTTTTGCGGGAAGATTACAATACCTGAAATTTACTATTCAAAACACTATTGCTTACTGGATACATGGTGCAATTTTGCCTAAATCGGTGCATAAAATTTTAAAAAAAACCAATTCTAGGTTTTTATTCTTTGGAGACATCAACTCTACTAAGAAGCTGTACATGGTAGCTTGGGACAAAATTTGCCTACCTAAATGCAAAGGGGGCTTGGGCTTACCTTATATAGCTGCTTTACAATTCGCTTTCAATTGCTCTGTTATTATCAGGATATACAACAATCCTTCCCCTTTAGCTGATTGGCTTTTCAAAAAATACTCCTCTCCTCGGAAGCCTCCTCATGCCTCTGCTTCTAATTTATGGAAAGCTATCTGTAAGACGGCCCAGATGGCTAAAGGCTGTTTTAAATTTAAAATAACCCATAATGCTCCCATTTCTCTTACTTGGGATCACTAGTACAATTGTGTCACTCTTCAAGATTATCTGGGTGGGGCATTTCCTGATAATACGCCTGAATATGTGTTGAAGGATCTCATTTCTCAAAACAACTGGGATTTTCCTGAGGGTTTTCCTCATATTCTGCGGGGTGTTTTATTGAATATTTATGGTATAGGTTAATATGGGCCTTGTTTGTTTTGGAAAAACAGTAAAGTTTACAAGTATAAACATTTTTTAGAGGAGTTCTTCTTGGATATGCCTACTTGCTTATGTTATAAAATGGTGTGGCATAAAAGACATGTTCTTAAACACTCAGTTTTCGTTTGGCTTGCATTACATAGGGGGCTAAAGACTGCTGAAGTTCTTCTTCTGAGGAACATTCAGATTCCTCGCACTTGTGGCTTATGTAATGAGAACAATGAATCTGTTTCTCATTTATATTTTGAATGTCCCTATTCATTTAATATTTTGCATGCTCTCATTCCTTGGATGCATAGCTTCCTTCTCTGGCCCAATATATTGAAGGTTTTTGATTGGTTGAAGGTTGCTTTTAAGGGGAATGTTGTCGTTTTTAACTTTTATAAACTGGTAGTGTGCTGTGTGATATACTACATATGAAAGGAGAGGAATAATAAGAGATTTGGTAATAAAGCTCTATGCTTTACCTCTCTATTGTTATGCATTAAAATAGCTATATCTGAGGTGTGGAAATGGGGAAACTCTTTGGTACTGCTGGATATGATCTAAGGGGAAGGCACGTTTCTATTCTGAAGGCTATGTTTTATCTGATGGCTTGATTTCGTGTTTCTGCAGCACGCCAAGTCTGGACAATGATGAAGCTCCCTATACAAATCCCTTGGACGGTCTTCATATTACTAAAGCTTTCATATGGGACATTCAATTGATATGACATTATAATAAGAGAAGGATGATGTTTTCTAAGATGAACTGCCTAAATTTCAAATTAAATATTAAATGGGTGTCCCATATGACATGCTTTATTAAATTCTATATCACCAATTTAATTTCATAGTATAACATTTTTCTAATCTAGTCTATTGATTTATATAAAATTGATTCAAAATAATCTCTAAAAAATTAAATTAGGATCAATTTTTATATACTTACAAAACTAAATAGAGATCAGTTTTACATCACCTCTTAGGGGCTATTTGAGATAAATTTTATAATTCAAGATTAATTTTAATTTTTGTAGTAAAAAATTACTTTAAGGAGCAAGTAAAAATGCTGTCCTAAATGAAATCTAAATTAACAATATACAAAAAAAGCAAGGGGGCTACTTTTAGATTTTTCTCCATATTTTGTGTATAACAAAAAATAAGGCAATGATATAGTAACTCTCTCATTAACTTTTTTTCATTTTCATATTTCTTTTACACAATGAATAACAGCCACAAAAATCTTTTGCATGTCTTTACAATAAAAAGCATAGGGATCTTAAGATTGCATTGAGATGATAATAAAAACTAAAAAGAACATTTTTCTTTAAATATCACACAACTTAACTTGTTTTTATTTATTTATTTTTGAGAAACGGGGAAATCTATCCGCTGCCATCCCTGCAGAGGAAGCGCTTAGCAGAGTAACTAATCCATCAATAGGCCTAGCGACAACCAGCCCTACAAGTACCGGACCACTAACTTATTTTCTCCCCACTTAAGGAGTCGCGCCGCTTAGGAAAGGAATCAAACATGGGTTGGGGGTTCCCAACCACGCTCGCCCACCATCACAGCTAAGCTCGATGGGGTTACTTTATAATCTAGCTAAGACACAAAATATATGCAAGCTGATATCAAACAAACAATTTATTTCACACAATAGTCTCTCTTTCATGATGTATGAATATGACATGAAATTATCTTATAGAGGGCCTGAGCCACAGCAAACAGACAAGATATGAGAATTATTGAGAAGTTGAATCTTTGGCATCCTTTCGGTGAGAGTCCTTTACAACATTGTATGTTGTATCCTGACAAGAGAGCTTGAAAAGCTGGATCACAATGTATGCACAAGTCGCTATGCTGAAAAAAAAAAAGGAGTACAGATATTAGACTTGCGCCATAAGATTGAGAACAAAAAACTAACTAAAACACAATACAAGATGGTCTAGAAAATCACTATGGAAGACTAATAACCTTTCGACAGTCGACTAGTTTGGAAGCTTTTTTTCTATTTGTGACAGATTGTAGGAGCCAATCAAGACTCATATGATTTAGATTTCGTTTCGGATAACTTTCTTATTTTTTTGCTTTTCAGATCATAATTATAATTTTTATTTAGCCTTTGTTTTTTTTACTATTTTCAATAAATTTTTATGTTAGGATGCTGCTTTCTCCACAGCAGCTTTACAATCACATTTATAAAAATCTACAACTGTCCCAAAAAGTCTTAGCTTTTTGGCTACTTTGTAATAGGATAATTTGTCATAAAATATATGCATGCTATTGGAGAGTTTAACTTAATTATGCTTAAGAGGTTTCACATAACTAAAGGAGCAATCATGCTCAAATTTGGAGGGATTAATATATAGAAGAATATTAACATTATAAAGTGAGAAAAACATTTGAAGTTAAATATTTGTATCTTATTTTTATCTATAAACTATTAGATATTTATCTCTCTGTGTGACAACTGATGTTGGAATATCTCGTTGAGTAACATAAATTTTCATGTGTTCTTTTGTTGACAACAACTTGCAGATTATTTTTCTCGCTCTCACTATAATCATTGCTCTCAAGAATGTGCTTTTCCCCAATGGCTAGTATTAGAGCTAGTAGGTTTACTGTTGATTTACCAAGACACTATAAAGCCTTAGATAACTATCATGGATGATTAAAAGGAGCGAAGCACAGAGATGACTCTCTCAAGACAGAACATCATAAACTCTCTCTCCAAATTATATATAGTTAAGATGTACAGATAAATTTCTTTATCTAACCTTTATATAAATATGTTACCTACCATTCTATACCTAACTCCTACAACGTTTCTTACCTATTATCATCTTCCTAATCTCTATAAGTAAGCTAAAGGCCGTATTTAATTTTGAAAATTTTATTCAAGAGTGGATGATTGCAAATAAAGGAATAATTATAGAAGGAGACAATGTAAATATCATTAAGAAGCTTCAAAATATAATAAGGATGAACAAAGAGAAAACCAATAAAGCCCGAGGATGGACCTCTCTTTTCTAGAAGTTTTTAACAACATTATTTTTCAATTTGTTCATAGAGACTGTAATAAGGTGACAGATTATTGCTCACATCTTGCCATGTTAGGCGATTTTTATTGGGATATTTTTTTAGACACTGAACATCCATCAAGCTTTGTTGACTTCATCAGGAAGGACTGTGATAGATTTATCTTTCTTTAGTTGCTTGTAATTTGTTTCCTTTCTTCTCAGCATTAATGCAATCTGCATCTTTTATTAAAAAAAAAAAAAAAAAATCTCTATAAGTAAGCTACATACAATTATTTACCAAGCCTCTACAAGTTTGTTACCTACCACATCTAAGTATTATATAGAGATGGTTTCGTCGTATTAAAGAGCATTCCTTATTCTTTCTTCTCTTAATTCAATCAGATGTAGAGGCAAGGGTAAAGAAGTAGCTGGTGGAGTGATTGAAGGCTGATAGTTAGCTTGGTCAATGTCATGTGGAAGAATTTCTCTATTCGGTGGTTGGCACTAGGTGCTAAAAGGACAAAGGTGATAGTTCAAATTCAAAGGCCTTTAAAAGTGGAAATCAATTATTATTATAAAGGTTAGTGACAAATGAAATGATCTTACATAGAAGGCAACAACTTTTCCTCTAACTTCGATGAGCATACCCAGTGCATTCAAAAGTGAAAGGAAAATAGATTGAAGAATACTAGTAAGTTAAAAGTGAAAAATATTTGAATGATAAATATTTGTATCATGTATTTATCTATGGAATAATATATATTTATCTCTTTCTGCGATTGTGGATAGAGGTAGACCTCATCGAACCACAAACTTTTGCATTCTTTTGTAAATGTACTGTTGGCATATTATTTTTTATGTTCTTGTGACTTATTGATGGTTTGGTACTACTGTGAAATTTACTTCCATTTTTCATCCACATACTTGATGCTGTTATGAAAGTTACTTTTACTTTTCATGCCCAAATTGATAGGCAAATATGATTGATTAGAGTCAAGTACCTAGTCAAAATTATTTGATTGGTGAATATTAAAGTATGCAGATCTGATGGTTAAAACTGCTAATTTTGCTAACAAAAGCTCTGAACATCTTGTGATTAAGAAATCTCCTCCTATAGTTATTTGTGGTATGCATCCTAGAAAACTTGTAGATCTTATATAATTACTCTAGCACATATCACATCCTCAATCTAGTGCTTTTTTGGTAAGTATATAAATAAAATTCATACAACATAAAATTACAAATTGTAAAACAAAATGAGAAGTATACAGAAACAGGTGATATTTATAGCAGAAAAAAGTAATTTAAAGGAGAAAATTTTACACTTTGTTGACCTCTAAAATGAAATCAATAATCAAGTCAAGTACGTCCGACGAAATAGACGATTGACCAATGTGATGCTACACAAGGGTGATTGACGTATCTCGAAGTTGCACAAAATCACCCAAAACAATGTCCACTAGCAAAAGCAATCTCACCGACACACTCCGAGCACCGAAATTACAAAAGAGGTGCCTTTCATTCATTGCTTGTTTGAATGACGAACTATGAGTGCATAGGTGCGAGAACATCTCCAATGCGCTTAGAATGTTGAAATTACCCAAGGACGACCCCTCACAATCAATTCAAATAAACCCAAATGAAATCAATAAATCATATGGGTGACATTGCCCAATTTACCCAAACAATCTCCATTTCTAAAGCGGACTGTATCATCACATTTAGAATGCCTCCTAAATTATTAGGAAATGACACCCATATTGGCAGGGTGCCCACACAAGAAAATCGACAAAAAAATCTACTAGTGCAAGCAAAACGAAATGAAATCTAGCGCATGCGAATGACAAAATTTCAACGAGCAAATTTGCATACATTTAAAATGAAAATTTATTTAAAAAGAAAAAAACTATTATTGAATTAAAATTTTATTTTAAAATCTAATATTTTAATATTAAAATGATTAAATATATATACATAATTTTGAAAAATTCAAATTTAGAATCTTTAGGCTATAAGTATCTGTCCATTTACCGCAGCAAAAGAACCCTAAATGGATAGATACTTATAGCCTAAAGATTCTAAATGTATGCAAATTCACTCGTAAACGGATAGATACTTATAGCCTAAAGACCACTCACTCTTTCACTCACTCTATCAGAGGCATGCAACCAACATGACTCCCTAACCAAGCAATCCCATGTCATTCTAGCTCGTGACCCTCTCAATCCTCTGTCGACCGACCTGCAGCTCAGCATGCCGCCATCGCACCTCCCTCAGCCCACTACCCCTTGGCTCGTCTACCTATAAGCCTCCTTCGATCTCCCTACCACAACCTTCACGCCCCATAAACACCGTTCCCAAATCGACTGACCGGCCTAGCTCACAGCCCAGCTCCAGACTATCTGATCCAGCCTAGCTGAAGTCGACTACCCGTTGCCGTAGGTTAGGCCACTGCTAGTCCCTATGGTCATCTCCTCGCTTCACTCTCTCTATCTCCCTCTCTCCCCTATTCTTCTCCTATTTCATCTCCACCTTTGTCTCATTCTTCTTTGTCATCTTTTTCTCCTACTTCATCATCACCTTCTTCTTCTTCATCCATCTCTTTTTTATCTTCTTCACCCACTTCTTCTCTTTTGTCAACTCCCACCATTACCTCTCAACCACCTTAATCTTGTCCACTAAATCCACAAAACATCTGTCATCCTACACCTCTTCCTTCAATCCCTTCCCACATTCTCTCTCCTAAATTTCTTTCTATAAATAGAGAAATCTAAATAAATAAATAAATTCCTCAACTCCTCTTCTCTCCACTCTCCAAACCCCTCTCCAACCATTCTTCCTCTTTCTACAAAAAAACCTCATTTTTCACTTTATTCACCTTCTCTCTCTAAATAAAGAGAGAGAGAGAGAGAGAGAGAGAGAGAGAGAGAGAGAGAGAGAGAGAGAGCGCTCCACCAACCACCTCTCCAACCTCCAAATTCACTACCCAATCACTTTCTACCTTTAAATAGAGAGAAAGTCCACCAAAAAAATTCCCCCTCTTTCTCTTCATTTTATTTTACTAGAATCCCTCCGCAACTCTTTCTCTCTCCAAAAAGACAGCCCGATCTCTCTTTCTAAAAAAAATTTAGAAAATAAAAAAAGATAAAAAATTAAATCAATTAGTAAGAAAAATGAATTATGCGCACACACACACACAAATATATATATATATATATATATATATATATATATATATATATATATATATATATATATATATATATATATATATATATATATATATATATATATATATATATATATATATATATATATATATATATATATATATATATATATATATATATTTGTGTTTGCTAGCGTACAAATTCGTCATTCTATTGTCGTCTTGCCTACTTTATGCATGCAAGTATAATAAGACTAAACCTAGAACTCCTTGAAACTCATGATGATGCATTCGATACGATGAGTGAAATTCTATTAATGTTTTTTTTAGCATAATGGAAGAAGCCTATCAACTATATTCGCAACATCATGGGTGGGCGGGTGGAGCTCATTAATGGCTATGATGTGATGAGACTGTACACATTTTTCTCAGCATGGAGCTCGAAACCTCATCAATGATTTGTACAATCTACGATGTGATGGTATTTTTACCTAACCTAGATTTTCTTGTACATGTAACCCATCACATCATTTTTGGCATGGTGAGATTTATAGAATCCAGGTTGCGGTGTTACGAGGCGCTGACCATACACGCCTTTCTTGGCATGGTGGTTAGGCCTACACTCCCCAAAATTTTTCCTACATAGGGGAGATGCTGAGAGGTTGCCGAAATTCTAACTATGCTGAAATTCTAATTAGAATTGGACCTAAAAAGGAGACTATAGGGAACCTAAGAGTTGCATAATCTAAATAATCTAAGCAACAAATATATAAATTAAGAATTTAAAAATGAAATGCAAGAACCATCAAAAGAACAAAATGTAAACTATGAACTAAATACAAGATATATAGGGAATTGAACTGGACTAACGAGCTCGCTATATATGAGCATGAACAGAACCTCAATGTTGCACTTAAAACCCTGAAGACCCAAACAACTAAACTTAGTTAGTTGAACCTTAAGATGTTTGGAATGAGCTACAACATCCCCCAGACATATATAGAAAAAGAACTCCATCTGAGAGCCTTTGTTATTAAAAACAATAATATTAAAATAATAAGAAAAGCATGGCATGTGAAAAATGTGCCCGAACCCTCCCTATATTTGTTCCAATTTCACCTCCTGTTGCCAACAGATCCACAACCCCCTTTTGTGAAAGCGGGTTAAAGGCGACCCATAAAATATCAAAATATAAATATGAAAATTAAAATTTGCATAACATTGTTAACAACACAAATTTGCAGGACAATTATCAAATTCTAACGTGTAACGTCTCAAAATTCATGCAAGAAATGTAAAGGTGAATAAAATCATCAAATTTTAAATAATTTTAACACATATACGTGCACGCCTAGGGAGTCTTGAAACTCTACTAAAATTATCTCAAGAAGTATGCAAACACGTCCAATGTATTAGATATTGCATACAAGAGTCATATCAGTGCACTAAAAAAATCATGCAGGGACACTAAAATTTGTACGAGAAGAGCTCATTCTCTAACAAGCATGATAAAAATGCAAATGTGATGTCCAAAAAGACTGTACGGTTGGAAAACTTACAAATGAATTTGAATTTCTTGCTCCAGAAAGAAAATAAATACTAAAGTAAATGCACTAAAAACAAGCAAATGCATAGTGTAATGCATTGAAAAACATGACTACACATTTAAAACACACGAATGCACCATGCAAGTGCACCAAAACGCATGCAGGTGAACATGCATGCGAAAACGTATTGAAAGGATAGAATATCATTTTAAAATAAGCTTAAAATACCCCTATGTGTTTCGACAATTACACCCTGTTGACCTCTGTAGCTATAAAAAAAAGAAGAGCAAATAAAAAAAAATAAAAAAATCAACATACCTGCGCTGAAATCCCGCCGAGGCCTTCCAGAAATCTTGCATAAATCCTGTAGCTCGGCCCCGTTGTATCGCTTCTCTGCGATTTCTGCTCGAATCCCGCCTCGGTTCTTCTCCCTTCGCATATTTAAATGACTA
The DNA here is from genome assembly GCA_016618105.1 of Dendrobium huoshanense. NCBI lineage: Eukaryota > Viridiplantae > Streptophyta > Magnoliopsida > Asparagales > Orchidaceae > Dendrobium > Dendrobium huoshanense. The sequence continues at coordinate 8,586,295 of CM028351.1, forward strand.
GCCAAGTGAAGCCTTCTCCCTTCTCTCTGGCTTCCTCCGATTCCGATCCCTTGCTCTTCCCCATTTGCTGCTCCCTCTCTCCCATTCGCAAACCCCACGCAAACTCCAGCCGCACTGTCACGGTCAAACCAAGCCGCAAGCCTGACTTCACACCTCCCGCTCCAATTCACATCTTCCAAGCAAACCTCCGATGCCGAAGCCAATCCCACGAAAGCCCTGCGCCAGTTTGTGTGGGATTGGGGCTGGAGTTCAACTGGCGCAGGGCTTTTGTGGGATCGGATTATCCGTCGGAGGTTTGCGTGGAAGATGTGAACTGAAGCGAGAGGTGTGAAGTCAGGCTTGCGGCTTGGTTTGGCCGTGAGAGTGCGGCTGGAGTTTGCGTGGGGTTTGCGAATGGGAGAAAAGGAGCAACGAATGGGGAAGAGAAGGGGATCAGAATCAGAGGAAGTCAGAGAGAAGGGCGAAGGCTTCACCTGGCTCGGCATTTAAAGATGCCAAGGGAGAAGAACCGAGGCGAAATTCGAGCAGAAATCGCAGAGAAGCGATACAACTGCACCGAGCTACAGGATTTATGCAGGATTTCCGGAGGGCCTTGGCGGGATTTAGCGAAGGTATGTTGATTTTTTATTTGCTCTTTTTTTTATACCTACAGAGGTCAACAAATGCCCCCCAACAAATGTGGTACGCATCTAGAGTGAACTACGTTTGTTGTATGCTGATTGGTCTTGTGGATCTCTAAATATTTGTTATGGATGTCACACAAAGGTTTTCATTTAGTATATCTCCAAAAGTTTGCGTGGATGTCACACTAAGATTTCATTTAGTGGATCTCCAAAAGTTTTCTTGGATGTCACACTAAAATTTTCATTTAGTGGATCTCCAAAAGTTTATTTGGATGTCACACTAAGATTTTCATTCTATAGATCTCTAAGAGTTCATCTTTGTGCATTCGTGGATCTTTAGATGCATTTATAATCTTCAGCATAGTTGATATATTTGCTCTTAGTCAATTATAGATCCACGTGGTAGTGATAGAGTATTTTGTACTTAGGTCTCTAGAGCATCACTCTGTAGATTGATGCTAGTGGATAGCATTATCACCTCTTGCTCTGCTTTTGCACCACTATCACATTTGTTTCTAGCATTTTTGTATGTACTTGACATTCTTCTTTGCTAGTATGACGTAGGGTTGTGATATTTCTTCTGTATAATCCCTTTTGTTGATAGCACACTCATCTTATGGAGGATCTTCCATTATTCCCTCATTTAGCTGTATTTTGGCATGAAATTTTAAATATTTATTTGAGGATCTCGGCATGCAACGCGATATCGACCCAAATAAATATTTAAAATGCCCCCAATCTTTAGGGACACTCGTAGATATCATCTAGAAAACTTCTTTTCGTATCTTTAACTTGGCTCATGAGATTTTGATTTCTTATACCCTGTGCTTTGTGCTGCGTACGTTGATGAAGAATTACATAATTTGTCCTTACTGACTTGTTAGGTGATTTTTGTACTTCAGCCCTATGTTTCTTGCTTTTGCGGGCTTGATGGAATAGATACTGGTGATAAACCTTTTAAGTTTATATTAGGTCGATGACAAAAAATCATCGATCTAGAGCTTTGTGCATAAAGGACTTGTTGATGACAAAATCCTCTTACTTCAGCCTTAGGCTTTGTGTGAACTGTAGGATATTTTTTTCGGTCCTTTGCTTTGTGCTTTGATGGACTTGTTGAAGAAAAGTTCATTCGATCATCGCTTGAAGTTTTATGAATTTATTAAAGGATTTGCAAGTTTTGGACTTTATTGATTGTACCAAATATAGGTAGTATCTTGATCCTTACCACTTGAGGAGACTTTAATCTGATTCGCTTGAGTTCATCAGATCGGGCGAGCTAAGATTTGATAGCTCTTTATTCTCGGGTTGCTAAAATGGGGGTTCCTCTACTACGGCCTTTTTGATGGCTTATTGAGTAGACAAAGCTGTCAGCGATTCGGCCATATTTGGGCTTACTGAATCTGACATTTTATACCTATCCAGGCTTCAAACTTGAGCTATGAAAAATGTGCTTTCTAATGTTGATTTTGCTAAAATTGCTGATTTGGAGTCATCCTTTGTGGTTGAAGATTTGGAGCCTACGTATATTTAGTAGTTGTTCACGACTCCTTCCTATTGGAATTTTGATTCTTCGATCGATTAAGAGAATTTCGTAGACTACGACCACTTGAACTTGTCGAGTTGGATTAGCCTTCATACTTTCTTCAAACCCTACTGACGGGTTGACAAAGTGGAGGTTTTGCTACTACGACCGTTCTTATGGCGTATTGAGTAGACAAAGCTGCCAGCGATCCGGCCATAATTGGGCGTGTTGGATCCGCCTTTTACATCCATTCGAACATTAAGCTTTAGTCTGTTGAAAGACTTCAAGCTGTTCTGGCCCAATATATTGGAGTGTAGTCATAAAAATTTCTTTCTTGACTTTCGAACCTTGGTACGTTGGAGAAGATGGTGCTTCGAACTTTTGAAAGATCACATGCATATACTTTGAAAATAATTCGTTGTATTCTTCAACATAAGAAAATATTTGTATTGATAATTTTAAATATTTATTCAGGTATCTCGGCATGCAGCGCGATGTCGACCCGAATAAATATTTAAAATGCCCCAAGTCTCGCAGGGACATTTCAAAGTAGAATAAATTTCAGATTTAAAGATTTTAAATATTCATTTGGGAATCTAGGCGTGTAGCATGATGTCGATCCAAATGAATATTTAAAATGCCCCCTGTCTCGCAGGGACATTTTGGATAGACTTTGTATCTTTGAGAATTTAAATATTTATTCGAGGATCTTGGCACGTGGCGCGATGTTAACCTAAATAAATATTTAAAATGCCCCCTGTCTGATGGGGGATTTTGAAATACATTATTGCTATACAAGAGAATTTTAAAATATAGATGTAAGCATGCTTTGATAAATATACATATAACACTTTGATCATTATAAAGTACATTAGACATGAAATTTTCATGCATGATACTTCTTTAAATGTCAGTCGTTGATCAACGGCATAGGCCTATGTCTGTCCAAATCGATCAACTTATAAGCTCCTCCTTGGTACACCTTCTCGATGACGAAGGGACCTTCACAATTGGATACAAACTTGCCATCGATTTTTCGGTGTGGGATGATTGGCCTTCTCAGCACTAGGACCAATTCCCCTTCTTGAAATGCTCGAGGGCGCACCATCCGATCAAATGATTTCGCCATCTTCATTGATAGATTTCTAGGTTTTGTTGAGCTTGTAACCTGAGATCATCGAATGCGTCAAGCTCTTCCATTCTTAGGCGAGCATTCTGTTCTTGAGTGAGGTCATTTTGGATTGCTACCCGGAGTGACAATAGTTAAATCTCCAATGATAATACGGCTTCAACACCAAATACCAATGAATAAGGAGTGGCTTTGGTTGGCGTCTTGTGCATTATACGGTATGCCCATAGTGCTTCCTCCATCTTCGTATGCCACTCTCTTTTGTTCTTAGTGAGGATCTTCTTCAACAATTTCACCAACGACTTGTTGAAGGCCTCCGCTAGGCCATTTGCTCTTGGGTTGTATATGGATGAATACCGCCAATCAATTTTGTGCCGATCAACGAACTTGTAAATTTTTATACTTTTGAATGCAGTACGGTTGTTTGAGATTATGCGGCGTGGAACACCCAATTTGTAGACAACGTTCTGGGTAAAGAAATTGATCACATATTCGAACGTAACATCTTTGAACGGAGCTGCTTCTGCCTGCTTAGAAAAGTAGCCTGTTGCTGCCAAAATGAAGCGGTGTCCCGCTGATGATAGCGGATCTATCGATCCAATTATATATATGCCCCAACATGAAATGGTCAGGATGCTACTGTTGCGTGAAGTGGATTTAGCAGTTGATGAATAATATCACAGTGGATTTGACATTCAAGACACCTCTTGGCCTGGTCAATGCAATCTCTGACCATAGTTGGCCAATAATAACCCATTCTCTTGATTTTAGCAGCCATCTTGAGACCTGACTAATGTGCTCCACAAAGTCCTTCATGGACTTCTGTTACCACTTTATCAACTTCATAGGTCCCTAGGCATCTAAGCCACATTTGATTAAAAGCCCGGCGATACATCATATCATTGACGAACGCATATCGTAATGCTCTATTATGAATTTGTGCATCTATAGATTATCTACTGGGAGTTTGCTTTCTTTGAAATAGTCGATGAAGGATTTCCTCCAATCATCTCCCTCCTCGACATCGAAACAATGCAACCATAATAATAAAGCTTAACTAGCTCTTGGCCACATGATATCCTTATGGATAATTTTTCATAATGATCTGATGAAGAGGTTGAGGGTCAACTGAGGTTTCATCTTACTGGCTCGCATCCGACACTTCTTCGGCCTTAGGGAATTGTAAAAGAGCGGGCTCCAAGACCCGACGATTGTAAACTCCAATGAATATATGCTTCTCCTCATTGGTGTTTGTCATCTCGTTGACCAATTTGGCCAAGCAATCTGCTTTGGCGTTCTATCCTCGAGCAATCTGAACTATTTTAACATTTGACACCTGCTTTAGGAGCTCAAGGGTCCACCGGTGGTAACGAGCCAACTCAACCTTACAAATCTTGTAAATGCTCAAGACTTAATTTATCAGTCGTTGAGAGTCACCGAAGGTTTGAAGATTTTGAATTTTGATGTCAATTGCAATCTCCAATCAAACTATTAGAGCTTAATATTCGGCTTCATTATTGGTTCGAGATTCAATCAAACTGAATGAAAACCTCATTATGCCTCCTTCAGGTGGTATGAGAACAAGATCGATGCTGGCTCGGGCTCTTGCAATATTTGGAGGTCGAGCAGGTTTAATTGATGATGCCACATCGAAATACATCTCCTAGAATGGTAGCTTTTCGTTCTCCTCGACTTACATGGTTTGCTCATCGGGCAGATCATCATTGAGTGGAGAGTATGCCGGAATAAGATAGGTGGCGAGAAAATCTGCCAAGGCTTGCTTTTTCACCGCCTTTTATGGCATATATGTGATATCAAACTGCAGTAATAGTACTGCCCACCTAGCCAGGCAACCTGTCAACACTGGACTTGTCATCAAGAACATCAGCGGATCGATCTTTAATATTAGGGTGATTCTGTGAGACAGCATATAGTGGCGGAGTTTCTGAACTGCGAAAATCAATGTTATATAATGCTTCTCAATTGGAGAATAACGGCTTTTTGCTCCAATCAACCTTCGACTGATGTAGTAGAGTGCATTTTCTTAGCTTTCTTCATTATTCTGACTCAATAATGCTCCGAGGGACTCTTCTAGTGGTGTCGTATACAGTATAAGAGGCTTCTCCATAATTGGCGCTGCGAGAATGGGTGGGTTTAACAAATATCTTTTAATATTGTCAAATGCTTCCTGACACTCTATATCCCATTTGAAGAGAATATCTTTCTTTATTAACTTTGAAAATGGCTAGCATCTACCCGACAGATTCGATATGAATCACCAAATGAAAGCTAGTTGTCCTTACAGTGAGCGAAGCTGTCGAAGGTTCTCTGGTGGTGGCATCTCAGTAATTGCCTTAATTTTGTTAGGGTCGATCTCGATTCTTCGATGATGAACCACATACCCTAAGAAATTTCTTAAAGAAACACCAAAGGAGCATTTAAGAGGATTCATCATTAGTTCATGTTTTATGATCCTCTCAAATATGATTTTTAGATCTTTAAGTGATCTTTCGGCTAAGATTTTTGACAACAAGATCATTTAAATAGCACTCGATCTTCTAATGTATTAAATCATCAAATATATGAGTCATCGCTCGCTGATAGGTGGCACCAATATTCTTCAGGCCAAAATGCATGACAGTGTAGCAAAAAATGTCAATGGGCGTTTTAAATGATGTGTGTTTTTCATCTTCAAGTGCCATCTTGATTTGATTGTAGCCCGATGATCCGTCCATAAATGAGAACATATCGTAGTTGGACGTGTTATCCACTAAAAGTTCTGATATTGGTAGCAGAAAGGCATCTTTTGGGCATACCTTATTGAGATCTCGAAAATCGATGCAGACACGAATCTGACCATTCTTCTTCTTTATATGGACAATGTTGGCAATCCAGTCGGCATACTTTTTCTCTCGAATGAAGCCCGCATCTATAAGCTTCTTAGTTTCTACAATCACCTGTTCTTCAATCTCCAATCTTATTCTCCTTCGAGTTTGCTTGACAGGTGTTGCGTCAGGCTTGATGGCTAATTTATGAACCGCTACATTAAGGGATAAGCCGAGCATCTCAACATATGTCCAGGCGAAGCAGTCCCTAAATTCACAAAGAAGTTATTTTATTTCTTCTATTTGTTCCTCGGATAAGAGAGAACTAATGAAGGTTGGTCGAGGGTACTCCTCAGTTCCCAAATAAATTTATTTTAGCTCAACCAAAGTGGCTGCCTATCCACCATCTTCTAAATCTTCTGGTGGGGCTCGGCTTCTACGAGCTGCTCATCATAATCATTAATTTCATAAATCTCTTCAATGCCACCGTCATCAGACTCAAATTTCATGCATGTGATGGCTCGGCAAGTCTCTTTCCGAAGGAATTTTTGCTTGATGAATTCGATACCCTTCTATGTAACTATATCCTTTTGTCGTAATGGACGCGGATTCCTTCCATACCAGAGGCCCAGGCTTATACGAAGTTGTTGTTTGGTGGTAGGAATATTAATTTGCATTCGTAGTATTCTCTGAATACATTTGGTATTAAACCTAGATAGCCCTGTAGGTAGAAACTCTTCGGAATTGAGGAGCATACAACACCAGTCATTATTCTCTTCTTCGCATATTCCAGCAGAATATAGTACATTCCCTTACGTAGTCTCTTTTTTAAGGGGAGGCAGATAAAGGTGGCAAGTTCTTCAAGCTTATGCATCTCATGCGGAATGAGTTCCTTGAAGTGTTGTAGGGGGATACGCATGACTAAGAGCACACTATCTGAGATTGACAGGCTACTTATTTGTCTAGAGAACACTTCCTGCACCGTATTCATATAGATAGAGTCGTAATAATAATCATTTGAAAATTCAACCTCCTTACTCCATTCATCTGTAGACTGGCAAGCTCTCCGAGATTTGGTAGGGGTAACATCATCTTAATCCATGTCACTCCCAAGATGAGGTACGTGTTTCTTTTCTTTGGGAAAGGTCGGTGCTTTGGGAAGAGTCGGTGTTGCCTTCTTTCTCCCCACCTGCTTTTTCTCACCTTCCCATTCAGGTCGCTTTGCAGCCTTTGAGTTTGATATTTTAGCCTCGAGAGAATTCGAAGATTGAAGGTTACCAGATATTTTGAATTCCTCTCCATCTCTGAGATATTTCATACATTGGTGTAATATTGACGGGGCAACACCATATTCATGCAATCAAGGACAACTTAGTAGCTCCTTAAATGAAATATTCGCATCAATAACATGGAATTTAGCTTCTGTATGGAGCTCTCCAAATACAAGGAGCATGAATGATCCAAGAGTTTTCTGCAATTTTTAGTTGAAACCATGCACCAGCAGCTTATCTGGCTCGAGGTGTTCCACATCAGACAGAGAGATCTTAATGCTTCAAGCTTATTAGATTTATGTAAGATCCGGAATAGATCAGGATTCGACTGATGATCAACTTATCGCTTTTTGCAGTAACATACAAAGGACGGTTATGGTATGCAGTCCCAAGCATCATGTCCTCTTCAGAGAAGATAATGAATGACTCATTACGAGCTTTTAGAATCACAGTCAGATTACGTTCAACAAAATACGTCTCATATCTTTCCAGATTTTTGAGAGCCTGAATCAAAGTATCCCGAAGGTCCTTAGACATTACTAAGGCATTGTATATACTGAGTTGTGCAAGTATCTTCGTCAGATGGGATACGATATTATAATATATCCCCTTAGCATAAGTGCTCTTTTTCTTAAGATCTTCAGGGATAATATCATCATTGATGAATATTTCTTTCTCATTGACTTTATTGGAGACCCCTTTCTTCGGCGGAGACGACAGTATCTTGCCACTTCTCAATTGAACTTGAGCGATCTCCTCTGCTTCAGAGTCATTTAATGGTATATTTTTTTCTGAGTCAGCCATGGTTGCATCTAGAGATTCATCTGTTGATTCAAAATCATCATCCAGGTTTATATGTCCCATATGCGATGTTATGTCGGGGACCGACCCATGTTCCTTAAGAAAATTTAAGTCCTCCGAGCTATAGCCCATTGATGTCACCATCAGATAGGACTTAGAAGAAACTTCTTCAGTGTATCCTTCTCTTATCAATGCATTTGGTGCCACTGAAATGACTCAACATACTTCTGCGGGAAGGGAATTCTCATTACCTTCTTTGGTTCCATCTATTTTAAGCTCTGTAATGAAGTCAGCAAACTTGATAAGTCGCCTCACAGTCTGATAATATTCATCCAAACTGTCGATAACTCTCTGAGTTACAGTCTTTTTCTCTTTGGGCTTCTTTAGTTTGGTCTTCATCTTGGAGGGCTTCACCTTTCTAGACTTCAAAGTGCCAGTTTAGTTGGGAAATTATTTAGAAGTAGAAGCTCGTGTCATAAACAAAGCTTTCAAATTTAGCACTGGCTCTGTAGGAGATTTCCACTTCACCACTAGAACTCCTTCGAGTTATTTTAGCATTTTTACAGTCTTCTAGGAAAACGCAGTCTCCCGCTATTCTTCTTGAATTGACTTCTTTTGTATTCTTCTTTCCTCAATCGGGGGTATGAAGTCTTAACTACCCGAATTGATTCCTTTCTAGGGTGAGACAGCACATTGTTGGATAATGTGAGTTCCCCCTTTCGATATTTTCTATCAAGTCAATCATTGAAGATGTAGCAATCTTCAATAAAATGGCTGAGTACTCGATGATATGGGCAGTAATTTGGATCATCGGCATGTTTCGACTCCTTGGGTCTCTTTCACTCTAGTAGTTCCAAGCCCGCTTTCACTGACTGTAGAAACAACTTGGCGACGCTATCCCAATTAAATGAATATTCTTTATTCATTTTATCTTTAAGGGATTGGAACGTTCTATCACCAGTTCTTATTGCTAGCCTCAGGCGTTCTCCTCCACCTTGGAAGGTTCGTGGCCTATCATTTCCCCCAAGTATCAGTTTTGATTGGGGGTTAGGGTTGTAGGCTTGCTTAGGCTTTTATTGATATTGAATCTGCTGCTTGCCTTTGTCTATATTATAAACCACATGTTTCCCCCTATCAGCTCTGGAGAAAAATGTGGAGTCGGCCTTACCCCTTCTAGCACCTAGGGCCTTAGCCTTCTTGGGATTATCAGAGTGATTTTCTGATTGGACAAGTTCAATTTCTCAAACTTAGCCACTTTGTCTAGCAGGTCTTGCAATGTGCTAATTATAGCCATGCATAGGAAGGGTTACATTTTGACATCAATATTTTCCATTAACAACTGCACGGCATGTTCATCTTCTAACTGCTGCTCACATTTCATACTCAGATTTCGCTAGCAAGTGATATATATCGTCACTGATTCTTCTCTTTTTCTTGTATCTAAAGCAAGGTCAACTATTGTGATCTTCTCGGTCGCACTGGCAAATCTCTTGACTAACATAGCTTCCAACTCTGCGAATGTCTTTACATAGTCATTTGGTAATTCGGCATACCATTCAAAAACAGTTGCTGTCAAACTGCTGACGAATTGTCAGAAGAGTAAGACATCGTTTCCCCCTGTATTTCCATAGGTTGTCTTAAATTATGCCAGGTGTTGTGGGGGGTTATTGGTACCATTGAAAGTATTAAACTTGGGTACAAAGTATCCTTTTGGATACGACACTTGGTCATATTTAGCAGGGTACAGACGACACTTTCCTACTAGTTTCTCCGCCTGATCAACAGTTATGATAGCCTTGATCTTCTCAATTATAATTCCTTCCAACTGTGCAGCAGTCACAGGTTCGGAAGTACTTGTAATATTCTGTAGGGTGGGCTGGCGGACGATATTACGGACTTCGTGACCACCTTCAGAAACTCGCCCTTATTCCTGATATTTATGGCACTTGAAAGTTTGGAGGATCCAGAGGAGGGTTGGACATAGGATCGATTGCAGCATTTATCTGCATCATCATCATCATTTGAGCCATCATCTTAGTCATTTTCTCATTCAACTGAGATATTTCTCTATCATTTGCCTTCATTTGTCGTCTCATCTGTCGCCGCATATCGGCAAGCGTGGTGTTCTCATCATCAAAAGGATTTTCTTCCACTTCCTCTTCTCCTTGGGAAAGGCCACTTCTGCCAGTGGTGGACCCATCTTTGCGGCGACGCTGATATACCTATCTAGGTGGCGGTTGCCACTATCGTCATCTTCATCATTATCATAATCGACGCCAACATCAATGTTTATAAGTGTCACCATATATACCACTTCCATATTCAAGGTGTTATTTATATCTTGCATATCTTCTTCTAAATTTTCTTCCATGTCTTCTTCTATATTTTCTCCTATATTCTCTTATTTTTCCATGTCTTCTTTTTCTTCCTCTTCTAGTACTCGGATCTCTGAGCGGTGACGCCACTGGATTTCCGATTCCTGATTTGGTAAGAAAACTTCTTCGACCCATGGGCTGCGGTCAAAATTAGCCAACTCTTTGGGTGGAGTTAGTGAGTGACGGATCCCCTGGAATATTCTCCAAGGTGTCGACCGTGAGAATGAGCGCCGTCGTGGGCCATCCTTGGGACCCATTTCTGATGTTGTTTGTTGTTGGAGGAGGATCTCCGGGAAGCATCACCGGATGTCATGCCTAGATCAACTCTTCTTTCTTCTTCTCTGCGAGGCTTTCGCCTCTAGATTTCTTTTCTTTTTGGCCGGGACCTTTCGGCGGCGGATCCCTAAACCCGAGGTTCAAGTGTCACGCCCTGATGCTCACCACACGGGACACATCTTCTTTCTTTTCTCTCCACCACAACAGATAAGCGTTCTCTTGGTGAAGTTCTCCTAGTCTCGACCATCAGTGGCTATTGGTATCTTCTTTTCTTTAGTCCTCTCTCTTTCACAATCTTCAGGACCCTGTAGACCCGGGCCGAGAAAGTTTCAGGTTCCTTCCTCTTCTGAGGAGCTGGGACTTCAGGCTGTTGGTCCCAAAATGACTTCTTAAGCTCACCGGTGGAGTATTTCTCTTCACCCATTTTTAATTCGCTAATCTATTCTAGATAGGAATTGTTGCTTCTAGCTCACGGGCCGGTAGATTGGATGGGTAGACAGGGAGTTGTTGCTGCTGATCTCGGAGTTCAACATTCATCTTCTTTCTTTACTTTCTGGTGAGCCTTCCTCCAGATGAGGAGGCTTCAACATCATTTCTACCAGGTGCAACAATCTCTTTGGGTAGGATGGTGGTATTTGCAGTCATCACTGATATTCTTCCTCCGGCTATGACCCTCTTGGTGGCCGGGGCTTCTAGCTGTGATAACAGTTCAAATATGGAAATCCTTCGAGGATTTTCAAAGGTAACAGTGGCCTGCGACGCTGGCAGATGCGCACGATGGGTAGAAGCTCCGGTAGTTCTTGCAACAACTGCAGGAAAATCAACACTACCAAAATAGATGGTAGCTCCAGTATTCCCAGTTTCAATAACAGCATTTGCTAGCTGAAACCTGGCTCCTCATCCTAGTTGGACGATCAACGGGGTGTTCTGTAGATTCATCTACATAAATGAAGACAAATGTTAGTAATCAAAATTTGATACATTACCCCATACTTTCAAAATGCAGAGACTTGCACAGAACACAAAAATAAAAATAGATAAAAATAATTAGCATAAACAAGCAATAAAAATAAATTTAAAAACTCTTTTGAATGCCATATGAATTTGTTGAATGATCATTTTGAAAGACTCAAAATTTTGAGTGCGAGTTAATACGCCTGCTACTATAACACTAGTACGACTAGCCAAAGATGGAAAGAGAAATCATTCACAGCGGAGTCGCCAGAAATATGTGGGCTCCAAAAATTCGGCCCCGGCCTCTGCCCGTTGATTGCTTTTTTCTTTCGGCAAGGGACTTTTAATGGAATAAGTTCCGGGGTAAATTTTGGAAGGCAGATGGGTTTGTAGATAAGACATTACCCAGAGATTGCGCCCTTATTTTTCGAGGACTTTATGATCTGAGTTCTAGTTTCCTATAGGCGCAGGATTCTATAGTTAATTACCCCTCCCGATAATGAGAGAGAACTTTTGATTAAGGTTAGTCATCGATCAGATACGTAAGAATACACGTTATCTAGTATATAGTAGTAGCATGGGTTTAGGTGTTTGGAAATTGAAAGATTGTATATTAAAAATTTGAAATTTCATCATTTTACACTTAAAGCGGATGGTGTGGGAATGGATGATGGGCCCAATCAAGATCCCATGGTTCCGTCGTTCCAGACCATTGTGGTCTCTAATTTACTTAGTCAGAGGAGGAAGTCGACCCAACTTGACAGAATGATCCTTGTCGGCAGCCACAAGTTGCTTCGTCCAAGGGAACCTTGTAGACCTGGGGTGAAATATTTGTCTAAGAGGACAAATTTGAATCCACCTTAGCTAACAGAGGACTTTATGCCCTATCAATCATATCCTATTGATTCATATCACAAGGATTTGATACCACTAAAGAGTGTATTGGCTCTAGCCATAACCAGTATCTCATGGTGTCATTTGGCGACAAAATCACTCGGTTCAGAGGGCCTCGGGTCATAATCGTTTATCCTACGATGCCATTTGGCAGAAAAATCGTCAGTTAGAGGACACGTACCACGTTCTTACTGGCAAGAGATTGTTTGAGAATGGATCATAATAATATTTTTGACTAGGCACTAGCCCTATGTGAGCTAAAGTGAATTTTAATTTGTCCATCTCGACAAACTGTTGCAATGGGTAGATGAATTTTGCTTTAAGTGTTTGATAGATTATTTCAATTTTAAATATCTGGATTTTGGAATTTCTAGAATTTTGAATTTTTGGGACATTTGGGTGGCGTTTTGAAATATTTGAAATTGACCCCTCCGGTTGAGATAAGCATTCAACACGGCCATCATCGGAGTGATTTTAAAGTCATTTCCATTTGAAAATATTTTCATTTTATAGATGAAACTTGTTAACTCTGTTAAGCTGTCAACAGAGGATCGGGTTTCTCGGGCTTCATGCCTTTGTTTATGAATTTTCTTTGTTAAAGGTTTTGAAGGCCTAATATGAATGTATAAAATAAATATTTCGGTCAACTTCGTGACCGCATATTTATCCGTGGTTCAAACCTTGTCTACTCTATTTACATACTTAGGAGGATCGAATTTCGTAGGCTTTAAACATTTATTAGTGAATTCTCTTGATTATAGGCCTTAAAGGCCTAATATGAATGCATCAAAACAAATACACCGGTCGCCACAATAATGTATTTATTTTGAATGTTTGAACCCTGTCGACTCTTATTGATCCGCGTAGAAGGATCGGGTTCGAACTTAAATTCACTTATTGACCCGTGCAACATCCCTAGACATCACGTGTATACTTATAACACGCTCATCGGGGCCCATGCAGGTGTTTGGGGGTATTTTATAATTAAACCCTATCAACTCCTTTTTACCTGCTTAGAATGATCGGATTTAAATTTGTTGACCAGCATAGCATCCCTAGACATCACGTATGTACCAATAACACGCTCACTGGGACCCATGCGGATGTTTGAGAATTTCATTATTTGGACATACCCCTTGTGTACCTATGTGTATATAAACTACGGTGCATGTGCAAGGATAATTTGAAAAATTTGTAAACGCCTTCTGTCCGCTTGCAAAGACATTGTGGATCCGGTGGCGTGTTGTAGCAGCTTCTAGATTGAATTGTTTGCTGCTTTGTCCAGGTAGACTGTCGAGCACTACTTATTGCTTTCTGTAGGTGGATCATAGTGCACTAACGAATCTCCAGCTTTGGATTGTATGAGCTTGCACTTGTTGAAGCCCTTTGGCATTTTGCTCGTGAACACTGTATTGGGTACACAATGGGTCTTCTACGGTAGCTCGTAGAAGCTCTTATTTGTCGCATCATCTCTGTATTTGTTTGTAGAAGTCATGTCGAGTACACTATGGATCTTTTTTTTTGTAGTGGCCCGTAGGCATTTGCATTTATCGTTAATCTATCACCTTTTTCTCATTAGAGATCTACATAATTATCTTCCTCTGGGTTGTCGTTGAATGTAAGAGCATTTTATACCTTGTACCAATCACCACCCGCAAGTATATTATTAAGCATATAAGGAATCGTTGTAAAGAACATCTTGACATTCATTCATCACCTCCTGTTATAACAGTCTGCAAGTTATTTGTATATATTGCTGATATAGCACTCTTGCCTTCAGATGACGTCTCATACATATATCTATGCTCGTAGAAGACTGGCCATCCTTGCAACATGTTTGTCATTGCTAGTTGTGTGTATATATGAATTCATCATGTCCCGCCTATTAAACTCTTTTGCTTATAGGAGAATCGAGTATTCACTTGTATAATTGCTCTATAGGCGAGTTGTTTTCACTACATTTCCCTCATCCGTGCTTGCTAGTGATTCGTTGAACTCACTACATGTGAATCTCAGTAATTCACAAGAGGTTGATGCATTTTCTGCCCATTGGATTGTTGCTGATGATAGAGACACTATCATGTTTCTTCATGTTCACTCACTTTGTAACTCTCTTGCTTGTGTGTGAGTTATACCTGTTAGCACTTGCACTTCAAGTGACATAATCGTTATGAATGAGTTATAGCATTGAGGAAGTCTTTGTGTTATTATTTCCAAGCAAGTCATGTTGAAATTCACAAGTCTTTCATTTGATTGTTGATTCTATTTATGTCCAAATACAAGTTAAGTTCCACATCATATTCAAGTCTTTAATGATCCAAGTCAAGCTTTGTTTGTCCAGATTGTTCAAGTCATGGTCACTTGAGTCATCCTCATTTTTGTTCAAGTTTAGGCTCTTTTGAAGTCACTGTTGATTCGAGTTCAAGTTCAATGTCAAAGTTCTTCGTAGTCCAAGGGAATCCAAGTTTTGTGTAGTTCAAAGTTGACCCAAGTCATTATGATTCATTTAAGCTCATATTAATTTATATTTGAATTTATTTAAGTCAATTATGTCAAGTTCACAAGTCCTCGTTGTCTTTTGAGCTCAATCAAGTTCAGGTACGATCTTGTGTTCACCCAAAATTGTGGCAACCTCCCGGCATCTCCCTCGTTTAGGGAAAAACTACAAGAGACTGGGTCTTCCCACCACGCACAATAAAGGCGTGTATGGAGTCTTCGATGCTACATGTTTAAAAAGACAGTTTGCTTTCCTCTTACTCGAGAATACTTATAAGTGACCCCGCCTCACCGAAGGCGACGCACCGGGGTCCAATCCCACCACGCGCAATAAAGGTGTATAGGCGGTTTTACAGTGTGCGACAAACATTGAAATGAGGCTTTTAGGTGATTACCCGCCTCATCGTAGGCGTCGCACCGGGGTGCCATCCCACCACGCGCAATAAAGGCGTGTATAGGCGGTTTTCCGGTGCGCCGTGAACTCCGAAGGTGAGAATCTAAGTTTTAGAGAATAAATACCTTCGCGGGATTGTTGGCACATGGATCGAGGCAAGGAAAAGTCCTCTCTTCTTTCTTTTTTTAAAATCAATTCATTATAATTAATTATAAGTAATAATAATTTAAAAATAATTAATTATAATTATAATAATTAATCATATTTAATTATAACTAATAATAATTAATTTAAATTAAAAATAGTTAATTATATTGATTTTAATAAATTATAGTTATTTATTAATAAAAATAATTAACCATAATAATTATAAATTAATTATAATTTATTTTAATAAAAATTAATTATTATTAATAACAATTAAATATAATTAAAATTTTTAATTATAATAATTATAATTAATTATAATTAACTATTATTATTAATAATTAATTAGAATTTAATAATAATAATCCCTCTCCCCCTTTTCTGATTTACGGGATTTGGCCAAAACTATGCGTGAAAGGGGAACAATAATTACGTCCTCTGACCGGACGTAGAGCTACGTTCGGCCGCCAATAACATGTCGCCACGTGCTCTTACTCTCTACCACGCGGCCCGACAACTTGACCCGGACTAGAACCCGGGAATGCTATGTTCGCGTATTGCGAGGTATTACTCGGTATTTGCTCGATATTGCAAGGTATTGCATGACAATAACGAGAAATACCGCTCTGTGAAGACTAATACCGAGCAAATACCGAGTTGTACCGAGTTTTTCTAGAATACCAATACTGAGTTGTACCAATACCTATAAAAACTCGGTACAACTTGGTACAACTCGGTATTACTCGATATTGCTCGGTATTTGCTCGGTATTGGGGTATTACCAAGCAAAATCGACCAATACCTAGCAATACCGAGTTGTACCAATACCTAGAAAAACTCGATACAACTCGGTATTTGCTCGGTATTGGTTATTGCCGAGCAAAATTGACCAATACCGAGTAATACCGAGCAATACCTAGCAAAATCGAGAAATACCGAGCCATCCTGAGTTCGTTTCGGGTCGGGTTGTCGAGGCGCGCGGTAAATAGTGAGAACGCGTGGCACGATTCTACTGGCGGCCGAACGTAGAGCTACGCCCTGTGACCGGACCAAATAAAAGTTCGTGAATGGGAGAGTTACCTTCAAAGCAAGCGAGTTCTTGTGTTTCTTCCGATAAAATGTCGTAACTTCCTATCCGATAGGAAGGTGGAGTCGTCAAAGAGGAGAAAATGACTAACAATGGAGGTTAAGGTGTCGAACACTCCTTCCCCCTCTCTCTCTCTCTCTCTCTCTCTCTCTCTGGATCAAGGAAGTCGGGAGGTGGAAAGTCTGGCCAGTTGTAGAGGTCGGCACATGTTTAGGGTTTGGTCAGCTTGCGAACAGGGGTTGTCGTCGATGGATTCGATTAGGAGCGGCTGCGGCTTGAGATCGGAAGGGAGATCGTAGATATGGAAGGCTCGGTTGAGGGGAGATCGGGAGTGGGAGAGGAAGTGAGATCGGGTGGAAGTGTTACGGGAGAGGAGAAGCAGTCGAAGGCTCTCTTTGGGTGGCCTTTTAACGACGATTTGGGCGCTCGATCGAGGTGAGATCGCAGATTTTGAGCAGGATTTACGGGATATAGACTCGAACGGCATCGTTTGCAGGTTAGCGAGATTTCTTGGATTTTTTTTATTTTGATTTCTCCTTTTTTATTGTTTGCTGTTGTGGTCAACACACCCTTCTAAATCAAAGGTCTGAGAATACTACATGGGCTAAAAATC
Source organism: Dendrobium huoshanense (assembly GCA_016618105.1). Taxonomy (NCBI): domain Eukaryota; kingdom Viridiplantae; phylum Streptophyta; class Magnoliopsida; order Asparagales; family Orchidaceae; genus Dendrobium; species Dendrobium huoshanense. The sequence goes on from CM028351.1 coordinate 8,603,702, forward strand.
AACAATGAAGTTTTAATTTTAAGTTTGAATCTCCTCAATGAAAGGACTGAAGTCGACATGACTTAAATTTATAAGAGAATATACAATCCTAAAATCTACCCAAAAAATTTAATTTAAAGTTCACATTAGGCCTTCACAGTCTTTTAAAAGAAATTCATCAACTAAAGCATAGCCCTCGGTTTTCAATACCCTATACAATAATCCCTGAAATTATCAATTGAAACAAATCATTTATTAGTAGGAAAACAAAGTTAACAAAGTTCGAATAATGAAATAAATTTTCCTTAAATTTTCAATAATGATTATATTGAAAGTGAATCTTAATCGGAGGGGACTCTCTAAACCCCATTGCAAATATAAATTTTTTAAAGTGATCTCAACATAACACCAATGATAGTTGTGTCGAAAGTGAATTTTAACTGGAGAGGGTTATATCTTTTCAAACAAATCCAAACCCTAACGAAATATAGATATGTTTAAAATAGTTTTGAAGTCATCCTAATGAAGTCTGTGTTAACCAAAAAAACTCAACCAAATAAAACTACTTATTTCTCAAAAATGCCCCAAATTTCAAAATTAACTTCTAAGAAGATTAAATTTTAAAAAATATTTTAATGTTATTACTTTCCAAAATTATGAAAATATATAAATGAAATTAATCATCTAATAAAACATAAATGTAAAATCTACCGAACATTCTTAACCGTTTACCGAGAGTGAAAATTTTGAGAATAACCTCAACTTGCAAAAAGTGAAAGCCTAGTCGAGCATATTATTAAGATTTTTTATCAAACAATCTCTTGCCAATAATGACATAGTTTTCCTCTAACAGACAATTTGGCCATCAAATGACTCCACAGATAAATGATTATGAACGAGGCTTTTTGACCGGGTCATTTTGCCACAAAACGATACCACTAAACTATGGTCATGATAGCTCAAAACCCTTAAGTAATGAATCACAAGATACACTTGATAAGGTACAAAGCTCTCTATTGGCTATGATTGGCTCAAATGTGTCCCCTTAGACAAACATTCATGCTAAGTTTAGAAGTTAAACTTGACGAAGCAACTCATTACTGCTAACAAAGATTCTTCAGTCAGGTTGAATCGACTACCTCCTCTAACAAAGTAGACTAAGGATAATGACTATTGGGATGATAGATCCATGGGATTTTAATCAGGATCATCACCCATCACCCGCTTTAAGTATGCAGTGATAAATTTTAAATTCTTAAAAAACTTAAAGTCCAAATTCAAATCCTTAAATTGTTGATTTTATATGTTAGGTACTTAATGCATATCTAACGACTAACTTTAATCAAAAGTTCTCTCTTGTTATTTGGAGAAGTAATTATTAATCATAGATCCTTGTGATTATAGTAAACTAGACCTTAGATTATAAAATCCTTGTAAAATGAGAGTAAAATCTCTAGGTAGTGTCTTATCTTAAATCTAATCTGTCATCTAAAAATTTAACTGGGAATACAATCCATTAAAAATCTCCACGTCATAAAAAAGGCGTGGAAAGGTTAGTGTAAAAATGTTTTAAGCCCACAAATTTGTTAGAATTTGACCATATATTTTTCACCACAAATTTAAAAACTCTATGAAAGATCTTTTGTACCATACAAAATTCTAAGGAAATAAAGTTCGCACTTATTTGATTGATTTGCCTTTGAGAATTTAAGTTTCATAGCATGTACCCTTTGAAGATTTAATAGCATATAGAGGCACTGACAAGCCATTTGTGCATACTAGTAGTGTCTCTGCAAGTAGAACTATAAAAGCTTTTAGAGTACACAAATACTTGGTTTGTTGAAAAAATCAATCTCCTACTAAAAAGCCTTTATAACACACATAAAGAACTGATGAAGACAAAGATATATATGTTTGAAGCATAACATAGTTCTGATTCCTCGGAGGCTAAGTTCTTTTAGCCATACAAAAATTAATTAACAAGGATCAAAACTCAAACTCATGACTAGACCCAACCATAGATTATGCTTAACTCAAACTAGTTTGTCAATTTAAATTGTATTTATTTGAGAAAAGAACCAAAATGATCCCTCAACTTTTTATGAGGGACCATAATGATCCCCAACTCTTTTGAGAGACCAATTTGATCTCTCAACTCTTTAAAACAGTACTTATTTGTTATTATCATTAACTTTATCAGTAAATTTGGGTCTATCAATCAGGAAAAAAAAAAATAGAAGCTTTTCATTATACACAGAAGTGAATTGTTCGAACTTTCCAGTAGCGTCGAAACCCCATCCACACAGGACTCCCACGTCTTGCAGTGTAGTGCGCTTGAACAACAGTTTGAACCCAGCGTCCCACAACGCATGTTGAACATAGTTTGACCCTAGCGTCCCACGCACTCATCGAATACCACTCTCGCAACCCTAGCAAGCGTCCGAAACCAAACGGGATTTAAGCATCCCGTAAATCTCACAGTGGAATAAATCCTTTGTTTCCCTCTTTTTGCGGTAAATTCCGAATTTACTAAATCCTGTGGCTCGACGGATTTACGAGATTTAGTCAAAGAAGTGCACGAAAGGGATAAAGATGGATACCTTCGTAGCAGGTCCCGTCATGTCTTCTGATCCAACATCGTTGAAGGAGTCAAAGAAGCTTATTTAGCGACTAGTTCAACACACTTCTTCAACCCATCAAACTTCACTTCACGCAAAGCACATGAGGCCGAAGTAGGCATGAAGAAATGACGAGGAAAAAGGAAAATGGAGAAGATGAAAAGCAAACCCCAAATTACTGAGATAATTAGCAATATAATTAATAATCAAATTAATTAAAGAATACTTTAAAATTAATAAAATCATTAGCATGAGTTTAAATAATTAGTTATTTAAAAAAGACTAATTAATTAGATAATTATTAATATCATTAGATATCTAATACTTATTAAATTAACACCTAAATAAATAATTTAATAAATAATGTTATAATTAGAAATTAAATTATTTAAAAATTAAGCTAATTTATATTAAATTATCTATCAATTTAACTTGTTGACTATAATTAAAATTAAAATTAATTAATACTTAACATGTAATTAAATTAATAACACATTAAATTTAATTTTAATTATAGTCAACAGTCGTCTTGTAGTTACTATTATACCGCTTCATGGATTTACTGGTTTTGACGCTCTATTTGGATTGTTTATAGATGGAAATGATTAGAAATTTTGAAATTAAAGAAAAGTTTAATAATTGTTTTTTACAAAAATTACAATTCCTAAAAAATTATGTTTATTAAATATTTTAATTAAGAATGACCAAATTACCATCATACTTACACCATTAAATTTACCATTAGATGGCAGGACCAAATAGTCTCATTTCGAGGAGCTGAGGGACCAAATTGGTCTCTCAAAAGAGTTTGGTTGGTCCCTCACAAAGAGTTGAGGGATCATTTTCTTTTCTTTATTTTATTAGTCATATATATATTTTTTTAAATTAGATAAAAATTATCCTTTTAGATAAATGTATTTTTAATTTTGAATTTGATGATGGAATTTGACTTGAATTTGGATTAAATGATACAATTATTTTTTAAATTTAAACAGAAAACTTATTTCTATAAATAGAGTTATAAAGATGTCATTTGTATGATCTTTAAATTAAAATTTAAAATGATTCCATAATTTATTCTTTTCTTTCTTTACCATTGGTTCCTTTCTCTATCGAGAAATAGGACTCATGATCCGTTTCTCTCACCTCAACCATCGCTCACTCCGCTCTCAAAAGGCCTACATGCCAAGGTATTTTAGTTCCTCTCTTGCCAAGCCGCAACATCTCTTAGTCAAAAAAAAAAGCCAAAATAATAAGAGAACTTCTATATTTCTTCAAACAATCAATTCCCCATCTTCCTCTTTTACTTATTCTCCCACGTTGAAAAGGAGAAATCAAGTCAATCAAGAGAATAAGGGCAATATCAAGAATGAAATCTTTATCTACAAGATCTCCACCACGTCACCTTAGACAGCTATGATTATTTGAGAAATTCAAATCATCTGTGCTTTGGTAGCAACATTGCAAAATCCAAAGAGCGCCTCAAGCAAGCAGCTTTCTAATCCTTAGTTTGTCAAGAAAAATAAGAATTCTGGTCCCAAGTCCAATTTTGGCCCCAAATCCGAATGAGAAAAATTGAGAGTTGACGCTAGATCAATAATAAATCATAAAACCAATGTAAAAATTCATGGAAATGAATCCAATCTAAGTCACCTTATGCAGCATTAAATGGGAGCAAATAAGAATTATGATTCATAAAGCTACAAACAGTTGGAATAAGGATGATGATTCAAGACATAGTCCACCTCAGGTATAATTAAGCCCAACCCTTTGCAAAGGTAAATAATGTAAACAAATTGAATTTTTAAAACAAATTACCTGCCAAGGCATATTAAAAGGCAGACCCAAAAGATTGCACGGATCCAAGTTGACTCCTTGTGGAAAACCCATACCTATAAGGTGAAGCAATATACTTAGCATTCAAATAACAAAAGGTCAATATGAATCCATGTAATGCATGCTCACAATTTTATGAAGTTATAAGTTACTACAGGACACTTTGGTTCGGTTATTTATAAATGTCTATTGTAGATTATTTTCAGTACGCATCTTATAAATTTTGATATTTCTTTAAAAATACAAGCTTGTGAGTACAGGAGAAGTTAAAAGCATAGGAAAACTGGCAAAGAGGCAACTTAATCTCACTTGACCAAGAGATGTTATCAATTATACAGATCATTCAAATATTTAAGAAAAGATGCAACAAAAAGAAATATTGCTTGAATCATATTCCTGTCTAAAAAAGCAGCGGGTGTTTTCAAAATCATTTGGGAATGGAAGATTGAATCTTCAAATGAAGCTTTTTGACATTTAAGGGAATTTCAAACTCAAAAACAAGTTTGGAAATTAAAAGAGATTGCCCATAAATAAAAATTCCATCATAAACTACCCCCGCCCTTCCTTCCCCTTATAATCCTCCAATCCATATTAACTTTTTTTTGTTTCCTTAACAGCTGTATTCTTTCCAACATGATTAATCAAATTGAGTCGCTGAAAAGTGTTGAAGATGTAAAAAAATAATAATAAATTAAAAATGAGTTATTCACCAAGTTCTCAAGCAGTAACAAATGTGTTACGTTCTCAGAAAGGGATCTCACCCAATTTCAAATAATCAAACATTCAAAGAATCAAGGAAACCAGAATCACAGATCCAGAAGATAAAGACCTTAGAAATTAGATTAATCAACAAAAGGCTTCCTGTGTCTGATAAAAGACCAAAGATGAAGATGCTTGGATAAAAAAAAAATTATGTCTTTAGTAGGAATGGCAAAGATATTTAATTGTAGCATTAAAACCAGAAATGAAGAGGCTTGGCTCAGGGCTAAAGGATTTCAACCAATTTTTCTTCTACAAACCATAAAGACATAGCATGTTCGTGTTAGTTTTTATAGCTTGTACAAGGTTTGATCTATTTGAATATTTCTTTCTTGCTCGGTCCACAATCTTATACTGTTTCCAGTTGCAGCCAGCCTTTTATTCACATTACATGAAGTATGCAGCTGATGAGTTTTGGAATTTCAGACCTAAAGATAAAACAATATTGTCATCTATCCATAATGTATAAATGGAATTCACGATTAAATATTCATAGAAAGGATAGGTATTTGACAATAACATGTTCATGTTCTTTTTGCTACATCATTAGAGAGATGATTTTGTTTATTAACCCGTAAAAAATTAATTAGTAGGGTCCCCGGCAAACAATAATAGAGAAATTAGAGTGACACATCTTTGAAGCTGAGAGTTGAGAAAAAACAAGATTTACGCAAGGCATTTTTTTAGGTTAAGTTGAGAAGTACTCTAGTTGAAATTGCAACAGGCCACACAAGCAAACAACATATATTGACATCCTCTCAAGTAAAGTGCAATAGTTCCAGGAGTTATGAATTACTTAATAAACTTCATGCCATCTTCAAATCCTCAATTTTGTTATACAAAAAAAAAATGAATGACTTGCAGCATAAGTTAAAGGATCCTAGAAACCATGATAAACACACCAATCAAAGGCCACCATGGGAAATGATGAAAAAAATAGCAGCTGGCATTTAAATCTTATGAAACAATCTTACAATACCCTTATTTTAATGATAAAAACTTCCTATTTGACTGAGAAACTTCTCTGAATGCTTCCCTCCATTATCGCAACTATTTTAGGGTTCTAATAATCAGCAAAATCATAAATAATATGTACCTAATAATGAGATATTTCAAGGCTTACCGATATAGCAAAAACATTTATGTAAAAATCGATTAAGGTTGCAGCCATCCACCTGAACACAAAAGAATAGATAACATTGCTTAGCGCCTTTTTATATGGATTTCATTCGAGCATACAGTCCAAATTTAGTATGAAAAACATATTAAAGATAGACTTAATTCAAATCTTCACAAGGAAACATACGTTTAGGCAGGCATTAGATGAACTAGTAGAACAAAAACACGCATTAAAGAAACCAAAAGCGAGGTATCACTCAAGCCATAAACTTCTAGTAGTATTTATCCCACAGATGAGATATTTATCTAGACAAATGGAAAGTTAATTTTGGTACATTAACACTATTGTTAGTGGTAACAGATTCTTTCAGCGGATAAGAGGGCAGCTAGAATTGATTTAAAATGGCTTGCAAGGAAAATGATTACGCCAAAGCTGACAAGTTAGAAATATAAGTTGAACACAGCTCTCCTTGATCTGTTGGTTGGGAACTTAGACTACGAATTAAGAGGTACCTAAGAAAGATACACAAAACTGAGGATGAAACAAGAAACAAGGTTGCGCGCTTGAGATTATATGTTAAATATATAGGCATCAATATGAAATGCATCAACAGAGAGTCGAGCAATGTTAACAACATGAGACATCCACATCATAAAGATGTGCAAAATATGCCTTAGCGTCTGAGCATGTTGAGTTTAAACCTCTTATCGCACATTCCATTAGCCGTAGTTTATCTAATACCATTTACACAAGATTCGCTATTTCTATGCTTGGCATCATGAATATGAACACTAATTGCAAAGTGCAGCATAGAAAATAGTCAAACACAATATTGATAATTGAAATTTAGAATCAATCTAACTAAGGCTTCATTCGAGATAATTTTTTTGTTGCTTTCTAAAACAGTTTTCTAGTACAAAAATTTCTTGAATTAAAAAATTTTATACTAAAAAGTCGTTTTAGAAAGCAATACAAAAGCTGTCCCAAACGAAACCTAAATATAAAAAAGAGGAAATTAGATGCTTACGGTGTCAACAATTCCATGCGGAAAGGCAAACCATCAGTAACTAGCGTATAGACCACTATTGCTGACATTATAATGCCCAAGGCACTAAACACAATTCTTCCGAGGACAACGGATGAGCAATTCACTTTGCTTTCGCCATCTTTCCTGGATTCAAAATTGTAATGTAGGAAATAAAATGCCGAGTATCGTTAAGTGAGTATTAAAATAAAATGAAAATAATACATACTGGTAAATTTAGGGAACCAGCAAACTTTCCTATTTCTTCCAGTTACAATGTAGTTATAATGTGTAACAGCCATAAAATAGTTGTTGATGAAAAATGATAAGCATGTGCTAAAGCAGCCTCTGAGATACTTTAGGAAAATAAAGAAATTACAATTGCTTTTTAAAGATGCAGAGAAGAAACTCTCTTGTTTGGCATTGAAAGCATGTTTTTTCCATCAACCTCCTTTTTATTGGAAAGCTGGGAAAAAACCCTTCTCTTTTAAACAAAAAGAAAGGCAAAAATTAAGATAAATTACAGAAAAAGTAATGAAACTCAAGAATACAAAAGGAGCTAAATAAATATACAATCTAAACAGTGATCGACTGAACATTTGAAAATTGATAGGCATCATAAGAAATACCTTCCATTTGAATTGAAAATCCAGAAGTGGGCATAAGAGATAATGTTGAAGCAAAGCAACTTTTCATCTTTAACGGAATTAGAGAAACATCTTCCACTTCTAACATTCCAGATAATCCAAAAATGAAAGAGACAAAAATGTTCCAAAATCCCTAAAGTGGCTTTTAATATAAAATTTTAATACTTCCTAAGGCCTTACAAATACCAAATAGCTTATGAAACCTCCAAATCTTACTAATTGTTCAACAATTAAAGAAATGGAAATCATCTTCAAGATAGGCATTGCACACATAACAAATAATGAAACAGAGATGCTCAGATTGTGAAAAGGAGTTTTGCTAAATAATTTCCACCAAGATAAAATCCATACAACAATAGATATTTATAAAGAGACAACAGGATTCCATCCAGCTAAGAATAATCTGTCTCATCGGACAAAGGAATGGAATGGGTAAAAATATTTAACAGAAAAAAAAAAAGGAAAATAGACAAGATCAGTCATCCTGGAGTATCATTGGCAAAATTATGTGTTTCCAATGAACAAATAAATCAAAGACACCAAAATATGGGAGCAAACTAAAGAACAGTAAGAGGAACCGCCCCTTATCCATTTATCTTTCCAGAAATTAACATATTTTCCTCTGTTAACCTCCATAATAATATTAATGGAAAAAAGAAACTTTCAAGAGAACAGAACATTTGGAATTCTTACTAAACTAAAATATTGGATGTTGGATTATTTTTTAAACATTTATCTCTAATAATTTTTCCAACAAAAGAAGGGCAATCAGAAATACGTGATTTGCAAGTCCATTTATTAAGCAAAAGAATAATCTGATACCTATGTTCTTCCTATTTAGGATCATTTTAGACAATTTCTTCCATGCAATGATGTGAGGTTAATAAACTCTCGAGTTCTCCTTTAATGAAATGGTTTGATTTTCATCACTCATGATGATTGGCTCTCTTGACTAGAAATCAAAACTCTAAGACATGGAGAAGGAAGCAAAAAAAACAATGAAAGGTTTAAGGCTGAAAACAAATTTGAATTTGGGACTAACATACCATAGAAAATATAGGAGAACAGCTAAAAGGTTGATTTATTTATCATGCATACAAGGGAAAATTATACCTAGTGCTGATTAGACTACAATAAGAATCTATACAATTCTAGGAAAAGTTATAAGTACGATATTTTGAAGCTTTAGAAAACATTCCAGAAGAACTTCTTCCCAAGTTCCATGCTACCAGCAACCGCTAGCTTTCATTTCTTTGTTGGAGTTCTTGGGATGGCATTGAATCCATGGGATGGTGTAGTTATTTTTCTTTTTCTAGGCATCTTTCTCTTTGAGAATACATAAGCATTAATTCTTAATTTCTCTATTATATTTTCCGCCAGCTAGTAGTGTTTTATTGGTGTTGAATTTGCTATCATTTCCTTAATCCTCTTATTGTCGCCCACATTTTCTATTAGCAACAGCTCTACCAGCATTCTTCAACAATTTTGACACCTATGAAATCTAAGAGTCCTGTGTTAAAAAAAAGTCAAGTGCTCCTAATGTACAAGAAAAATTTTGCATATATTGAGCCAACAAAATTTTGAAATGAGATTAAACCTAAGAGAATAATCTATGACATGATAGTTGTTGAATTGAAAAAAGATGTGAATAAGAGTATCTCTTTGAGGATATTAATTAATTACTATCGTACTTTAAAGAACTGTCTTGATGAGCTTCCTAATGAATTGCCACCACTTAGGAATATACAACATGGTTATGATTTAAATAATGGTTCATCCTTACCTAATTTATTGCATTATAAGTGAATAATACTAAACATGTTGAACATAAAAGAAAAAAAAATGCATTGCTTCATCAAGAATTTATTGAGGGAATGAGCCCCATGCCCACCACCTTATTTGCACATAAAAAGACAAATTTGGAGAATATGTGTGAATAGTTGATGATGAGGACATCAGAGATCTACGGCTACAATCGTGCTTATTTATTTTTATCTATTTTATGTATTTGATTTGTTATTGTTCTTTTTCCCTTTATACCCTCACTTGAGGGCTTTGTCTTATGTATGCCCTAGGGGCAATAGTGTCTTTGTTATTTTCCTTCATGTATTTGGCTATTTAAAGCCTCCCTCTTCTCCTTAGAGGGTTAATGAATGAATGATAAAAAAAAAATTTCCTGCACATGTGTTCTTTGAGTTGTTAGAGTTCTAGGAGAGAGCTTTGGAGAGATCACTAAGGAGGGAAAATTGATCACCCACCAACCTTGGAGACGGCCTCATTCGTGGTTTGTTTTATCGTTCTTTTCTTTCAATCTTTTTTCTCCTAGCCGCCGGATTTCCTAGTCACCCCTCCTTGGCGGCGACCACATCTCCCACCACCACTACCTCAAGACACCACCCTTCTTCCCCCACTACGACCACCGACCCGCTTACCCAAAGCCCCACCCCACCCGCTGGCCTTCATCCAACCGAACCCAAGCCCAAGCCGACCCCCCCCCCCCCCCCCCCTCTTTTCCCTTGGATTTTTCTCTTCATCCTTGCTTACATCGATTCCTTTCCTAATTGGGTTGATCAATTTAGGTACTTCATTAACTTATCAAATTTATTTGAATTTGAAATGTTACCTAAAATATCACTCTTATTTTAGGAAACTTTCCAAATCCTTGCCTATTGAATTAAAGCTAAATTGGGATGCAATATTTCATCCTAAATCCATGAATTAAGGAAGCATTAAAAGCTTCCTTAATTCTCTCCCTACCCCATTAAGCCGTCGGCCCCCCTTTGATTTAAATTTGGATTTGTTTCCAAAAGCTCCACTTTCCTTGTCTAACTCCAACTATCTTTGGAAGGAGTTTGAATTTTGAAATAACTCAAATTTAAATCTCACATCCTTCCTATTTCATTAATCCTATTTTTGGAAAGGCCCTTAAATAATTCAATTAATCCAAATCTGAATTAATTGAGTAATTAATGTCTTATCTCAAAATACATTGAAACTATTTTTTTTTCTTCTCTCACCTGGCCGAAATTCCTTTAGCCCCACCTATTTACTTTCCTTCCAAAAGAAGGCTTCTTCCTTTGGAATTTCTTTCAAACCTCCTTCCAAGCTCTCAGTCACACCTCCCTGTTCTTCCCGGAAAACTCCTGTTTATTGCCCACGTTCCAGCAAAAGTGTTTTCTTTGCTGTCTTACACGTTTGGAGATTATAGCTTGCTGTCCAGAAGACTCCCAACGCCCTACAGCAGCTGTCCAGAAATAATTCCAAGATTTTGGCCAAGATCTAGTTGCTGTCTTGAATTTCAGACTCAGGAGAACTGCTGTCCAGTAGCCTAAAAGGCCATAATCTGCTGTCTGAAGCCTCCGATAGCATAGAAGAGCAGTCCAAGGCTTGTAAAACCTAGTAGGGTGCTATCTAGAATCTGTCTCCAGCTTCTAACCTGCTATCCAAAGACTCCAACAAGAATTTGACGCAGCACAACCGCCCCAGAATCCACTAGTTGTTGTCTACTTCCTCTCAAGCACATAAACCCCACACGGAGCTTCATTTGTCTTGTTTACTTGGTGTGGGCTCCGAAAATTCAGCCCCGGCCTCCACCCGCTTTTCTTTTATTCGGCGAGGGAGTTTTAAATGAATAAGTTCCGAGGTAAATTTTGGAAGGCAGATGGGTTTGTAGATAAGACACTACCCAGAGATTTCGCCCTCATTTTGCGAGGACTTTATGATCTGAGTTCTGGTTTCCTATAGGCGCAAGCCCCTATAGTTAATTACCCCTCCCAATCATGAGAGAGAACTTTCGATTAAGGCTAGTCGTCAATCAGATACGTATAGAATACGTGTTATCTGGCATATAGTAGCAGCACTGGGTTAGGAATTTTGGAAATTTGAAGATTTGGATGTTTGGGAATTTGAAGGTTTTGGATGGAGTTGATATTTAAAATAGAAATTTTCACGATCTTGCACTTAAAGCGGATGGTGGGGGAATGGATGATAGACCCGATCAAGATCCCATGGTTCCGTCGTCCCGGGCCATCGTGGTCCCTGGTCTACTTAGTCAGAGGAGGTAGTCGACCCAACCTGACAGAAGGATCCTTATCGGCAGCCATGGGTTGCTTCGTCCAAGGGGACCTTGTAGACCGGGTTGAATGTTTGTCTAAGGGGACAAATTTAAATCCACCTTAGCTAACAAAGGGCTTTGTGCCCTATCGATTATATCCTATTGATTCATATCTAAAGAATTTGATGCCAATAAGGAACGTAACGGCGCTGGCCATAACCGTTATCTGTGGTGCCATTTGGCGGCAAAACCACTAGGTTCAGAGGGCCCCGAGTCATAACCGTTTATCCTGCGGTGCCATTTGGCAGCAAAACTGCCGGTTAGAGGACACGTACCACGCCCTTATTGGCAGGAGATTGTTTGAGAATGGATCCTAGTGATATTTTCAACCAGGCATTTGCTCTTTGTGAGCTGAAGTAATATTTCAGATTTGTCCACCTCGGCAAACTGTTGCGGAGGGTGGATGAATTTTGCTTTAAGCATTTGATGGTTGGATTTCAAATTTTAAATATTTTTGGAATTTTGAGATTTTGAGATTTTTTTTTATTTTGGATTTTTATGGGTATTTTGGGTGGAGCTTTGGAATATTTGAAATGGATTTTGAATATTTGGGAGGCATTTGAAAATATTTGGGAACCCCTCCGGTTGAGATCTGCATTCAACACGGCCATCATCGAGGTGTTTGGGGTCATTTCTCTTTATGGATTGAACCTTATCAACTCTGTCAGGCTATCGACAGAGGATCGGGTTTCGTAGGCTTTATGCCCTTGATAGTGAATTCTCATTGTTATAGACCTTGAAGGCCTAATATGAATGTATTAAGACAAATATAACGGTCACCACAACCGTATATTTGTTTGTTGGTTCGAAACGTGTCGACTTCTATTGACCCGTATAGAATGATCGGTTTCAAACTTGAATTCACTTGTCAACCCCCGCAGCATCCCTAGACGTCACGTGTGTACTAATAACACGCTCGCCGGGGCCCTTGCGGGTTTGGGGGCATTTTATAATTAAACCCTGTCAACTCATTTTATCTACTTAGAATGATCATATTCAAATTTAATAACCCGCGCAACATCCCTAGACATCACGTGTGTACCAATAACACGCTCGCCGGGGCCCATGCGGGTTAAGATTGTGTTTTCCCATTTAGTGTACCTATGTGTATACAAATTACAGTGCACGTGCAGGGGTATTTTAAAATATTTGTAGACGCCTTATGTCTGCTTGTATAGAGGTTGCAGATCCGGTGGCGTGGCGTAGCAGCTTCTGCATAAAATTATTCGCTGCTTCGTACAGGTAGAATGTCGTGCACTACTTGTTGCTTTCTGCAGGTGGATCGTAGTGCACTAATTAATCTCCTGCTTTACTCGTAGGTTCTTGCATTTGTTATGGTCTTTTGAAATTTGTTTGTGATCATCACATCGGGTGTACAACATGATCTTCTACGAGGACTCGTAGGAGTCGACATTCACTACATATCTTTCGTCTTTGCTTATAGTGGATCAATGTATCTTTCAACCATTGATTGATTATTAACTGCAGCCATGTTGCAACATTTATTATCTATTGTTGATTATCATCATCATACAAATATATGTTTGTTGCACACCAGTCCTCCCAATTTTGTTGGAGACTGAAATATTTTCTTGCATATCACTATTGATCCTTGGTCTAGTTGTATTCGTCATTGCTCCAACTTTTCATGTTGACTGTGAGAACATTTGTGCCACCATTACGTGCTAACCCTCGTGACCTATTGGGGTTTGGTGTATTTGCCTATGCCTCTTTCAATTCTTCTAGCAACTATTGCATGCTTCTTTAAGACAATATAGGCTTTTATCAGTGCTTGCAAGTGGATGTTTTAGGGGGATATCATATACTTCATACAGATTGTAATGAAGAAATATCATTGACTCTGATCTTGTTGTTTGTTTAGAAGCTCCTTATTCACCATAAGCTCCGCTTTCATTTGTATATAACTTATAGAAGTTATTATTTTAATTTGGACATTTGAGTATATTTCTTCTCTTGTGATTCAAGTTTAAACTAGGATTGCCCACTTAAACTGTTCAAATAGATTTCAACTTCCTCTTCGATCCAAACCAAGTTCAACTCCGAGTCTCTTGTAGTTACATTGCGCCACTTGCAAGTTCAAGATTGATTCAAGTCTTTTATAGTTCAAGTCAAGCTCGTGTTCTCCTTGATGTTGTATAGTTGAAGTTCAGTGTCCACTGTAGTCCAACTCAAATCTTTGTTTGAGTTTAAAAGTCCAAGTTATATCTTTGTTCATTTCAAGTTCTAGTTTTGATTTCAGTTCTTTATAGTTTAAGGTTGATTCAAGTTTGAGTTCTTATTCAATTTGTCCAAATTCTGTCCAAGTCTAAGTTCAATCAAGTTCTTGCTTGAGTTCAAGCCCAAGCTCATGTTCAAGTTTATATTCAAATTAAGTCATTTGTTGCAAGTTCAAATGAGAATCCAAGTTCATGTTCATTCAAGTTCCAATAGTCCCCTGTAGTTCACTTGAGTTCGAGCCGTTCTCTTGTTTTGTTTGCACTTGAAGTTATTAGATTGTTTGAGTTTGAATTAAGTCCATTTGATGCTCCAATCAATGTCCAAGTAAAGCTCCAAATTGTCCCAAGTACGATTTTTTGTTTACCTGAAATTTTGGCAGCCTTCCGGCGTCTCCCCCGTTTAGGGGAAAACTACGGAAAACTGAGCCTCCCGCCACGCTAGATAAAAGCGTGCACGGTAGGTGCCCTCGGAAGAGGACACCGCGGTCGTAATAATTTTATTCCCCACCACGCCAGAGAAAGGCGTGCATGGGTTACGGGCACCAGTTCAAAATAAGCAAGTTTATATTTACCCCGACTCGCCGTAGGCGTCGCACCGGGTTCCCTTCCCACCACGCTAGAGAAAAGCGTGCATGAGTTGATTTTTCGGTCCGACACTAACGCCGAAAATGGGGTTTTGATTACCCACCCCGTCGCAAGCATCGCAACGAATTCCCTTCTCACCATGCTAGAAAAAAGCGTGCATGAGTTAGTCGTTCGCCGCGTTGCAAGCGCCGGGGAAGGTTTTCAAAGTTTTAGAGTTTAGGAGTGTTATACCTTAGCTTTCGTTGGTGTCGGCACGAGGATCGAGGTAAGAGGAGGAGAGCACTTTCTTTCTTTTTTTTGTAATTAATTAAAAGTCATTATAATTAATTAAGATAATTAATTATAAATAACTTTAATTAATTATAAATAATTAATGTTAATTAATATGTAATAATAAAAAATACTAATTAATCATAATTAATTAATATTAACTTTAATTAAGATTAATTATAATTAATTAAAATTCATTATAATTAATTTCTTAAAATTAATTATAATTAATTTAATAATTTCAGTTAATTAAAATTTATTATAATTAATTAAAAATAAATTTTTTATTAAGACTAATTAAAATTAATTAATAATTATTATTAATTTTGATTAAAATTAATTAACATTAATTTTAATCAAAAATTACATAACCTTTCTCCCATTCCTCCCTTCACGGTTCAGCGGGTCTACGGGATTTGGCCGAACGAGCGTGTATAAGGGAGAAAGTTACCTTCATAACCAGTGAACTCCCTTTGTTGCTTCCGTTCAAATGTTGTAACTTCCGATTCAGGAGGAATCGTCGAAGGAGGAGGCGACTACGGGAAGAGAGGAGGTTTGGCTAGGGCTTGAGGCGTCGGCAGTGGAGAAGGTGACGGGATGGGGTGTCGGGTTGCACAGGTAAGGAGAATGATCTCTCCCTCTTTCTCTCTCTCTCTCTCTCTCTCTCTCTCTCTCTCTCTCTCTCTCTCTCTCTCTCTCTCTCTCTCTCTCTCTCTCTATCTATCTCTGCTTGGAGTTCGACGGGTAAGAGCAGGTCGGCACAGAGAGAAGGGCGGCATAGTGGAGTTCGATCGTGAGATTGGAGTCGGAGTAGAAGCTGGAGTCGAGGGAGGTTTGAGAATGGAAAGGAAGTAGCGAGCGGGAGAAGAGCTTCGTTTGGGTCCGGTATTTAACGACGCGAGCGGAGCTACGTATCGCAGAATTTGAGCAGGATTTACGCATGATTTTCGGGATACGACGCAGACGGCGCTGAACGACTGGATTTGCGGAGGATTTTATGGATCCAACAGTTTACAGTTATTTTGATTTTGATTTTTTTTTTCTTTAGGTATATTTGTTGGGGTCAACACTTGGGTAATCTCTCTTCCTACTCTTTTATCTTTTCGTCGTTTTCAATTGTAGTTCTAATTGACTCATGGAAAGTTATGTTAATTCTTCCCGCTAAAGCATAGCAATTATTAGGAGTTGTGTGAGAGATCTTTCATAGCACTACTCTTATTGTTAGATTAGGGATTTCTTGTTGAAACTCATTTCGTTTGCAACGTCTAGAGCAATTGATTATTATGTGGTTTTAACTTTTCGCAAGTAACTTGGCCTAAGCTTGTATTTACCGTTCTTTGGTTTTATTTCTTTGCTTGAGTCCTCACAAAACTTTAATTAATTCGCTCCTACTCATTAAGCATGCAAATTCCTTATCTAAATCAAATTTTCATATATGTCCTACATCAGTTGATTAATAAAGCACCATCAAGTGTCAATTTGTCATACCTAGCTTAAATAGCATGTTAGATAGAGTGAAAAGACGTGATTTTTCTCAAAGATTAATCTCATGAGTGGTTACTATTAAGTGAGAATGTGAGAAAATTATGAATAAAAGATGGCTTTTGATGGAATGGAAGTAAACCCCCAACACCTTATCAGAATTCAAAAATTTTCATGATGATTAATTTCAGTAATTAAAGGAGGTTCTATGAAGAGAGTTTCTTAGAAGGTGGATGGTTTAAAGCTGGTTCGCTTGAGGTTCTTCAAGCTTTAGATTTAAAGGAAGACATGGTTCTAAGAAACATGTGGTCAGGCTCTTCATTCAAAATTCAAATTCAAGGAAGCACATTTCAAGGCATGAATCATGGGCTACCTATGATACGAACAATAGAATATAATACAATATAAAGTGATACTTATCATATTATTCTTAAGAATTATATATATATATATATATATATATATATATATATATATATATATATATATATATATATATATATATATATATATAATGTTTCTAGGAAACTCACCGAGGAACTCTTATAGAAGAAAGTTACAAAAATTCATCTTTCATTAAATACAATCAACATCTTACATGATTTCAATCCAAGAGAATTCAAATCTACTTTTGTTGACCCACAAACTAAAAGCACACGAAACAGGGCAAAATCGGTGAAAAAAGTGACGCGCGCATCAACACTGCACGTCATTTGATGGGTCAAACGACTTCCAATTGTGAAACGGACTACGCTGTTGCAATGAGGACGTTGAATTCGCCTAAGAGGGAACCCCTAGTAGTCAAATCGGATGAGATCGATCAAAACAAACAACCGACACCTGACATTGACGCACAACATTGACCAAACAACGTCCGATAGTAAAACGGACTTCGTCGTTCTGTTCAGAGCGTCGTCAGTACTCAAAAGTGACTACAAATTCATTTAATTAAAGTCGCCCGATGAGATTGGTGTGGAGTTCTTGGCAGTGGTCGATTTCAATCACCCCATAAGCCCTCACCTTTACATTTTCTCCAATATGTGTTATTGGAATGTAAGGCCTAACATTCTAAATTCAAATGGTCAACTAGAACAAAAAATTGGATTCTAAAATATAAAACTCAATATAAGATAGTTTTGAGTACCTCTGTGTTTTTCCTTTGAATCAAGTACACCTACTCTTCCTCCTCTTGGAACTCATTCCAAGAACTCCAATCACAGTTGATCCACCTCTTCTTTTAAAATTCCTAAAGACCAAAATTTTTAAACAAGAATTTCATGGATTTTAAAATGAAAACTATAGTCAATATTTTGATTATTCTCAAAAAAGGAAACTACTAGTTTAATCAAAAATATTCTCACGTGACAAAAGCTTAAAATGTAATTAACCATAAAGGTTTGTCTCTATAGGACATTCGTACCCCAAAATAAAATAAGCCCCATTCAATCAACTATTAAATGGGGTAATCTTTGTTAAAATTGTAAATTTTGTCATTGAGTTCATATGGAAAAAAAAAATATTTTTGACCTTTGGACTATCATTTTTTATGTCATGCTCGATCATAAAATATGCAATCCGTTATCCAACAGATTTTTGGGCGAATCCGTTGGGGAAGATGCCTCTTTCATCTAAACTGGTAGTTTCAATTAGTCATATTAAATATTGACTAAAGAATATTTATAAATTGATTGTTGTATTGTATGCCTCTCCCTTTTCCAATTTTGGGTTGAGTGATGTCGATACAAGTAATTGATGAATTTAAATATTAATTAAAAGTGAAAATAACTCACCAACCAATTGATGAATTTTGATGATCTTGGGTTCCTTTTGCTACTAGTGATGCCCTCTCCAACTTTGCAGAGGACTCTCAAAGCAGATGATGGCTGGATTGAAAGTTGTTGTATAAACTTCACTTTCTCTCACTATCACCCTCTCTTCCCCAAAATGGTGTTTTGGGGCTTGGATATAAGGGAGAAATGCTCAAAAGAGGTGAGGAAATGGCTGGAGGAGCTAGGGGAAGGAGGTTTGAGAGCTAGGGGCTGCTGGAGAATAAGTTTGAAAATGAATCTCAAGGAATGAGCTTTTAGGTCAAATTTTCTCACTTAACCCATGGCTTTTTTAATAGATGGCCTAGATTGAATTGGGGCAAGCTTTGATGCATGCCAAGTATCCCAAGGTTGTTAGAAGCTAGGGGGAAGGCTGCTGCATGAGTGTGACCCCTTGGCTCATGTGATGAGGGGACCAATTGCCTTTTCCCTCATTTGGTTAACACATGGCTTAGCTTGATTTAAGTGACTGACTTAAGGTCTCTTAGGAGATGAAATGGGCTGGTTTAGAGCAAGATTGAGAAGGTCTTGATGAGGCAAAGGATTGCCAAGGTGGCTTGGCCTCCTAAACTTGAGAGCTCATTTGACCATTTAATTAGTCAAACCAGTCAAAAGGGCTGATGTGGCATTCAAGGAAGTGCACTTGGCAGCTTGGGTGAGTAGCCAAGCACTTACAGCCATGGCCTTAGAATTTTGGTCAAGTATATGGAAATGGAGTGGGGATTGATCCCTCCAATTGGGTTGACCAAGTCAAACAAGAGGAATTTGACTTAGAGAAATTTTGGACATGTTTGGAATGTCCAATTGAAGGATTTTGAAGGATTAATCTTGTTTGAAATGGCTTGAAACAATGATTTGATATAGTTGTAGGTTAAGGGTTGATTTGATCAACCATAGTTGACTTGGTCAACTAAGTGAACCTATGAGTTTGTTTTGGGTCCAACAAATTCAAATGAGAAATTTGAGACCAATGGAGGTGGAGTAACATAGGTTATAAATATCTAAAGATTTTGTAACCTTTGGATTTCAATCAAGTTTCTGGGGTTAGAGGTCTCAAATTGATCTCAAATTTGGAGGATTGACCCAAGGGACATGTCTAATCAATATGCAATTGATAGATCATAAATCATGGGTCATTTGACTGGGTTTTAAGGTGATTAAAAAATTACCCAATAAAGGTTAGAGGACATGGGCCTTTCACCATAAGCTTTAGTCAAGAATTTTGGATTTGAATGCAGTTTTGAATTTGATTAATTGAATTTAAATTATCCATATCAATGAAAATCAATTAAGTGATTGTTGATGATTGGATAAAGAAAATTAAATGATGATCACTAGGTGTCAGTGCACTGAGCTGGGCAATGTACTGAGTCACCTGACTACAATGCAGGGCTGCAACTTCAAGTGATTATAGTTTGATGCAGATTGGATGATTGAAGTTAATGGAAGTTTGATTGAAGACTGGATTGAAGTTTGATTGAATATTGGATTGAAGTGTAGATTGAGTTCTGGATGATTGACAACTAGATGATTGTTAACCATTAGATCAACAAACAAGACTCTAGATGAATCCTGATAACCTCATACATACATGAGCTCAATATAGATATAATTCTTAATGTCCTTGGACCAACTTCAGTCCAACTGTGGTTTACTCCCCGACACCTAGCACGAGAAAAACTCATTTGATTACATTTTGATTTGCATAATCTTGCAATATAGTAAAATAAGTGCATTAAAGGGGCCTTGCGTGCTTTGCTTGCAGGAACTTCAACTGGATTGTAATGTTGAAATGTACTTGTTACCTTTTTTCACTCATGGAGCCAATTGCCTAACCAAACTTTGTCTTGAGGCAATTGCCTTGTTTAAGGTACTCCTAGAGATCATGTTGTGGAATTATAACTAATGAGAAATCCATCAACTAAAAAATTAAAAACTGAAAAAGAATATCCTATCTGCAAACAAACTTGAATAGCAGCCCCTCCAAATCATCTGATAAATAGGAATCCATGTTAGCACAATGAGAAATGAAACTTCTCCAACCATATCCAAGATAATCTGATTAGAAGCATTATTTGTATCATTTATTTGTGTCAATAGGAAAGATGCCAACACAACAAAAGCAACATCATCATAAAGCCTTTATCCCACTATGTGGGGTTGGTATATCAAAAAAATACTCAGGCATGTCATTTTTTCTTAAATGGGGGGAAATAAGTAAGCATTTCATTTTAAGAGGAAGTTCATATGAATTTGCTGTTAAAAATCTGTATTTTAAAGAGCAAATAGTTTTTCATTGCAAGTAATGCTCATGTGCATGCTTAATAATCCAACTACTCAGTTGATGATAAAAAAATTAGAAAGGTAAAAGAATAAATCTTTATAGAATTTCTTAGTATTCAGCCTTTATATCACATTTTTAAGGATGGTAATTTATCAATTTAAGACATGTTAATTGTTGACCCCTACATATAAACCATGTGAAAAGAGGCAAAAAAAAAAAATGATTATTTAGGCAATGTGTGCATTGACAAAACGCATCACTTAAGGGATTAAATGACCTCTGATTGCCAAATGGATGGTATCGTTGCGATCAGGATATTGAATTCTGCTGGGTCAAGGCCCACCCGTAATTGAATCGGATGAGATTGGTCAAAAGAGACGACCGACACCCGAAATTAAAGCGCGAGGCTGATCAAACGATGTCGGATCAACAAACGGACTTCGTCATTATGTTCAGAACATTGCAAATACTCAAAAACTGTATTTTATTTGTTCAATTTAGATCATCCTAATGAGTGACATGAATTTCGAGATAACGCATATTTCGAGGAAATCAGGCCCCGACGTCGCTCAAATAACGTCCGATCATGAAACGGACTATGCCATTGCATCTGAAACGTCCTCAACATTCAAAATATACATCTTTTGTGATTAATTGGGATCAATCGTAATGGTGACACGGATCCCAAGGTAATAACACGCATATCGAGGAATTTGACCCTCGTTGTCGTCCAAACGATTTCAGATCGACAAACGGATAGCGCCACTACGACCGGAACGTCGTCGACATTCAGGATATACATTTTATTTAATAAATTTGGATCATCCATAATGGTGGTGAATTTCTAGGCGATGCAAATATGATATAAAGGCCTGCGTTACGACAGAAATGAGGCTTCAAAGACGCTCGGACGACGTCCGATCGACAAACGGACAACGTCATTGCGTTCGGAATGTCGTCGGCATTAAGCGTCTATATTTTATTTAATCAAATTGGATCGTTTGATGTGACGTCGCAAATTTCAAAGGGCGATCCAAAAATGATGCAAAGGCACGCGTTACGAGGGAAATTAGCCTCGTCGGTGACGAAATGACGTCCGATTGCAAAACGGATGGCGCCATTGTGTCCGGAACATCGTCGGCATTAAGAGTCTACATTTTATTTGATCAAATTGGATCGTTTGATGTGGTGTCGCAAATTTCAAAGGCGATCCAAATATGATGCAAATGCACGCGTTATGAGGGAAATAAGGCCTCGACGACGCTCGAACGACATCCGATCGCAAAACGGACTGTGTCATTGTGACCGGGACGTCGATAATATCATAAATGCACTACCAATTTATCTAATTTCTATATTCGACGAATTCGACGTACTAAACGAGGTGATTAAACACATTTCAAGATGAGATGCGCGCGAATCAATGTATTTCCTTTTGAATTCATCACACGATTATAATTTCTTATTAATATTAATATTGATAATATCATATTATTATTAATGTTAATATTAATTCAAAAGAAATAAAATCAAAATCAAAGTCAAATGAAATATCAAAATCTTATTAATTTTGATTGCCTCGGCTGCTCTGCTCCCTGATATCCCGCTGAAGCAGAACCTCGGAGAGACGTTGCCTTGTCTTGATGCGAAGCTTCCTCGTTAAAACGAACAAAAGAGAGAACGTGGGGGATTTGGTTCGTTCTAAGCCTTCCAACATTTCACTCCCACACTAAAAATCTCTTTCACCTCCTCCCGTCCCAACTTTCCTCTAAACCGAACTCCACTTGCAAGCCTTCTTCCACCTGTAAAAATCTCCATTCACCTCGAACCAAAACCCACGTCAAAGCCGAACACTCAAAAGCCATCTCTCGACTCCTCTCCACCGTTCTGAACTACTCAACCGGCTGCAGAACATCTGATCACTTACTCCTACACCTCAAACCGAAACCAAGCAGCTCCACTGCACAAGTTTGTCAATAAACCTGAGGCCGAGCCATTATGTCTTCCGCCTCCAGCCAACCAGCTTCTTCCTTACCTGATGCAAGCCAAGACCTCTTCAATCTCCAAGCTCTTCCACTACCGCCTTATCCAAGTTCCAGAATGACGTTGCCCCTCTTCTCTATGGTCTGTACCAACGGGCTACTATGGGACCTTGTCATATTTCTAAACAGAGAGCTTAGAATTTGGTGGAGCACATTAAGTGGACTAGTTGGCATGGACTTGGAAATATGGCTTTGATAGACGTAATGTGTCTGTTTGTGAAAATCTTGGAATAAGAAGAATATTCCATTTCACCAGGCAAAGCTATTTTAGGAAATCTGAACGGAAAGCGCCATCGAAGTTGTCATGAAAGTATGTCCGACTCTCCTCCTCACATTCGCCATCCTCTTCCCTCGGTCCATCTGCTTGACCGGAAGTTTTGTTGGAGAGACTGTACCAGCAGCGGTGTATTTTCTCTGGCAACTTGGGCTTAAATTATATGGTTCACATTTGTTCCTTTGGAGGCGATGGTGTTGATTTTCTACCTTATGTTCTCTCTTTCTCCCCCTAATCTCTGCTACTCTGAACGCCTCAAATTATTTTGGTACTTACATGATGCAATCATGTCCGGATGGTATCAATTATGCATAATTTCTTATATGCTTGCATCAGCATGCCAGATGAAGTAGCATTTATTTCTGCATTCATACAAAAAAAAAAAGCTTTATAAAGATCACTTGTTTTCTTAAATTTGGAAAATATGCTTCAGCTGAAGTAACATTGATGAAATTGTTTCAAGTTAAAGCATAAAACAAGTGAAAATAGTAAATCGTCTTCTTCATCATGATTTCTTTGATGCAGTGTGGTAAGCATTTCAGATTATTGTAGTGGTTGAAATTTGGTTAAAACCCACGGTACAGTGAGCTATCATTATGTACTCCAAATGTTTAGAGAAGAGGATATGATATAAATATATATATATATATATATATATATATATATATATATATATATAGTGATGATGGTGGGGAGGAGTTTTAAAATGGGAGGGGAGAAATAGTCCTGAATGCATTTCATGATCATCTAGTTTTTATTTATTTATTATCACAAGCCAATCACTGTATAGTTTTGTTTTTGTTAGTTTTGGTAGTAATGGTAATTATACTTGTTATTGTTGGCCAATAAAGTTGATAGCTAATGGTGATGAGAATTAACATCATTATCACCATGATTTATATTATTTCTGTTATAGTGATAGTCACTATTTTATAATTCATATCATTGCTAAAAAAAAAAGAGTTTCAAAAAGAAAAAAGAAAAGGATTTCAAAAAATAAAAAAAAAAGAGGAGATTTTCGTGCATCTCACCGACTTCACCAACCATCGCGAAGGTATGAATTTCCAACTCAGATTCTCGTTTCGACGTTCGTGGCGCACCGGAAAACCGCCCATACACGTCTTTATTGCGCGTGGTGGGATGAGACCCCGGTGCGGCGTCTACGACGAGGCGGACAATCACCTAAACTCCATTTCGATGTTCGCGGCGCACCGAAAAACCGCATATACACGCCTTTATTGCGCGTGGTGGGATGGGACCCCGGTGCGGCGCCTACGACGAAGCGGGGTCATTTATAAGTACCCTCGAGCGAGGGGAAAGCAAACTGTGTTTTCTTCTTTATTGTTATTTTTATGCAGGCGCACACGAAGACCCCATACACACCTTTATTGCGCGTGGTGGGAGGAAAGTACACGGCCGCGGTGTCCTCGTCCGAGGGCACCTACCATACACGCCTTTATTGCGCGTGGTGGGAAGGCTAGTCTCCCAAAATTTCCCCTAAACGGGGGAGACGCCGGGAGGCTGCCGAAATTTTGACTGAAGATTCAAGGACTTGGACATAATTTGAACAAATTGAACTTGAACTCGGACTAGAACTTGTACTTGGACTTGGACTTGGACAAAGTGCAAAATGACATAAAATTTAAATAATTAATATGAACTTGAATAACTCAAATGATTTAAACTTGAAAATGAATTTGGACTTGAATATGACATGATAAACTATACTTGGACTTGATTTGAGTCAAGCACAATGGACATGAACTTGAATTTGAACAATGAAAGGAACTTGATTTGGACTCAAGTGCGCTTGCACAATTTGAACTCAAATGAAGCAAATTGAATATTAACCCAAGCTTGATTTGGAAACAAAAGACTTGTTTTAAAATCTCAATGAATGTAATTTGCTCATAAACAAATAAAAGGCTTATGTGGAATCATCATGCATATTGCAAACAACATGTGGAGTTGCAAAATTAAAGAGAGTGATCCATTTGAATTTCATCCAAGCAAGCAAACAAAGACCTATGTGTTAATGCTTTCCAAAACTTTGACATGTAACTCTTAAGTGATAATTTCTAATATGCAAAGATCGTCTTAATTGGGATAAAGATGTTGATAAGTGATGATATTAGACTTATCATGCATATTGAATCATCAAAGTAAGAAGTTTGTACATGAGGTTCGTTCGTAAGCAATCAAAGAAGACTAAGAAGCTTGATTTGATTATAAACTCATGATATAAGCTTTTGGATCATACCAATTGATTCATAAGATCAGAGCTAGTTCATCCATAATCTACTTTTAGTAAATGTATTGATTAACTCGAAAGGCTCTTGATGAATATGATGGTTCATAGTTTGCTTGTAACCAATGCCAAAGTATTCATCTACGATCATGCACAAAGGATGAAACATGTTAGTGAGAAACATCAGAAGAGCTATAATGAATAGAAATATTTATTATGCTTAAGGATTCAACCATCATTTGATTTACAAGCAACCATCGATAAGGATTAAGGACACATGATAATCCTTCCAAACAATGAAGTCTATTGCTAACATACAAATGAACTCAAGGGATGAGCAATGAATACATAATATTTGCAGCAAAGATGACGATACTCTGTGGTTGGCAAATGAACGCATTCAAATAAGAAGACTAAAGCTGATTATAATCTCCACGACAACCATATGTGGAGAGATACAATAATCCCTACTATCTCCACTTGCAGAAACCATAAAAGAGAAAGATACTATGAGATAAGCATGATGGAATGCAAAAGGTAGAAGACAATACAAATTATCCATGAATGACTATCAATGATCTGCAATACATACAATTTCTCTACGAATCAAATGTATGTATAATATCCTCTCATAGGTAGATACAGAAAGACTACAGTAAATGCAGTATCCTGTAGTCAATTTCAGTCTAAGAATGAATACATCTGCTTACAACAGTCGTGGATGCTACGACACCCCAAAAATTAATCACCGTTCAATGGCCAGCAAATACGACTGTCCAATTCGCTGCAAGGAGCAAATGCTTCTACCACCTACAAGAGATTACAACTCACCAAAATGGATGTAGTAGTACCTTGCAGTTCAAATGTAAGCAAGAACTATGAATCTATTACAGCCAGATGCATTGAACTCAACGAGTAAAGAAGATCAGAGGGAATGTGGAATCCGGCAAATACAACCTCCTACGGGTTAAGTCAGGAGATTAGTTAGTGCACTATGATCCGCCTACAAAAATCAACAAATAGTGCACGACAGTCTACCTGTACGAAGCAGCGAACAATTCTATCCAGAAGCTGCTACGCCACGCCACCGGATCTGCAACATTCATACAAGCAGACAGAAGGCGTCCACAAGTTACAATGCCACGCCACCGGATCCGCAACTTCTATGCAAGCGGACAGAAGGCGTCTATAAATATCCCAAAGATACCCCCTACACGTGCACTATAAATTGTATACACATAGGTACACTAAAGGGGGAATATATTCTCCACCCGCATGAGCCCCGACGAGCGTGTTATTGGTACACACGTGACGTCTAGGGATGCTGCGCGGGTTGACAAGTGAATTCAGGTTCGAAACCGATCCTTCTATACGGGTCAATAGAAGTCGACAGGGTTTGAACCAACAAACAAATATACGATTGTAGTGACCGTCATATTTATCTTAAAACATTCATATTAGGCCTTCAAGGCCTATAACCATGAAAATTCACTATCAATGGGCATAAAGCCTATGAAACCCGATCTTCTGTCGGCAGCCCGACAGAGTTGACAAGGTTCAATCCATAAAGAGAAATAACCCCACAACACCCCGATGATGGCCGTGTTGAATGCATATCTCAACCAGAGGGGTTCACAAACATTTTTTTCAAATGTCTCCCAAATAGTTCATAGCTCCACCTAAAATACCCATTCAAAACCCAAAAGTTCCAAAGAGCATACAAAATCCAGAAATCCTCAAATCTCAAAAATTCCAAAAATATTTAAGAATGAAACTATCCATCCCAACACTTAAAGCAAAGCTCATCCACCCTCCGCAACAATTTGCCGGGGCAGACAAATTAAAATTTACTTCAGCTCACAAAGAGCCAAATGCCTAGTCGAAAATATTACTATGATTCATTTTCAAAAAGTCTTCTGCCAGTAAGAACGTGGTACGTGTCCTCTAACCGGCAGTTTCGCCGCCAAATGGTACTGCAGGTAAACGGTTATGACCAGGGGCCCTCTGAACCGAGTGGTTTTGCCGTCAAATGGCACCACAGATAGCGGTTATGGCCAGAGCCAATACGCTCCTTAATGACGTTAAATCCTTGAGATATGAATCAATAGGATATGATCGATATGGTACAAAGCCCTTTGTTAGCTAAGGTGGATTCAAATTTGTCCCCTTAGACAAACATCCAACCCCGGTCTACAAGGTTCCCTTGGACGAAGCAACCCATGGCTGCCGACAAGGATCCTTCTGTCAGGTTGGGTCGACTACCTCCTCTGACTAAGTAGACTAGGGACAACGATGGCCCGGGACGACGGAACCATGGGATCTTGATCGGGTCCATCATCCATTCCCCCACCATCCACTTTAAGTGCTAAATGGTGAAATTTCTATTTTTAAATATAAAATTTTCCCAAATATCCCAATCCAAATCTTCAAATCTTCCAAACCCCTCTTCAATTTCCAACCATTTTCAAACATCCGAAACCTATGCTGCTACTATATGCCAGATACACGTATTCTCTATACGTATCTGATTGACGACTAGTCTTAATCGAAAGTTCTCTCTCGTGATCGGGAGGGGTAATTAACTATAGGGGCTTGCGCCTATAGGAAACCAGAACTCAGATCATAAAGTCCTCACCAAATGAGGGTGAAATCTCTGGGTAGTGTCTTATCTACAAACCCATCTGCCTTCCAAAATTTACCTCGGAACTTAGTTCGTTAAAACTCCCTCGCCGAATAAGAAAAGCGAGCGGAGGCCGGGGCTGAATTTTCAGAGCCCACATTAATATTGTCAATTACAGTTTCCACTTTCTATCAAAATCTTCCATGTTTTTCAAGGTTGCTTACAATTCACCATAAAAGGAATACCCAATTCGAAAGCTCCCAACACTAGGGGGTCCATGAACTTGAGAAATTATTAAGTGCGGAGTCTAGACACATCCAGCGTATAAGTCATGTGGCTTGATTTCATTGGAGTCTGATCGCGAGCTACATCTAGACTCCGCACGTAATAATTTTGCCATGCACATAGTATTTTCTTCTAGCCTAGCACGATGGTTGTTTATAATAATTCAAAACTATGATGTTCCAATTCAAATTCAAAGGTTATTCATGACTCAAATCCATGAAATTTCAAGTCATAGTAGGGAAATAGAAACATAAGTTCAAATCAGCCCACTATAACGCTTATTAACCTAGTTGCGTTCGACATAAATTAATCATCTTCACAACAAAGATGTAAGTCAAGGATAAGCAGTTCAGTTCACCAAAGCTTCATTAGCTTGCAACTGTTTAGTCGTAGTTAGCCAAATCCAATAAGATGACACAATTGCACTATACCTCAATAGCACTAGTTGTAGAGGATCTTGTGAAGAATCTTGACCCGATATACTGAAAAGTTGCTTCACTATATAAGCGCATGTGCTAATGCTGAAAAGGAGGGAAAATGCAAGCATTAGAAAAATATAAAGTAGGAAAATCAACACCAGAAGCCCGTAATCAATGTTAAGTTTTAAATTTTAATAGATGTCTTTAACAATGAAGACAAGAAGAAAACCATAATGCATGCATGCAATAACAGTAAAGTATCTGAAGAAGTTAATTCCATTTAAGAAGACGAGAAAAGATAATGCCAGTACTAGTAAATTGTTGAAGCCGAACTTTCAAATATGAAAATATAACAAAAGGCCAAAAGATTTCAAATTTATCTAAACCCAACGTATTTAATATTAGTTTGCAATCAAGCTGACAAAATTCAAATAGTGTAAAATTATATTCCAGAAAATAAGCAAAATCCAGGCAGAAAAAACACTAACATCAATAAAAATCACAAACTGAAATAAATGGAAACGGAGAGTTCATCTTAATGGTTGAAGTTATTGGAATTATTAGCAAAATGTCTACAATTCATGTTACTTAGTGTTATGGACTATATGATTACGATCAGAAACTAGTGGAAGTTTACGTAGATGTAATGTTTTCTAACAAGGGTCTAACCACCTTCTAAACTGAAGTAAGAAGCAAATAGAAGAGAAGAATACCTGCCAAAACATACTAAAAGAATTACCCAAAAACATGTACTTAACCAACTTGATTCCTTGTAGGCAACCCAAACCTGAAACATTTAAGAAAAGCTGATTCAAATAGAAGAAACTGAATAATATGCTTATATAAGATTCTGCATATATTTTATGACAATGTTGGAAATAGCAGAATCACAAAAATTAAAATCTGTTGCATAAACTCATGCTGGTTTGCATAGGCCATAGTTAAGCAAATAATTATCATTCTAACACCTCAAATGTCATCCCTATTATTAGCCTTATTCAGTAACTAGAGATCAGCCTAATTAATCACCTTCCTTAATCATTAACTAGGGCATATCTTCAAAAAGGTTGTTCATGATGTTAATTAGTTTATTCCTCCTTCGTAGCCCTTCACAATAATTCAATCACCAGAACAGAGCAGTTTCTGATCGTTATTAAATATGGATTAATAGCGTTAATTCTAAAACATTTTGTATAGTAAAATTAAATAATAATAGTTGTCAACCACATTAACCTCTGTTAAAATTGCTTGAAATTAAACAAGGTCTAATGGAAATTAAGAAACATATTGAAGCTAGCTTTCTTTGGGAAGAGAAACATCTTTTTTGGTTGGCAAGCATCATACCAATTAAAAAAAGGGAATGATGAAATTCATTTGTGTCCACTTTAGGGATCTGAATAGAGCCTATCCCAAAGATGAATTCTCATTGCCTATGCCAGAATTTATGATAGCATAGCTTCTTCGCATGTGATTTTTTGTGTCATAGATAGTTCATTTGATTACAACTAAATTAAGATTGCCCCTAAAGATGAAAATTTTATTGCGTTCAAAACCCTCTCCGGATTTTTCATTATAAGGTCATACCTTTTGGTCTTAAGAACATTGATGCAACTTATCAGTGGGCTAGGACCCCCAATATTTGACAAATTTATTCATAATTAAAGCGAATGTTATGTCAATCATTTGCTTGTCAAGAGAAAAAGAAATGGAATACCATTTCTATGATTGGAGAACAAGTTTTTAATGATTGCATCACTATGATATGAAAATAAACCCTCTGAAGTATGCCTTTAGAGTGACTTCAATTAAGTTTCTAGGTTTCATAGTGAAGGCCATTGAATCGAAATTGATCTCACCAAGATTAAAATTGTCTAAAAAAACCTCCTAAAAGTTTTACATAATTGAGATGTTTCGAGGTTGGTCGGCATATCTAAGACAATTCATTTTAAATTTGCCAAACAGGTGTCACCCATTTGTAACTTTATCTAACGAGGATGAACAATTCTATTAAGAATATTAGTGTCAAAATACTTTAGATAGCATAAAGCAGTATTTGACCTCACCTCCAACTATGACTGCCCCTATTCAAGAAAGCCACTAATTCTCTAAGCGGTGGCTTTGGATGAATCTCTTAGACCCTTATTAGCTCAAACAAATAAGGAAGAAAAAGACAATGGGTTATATTATCTATGGCGACGTTTAATTCTTATTGAAGTGCATTATCCACCGCTTGAGATACAGTATTTGGCCTTCATTTTTGCTGCACATATGGAACTACATGCTTTCTCAAAATGTACAACAATTTCTAGAGTAATAATTTGTAATATCATATGCCCGTCCAACTTTGCCCTGATTTTTGGCATGAAAACCTATCATTTTGCTCCAATTTAATATAATCATACCCTTTCATGCTATAAAAGACCATGCAAGTGCCTTCTTAGAAGTACGATTGATCCTTATTGAGTCCTCTTTAAATGATGTTCTTCCCGATGTGGGCTCCGAAAATTCGTCCCCGGCCTCCGCTCGCTCTTTTCTTTCGGCGAGGGAGTTTTAACTGAATAAGTTTCGAGGTAAATTTTGGAAGGCAGATGGGTTTGTAGATAAGACACTACCTAGAGATTTCGCCCTCATTTTGCGAGGACTTTATGATCTGAGTTCTGGTTTCCTATAGGCGCAAGCCCCCTATAGTTAATTACCCCTCCCAATCATGAGAGAGAACTTTCGATTAAGGCTAGTCATCAATCAGATACGTAAAGATACATGTTATCTGGCATATAGTAGCAGCAATGGATTTAGGTATTGGTAGAAATTGGGTTTGGATTTGGGTATTTGGGAAGTTTAGATATTTGGAAAGATTTAATATTTAAAATAGAAATTTCACCATCCTTAACTTAAAGCGGATGGTGGGAGAATTGATGATGGACCCGATCAAGATCTCATGGTTCCGTCGTCCCGAGCCATCATGGTCCTTGGTCTACTTAGTCAAAGGAGGTAGTCGACCCAACCTGACAGAAGGATCCTTGTCGACAACCATGGGTTGCTTCATCCAAGGGGACCTTGTAGACCGGGGTTAAATGTTTGTCTAAGGAGACAAATTTGAATCCACCTTAGCTAACAGAGGGCTTTGTGCCCTATCGATCATATCCTATTGATTCATATCTCAAGGATTTAACGCCATTAAGGAGCGTATTGGCTCTGGCCATAACCGCTATCTGTATTGCCATTTGGCGGCAAAACCACACGGTTCAGAGGGCCCCGGGTCATAACCGTTTGCCTGCAGTGCTATTTAGCGGCGAAACTGCCGGTTAGAGGACACGTACCACGTCCTTACTGGCAAGAGATTGTTTGAAAATGGATCCTAGTGATATTTTCCAATGTTTAAAATTGCGTATTCGGGTATTGAGGCGTTTTTCATTCGTGAGACGAGGCGTAAGCCTCAAGGCGTTTTGAGGCGTAAGCCTCAAAATCAAAAAATTGCGTAAACATAAAACAGGGGTGTCAATTTTGGGTCACGGGTCAGGTTCGGGTCGAACTTGAAACTGACCCGGCATTAATCAGGTCAACTAACCCGACCCGTTTTTGCAAACGGATCAATTTTCTGGACCCGAACCCGACCCGCTTTGGGTTCTGGTCAACTCGACCCCACTTGTTTCAGCCAAATCCCGCGCCTACATTCAAATATTTCGCCAAATCCCATTAAGTAGTGGCAGCGGGCAGCCGGGGCAAGCTATACGCGACAGGCGGGGCAGGCTACACATGGTCGCGGGTTACGGGCGGTCAGCGGGTCACGCGCGGGCAGCGGGTCATGCTCGGACCACGGGGCACGCTGCGCGGCTCGATGCGCCGGCAGGACAGGCTGCGCGGCTCATAGGGCTGACGCGGGGCTCGCTCTAGTGCGCGATGCGGGGAGGTGCGAGTGCGCGACGAGTAAGGGCAGACGCGGGCAGCGATTGCGTGCGGCAGCGGGGCAGCGGGGTGGCTAGAGTGCACGATGCAGGGCGCACTCGAGTGCGCGACGCAGGGCTGACGCGGTGACGCCGACAATTGAAGTGGGACAGTGGGACATAGAACTAACGCTAGACGCAACGCAACGCTGGCCTCGGGACGCGACGCGACGTGGCTGTGGCAGCCGGGTTTATGTGTTATTCCGGATCAATTCGGGTAATTCCCGGGTTTCCGGGTCAACCCAAACCCGACCCGATTTTGCAAATGGGTCAGTTTTCAGACCCGAACCCGACCCGCTTCGGGTTCGGGTCAACCCAAACCCAAAATTCTCGTGTTGGGTTTTTGGGTCGGGTCCAATATTGACAGGTCTACATAAAATGATACATTTTTTATATATTAATGAGTGAATAATATACAATATAAATGTTATATCCAAAATTTCAGGTATGTTAAAATTCTCATCATAGTTTGAGCTTTTATTCTTTTCTTAATATAATAATAATAAATTTTAAATTATTGCTAAATTAATTACTATGAAAAGTATTTAATAATTACGATAATGAGATATAATAATAAGTATTGTTTAATTGGAATAACTTTAGTACTAATTATTAGTATATACTATTAGTTAATAAAAATGTTGGCTCTACAGCAATTCTAATATATTAATTTTAATGTTTCGTACTTCAGTACAACACTAAGGTTATATTAATTAATATTTTTCTATGTCAGCCACTAAATTGAGTTGTAGTGGTTGATCACAATCAAATGGCACGGAAAGAAATATTCCCTATTTCCTATTATCTGAACCGTGGCTTATAAGGACTGAAATGACGTGACATAGAGCAGTTATTCTAGAGATTTTTATTCCTTATCCACTCTGTCACGCAAGCCTTTCTCTATTCTGATTTCACGGAAGCCAACAGAGGAGTGTATTCGACGCTGTATAGAATATGTAATGGGCGACACAGTGGAATTTTTCTGATGGATCCGTAAGAATGCAGGCGGCTCAGTGATTTGGAGTGATATGTTTGTATAGTGAGCCGCACTATGCAGTAAAGCAAAGTTCGGCACAGTGTAATAGAGGAGTTTGGTTGTGCAGAAGAAAATATCGCAGAATTTCTGTAGCAGAAGGCGGACAATGGAGGGGTTTTCGATAGTGCTGAGAAGAGAATAAGAAATTTCTGTAAAAAGGGAAATCGTAGGGAAATTGTAGTGAAATAAGAGGTAAATATTTTGACATATTTTCAGTATCCATTTATATTTATACAAAGTGGTGCAAGTTCTTAGTGTGTACAATTATAAGTTTAGGATTCATCAGAATCATTTATGCAAAGGAGAGGTTTCGGGGTGACTTACAATCGTAGAAGAGTTCGTGGTAGAGATTTGAATGAGACGACTGGGCAAAGAGGTAAGTAATGCAATTTAAAGTTTAAAGAAAACTTTTATAAATTTGATATTGTATCAATCTAAGGAAAATAGGCACTACTAGTTTGTTTCTTTTTTTTCTAAAGGATATTCATAGTCAAGTTTTCATGTATGAATACCCACTCCCATAAATTCATTATGTGAGTTTAAATAAAGATTTATTATGTTCATTTAAATGTTTTTCTTGTTAATAAGATTTTGGAAAGAGATCATTTTCTTTACTTATAATGTGCATATTCATTTTATACAATGAATGAATAAGAAAACATGCAGCAAGTGTAGTATGGATAATGAAAATGAAAAGTGTACTGAATATCAATTTAAAAGTAAAGTTTGGCTAAAGATTTATGTATAACTTACCAATGCATGTGGGGCAAAAGGGTCCCCATATATTAAACTGTTTGGTAAGTGGGGCAAAAGGGACCCCGAGGAAATGAAACCTGCAAAGCAGGTGGGGCAAAAGGGACCCCAAAGAGGCAAAAGGGACCTCTATGTAATTCAATGGCGATAATGCCAGGTTTACCTGGGCTCCATTGAATATGTTTATGAATAAGTAGCCAAATCTTTTAATGAGTAAAATTGATATTCAGTATGAATGCAAGAAGAAATTCTGAGTAATGTCAAATGAGAATTTATAAAATTTGCTCTAGTAGTTTAACTTTATTTATATGTTCAATATTCAAAATTTTATAATCATGTCATTTAAGTGTTATTTCATATTGCATTACTTATGGAGTCTCATAGCTCACCAGTAGTTTATTACTGGCTGTTGTTACAGGAAAGGGAAAGGAAAAGATTGAAGAAGACTAATCTGCAAGTATTTTAATTTTATGTTAATGTTTATTCTATGTTTGAGGTCTACTTTTGAGGTTAGTAAACAAATTTAATATTGTATTACTTTGAATTTGTTTGGTTTTCCTTAGTGGCTCTGTACTAAGTTTTGGATGAAACTTGAGAATTGATATATGCTTCCTTTATTGTATTAGATGAAGTTTATATGATCTTTTATATAAAGAGGAAATATAATGATATGAAAGAGATGTTAAGTGATGGAAATGTCATGTTTATTCTTGTTATACTCTACCTTACTGTTAAGAGGTACTGTGGGGTATTACAATAAAAAAGCATAAGATATAAAGTAAAATGAAAATATCCCAATAATAAGACAAAATGAAATATAGTTCAACTCAAAATTCTATCTTTCCCAAATCCCAGTAGTCTTTTCATTAACATATAATTGTAATTTCTAAAAATAAATAGCAATGACATATCACATAAGAACTCATAAGTCATCAGCACTGTCATCACTAAGGGATTCTTCATTTGAATCATCATTATGATGAATTGCTCTCTCACCTTCCTCCTTTCCTATAGAGTCCAATGTCGGGCATTTACTTCAAGATTTATGTAAGTTTTAATATATATAGCATGAGGCGTAAGCCTCATGCCAGTGAAGCGAGGCGGGCCTCAACCAAGATGAGGCGCAAGCCTCATAAAAAAAACTCGAGGCATAAGCATCGAGGCGTTTTTTACTAGAATTGCGCAAAGGCGGGCCTCAAGGTTAGCCTCATAATGCGCAATTTTAAACCATGATATTTTCGACTAGGCATTTAGCTCTTTGTAAGCTGAAGTAAACTTTAATTTGTCCACCCGGTAAACTGTTGCAAAGGGTGGATGTATTTTTCTTTAAGTTTTTTTTTTATGGATTTATTTCAATTTTAAACATTTTTGAACTTTTGGGATTTTTGTGGAGTTTTGGATTTTGGGTGGCATTTGAAAATATTTAGGACCCCTCCGGTTGAGATCTGCATTCAACACGGCCATTATCGGGGTGTTTTGGGTCATTTCTATTTGTAGCTTGAACCTTGTCAACTCAGCCGAGCTATTGACTGAGGATCGAGTTTCGTAGGCTTCGTGCCTTTATTAGTGAATTCATGTTGTTGTAGGCCTTGAAGGCCTAATATGAATGTTTTAAAGCAAATATACCGGTTGCCATAACTTTATATTTGCTTAATGGTTCGAACCCTGTCGACTTCTATTGACCCGTATAGAAGGATCAATTTCGAACCTGAATTTACTTGTCAACCCGCACAGCATCCCTAGACGTCACGTGTACCAATAACACGCTCGTCGGGGCCCATGCGGGTATTTGATTATATTTACCCCTTTTAGTGTGTCTATGTGTATACAAACTATTGTGCACGTGCGGGGGTGTTCTTGGAATAGACGCCTTCTGTCTGCTTGTACGAATGTTGCATATCCGGTGGCGTGGCGTAGCAGCTTCTGAATAGAGTTATTGCTGCTTCATACAGGTAGACTGTCGTGCACTATTTGTTGATTTTTGTAGGCGGGTCATAGTGCACAAACTAATCTCCTGCCTTACATCATAGGAGATTGCACTTTTCGCATTCTTCATGCATTTTGTTGTGGTATTTGATCTCATATAGTACATCCGTCACTGCTATAGGTAGGTAGGTAGATGCATACCTGTTAACGGCGAATGGCGCACCATGA
Organism: Dendrobium huoshanense; assembly: GCA_016618105.1. Lineage (NCBI taxonomy): Eukaryota > Viridiplantae > Streptophyta > Magnoliopsida > Asparagales > Orchidaceae > Dendrobium > Dendrobium huoshanense. The sequence goes on from CM028351.1 coordinate 8,640,258, forward strand.
CGCAAAGGTCCACTTGGAGCCATAGTGCATAGCGCACGGCGCGGCGCGCGCTATTTTAAATATGGCGCAAGCTATATAAAAAATATAAAATAATAAGCATGAATATGAAATATTATTAAAAATGAAAGACAAACTATCATAATAATAAAAGACAACCATAACATATATAAGTTCGACTAAGTAACAACCAAATATCTCATAATTCAAATATTACAATCTTTTTTTAAAAGATCAAATATGAATTTAATCTACTCTTCTTGGGAATCATCATCAGCAAATGTTAAAAAAGCTTCATTATCTTCTTCAATATTGTCTCCTACTTCATAATCCTCTTCATCACCCTCTTCATCATCATTCTTAATAGCAACATCATGCCTAATTGAAGATTCTTTCTCTTTCCCTTTAGATCTTTCCTGAATATTATAGCTTTTATCATAAACACCAGTAGCTTTAGCAACACTTGTCCAAGTTAAATCTTCCTCTCCAGCAATAAAGTCATTTTCTTCATCAGACTCATCATCTAATTTTCCTGTTAGCCATTCATTTGCATCATCTATCTCAGTCAAAGAAATAGGATCAATGACATCACGATGATTGAATCTCCGAATCAGTGCTCTATTATATTTCACATAAACTAAATCCTTTAAGCGACCATGATCCAATTTGCTTCTTCGTTTGCTATGAAGCTGCAATTAAAATATTATTACATTACTATATTATGAACATATATAAAAAATCAACACATACATTGTAAAATACTTACATGTTTAAAAATACTCCAATTATGTTCGCATCCAGATGAACTACATGTTAAACTTAGGACTTTGATAGCAAAGCTTTGTAAATTGGGAACTCCTTGTCCATATGCCAACCACCAATCAGCTGGAAGAAATGAATTTTTTTTTCAATATTATATAATAAATCAGTCTTAATTTTTTTGTAAATAATGATACTTGGAGATCGGGTAGTTCTTTGTCTTACAACTGGAGGAATACCAAAAAGTCCTTCACCCCTAATGTATAAACTTAATTCATTATTGATTTTATCTTCTTCAGCTACATCTTGAGATAATCTTCCAATACATTGATAAAGACCATCAGCTATTTCCTTATCTTGTAAGAGAAATTTTGAAGTTCGTTTGTATGAAAATTAGGAAGCGGTACTGAGCGTGTACCTAGTTGTACCGAGCTGTACCGAGCGGTACCGAGCATTTACATAGCAGTACCGAGCGGTATCATGCATGTACTTAGCAATACCGAGCATGTACCGAGCGTGTACCTAGTTGTATCGAGCTATACCGAGTGGTACAAAGCATGTAACTAGTGGTACCGAGCATGTACCGAGCGATACCGAGCATTTACATAGCGGTACCGAGCGATATCATGCATGTACTTAGCAATACCGAGCGTGTACCTAGTTGTACCGAGCTAGTACCTAGTTGTACCGAGCTGGTACCTAGTTGTACCGAGCAGTACAGAGCAAGTAACTAGTGGTACCAAGCGGTATCCAGCATATACATAGCGGTACCGAGCATTTACTTAGCGGTACCGAGCATACCTGTTAGGTTCTAAATTCTTGTAAGAAATAGCCGTGCAAAACAACAGAGCTGTGCAGAACAGACGGAGGTTGCAAATCAGAGTCGGCTGGTAAGATTTTTTATTGGAACAGACGAAGGAGGGGGCGGATTTGGCAGGACTGCTCTGCGGGACGATTCGGCGGAAACAACGACTTCGACTTCGGGACATATTCGGTTGGATTCGGCGGAAGTAGCGAATGTAGCAAATAGAAAACAAAAAACCTTCGACTTCGGGATAGATTCAGCGACCTCGACTTAGGGACTGCGGGATGTGTTCGGCGGATGCAGCAAACAGAAAATCTTTCGTGAAATTAGGGCAATGAATAGTCGTTTATCTTAAAATATAGATATATTTTTAAATATAAAAAATATTCATAAAGCATACGGATATTTAAAAACAATTTGGCGTGCTATTTTGCGCCGTGCGCAATGCGCCATGGCTCACATGTGGCGTAAATAGCGCGCGCTATTTTAAACTCATGCGCCTCGCCATGAACATGGCACCGTAGGTGCGCCGCGCCGCGCCGTGCGCCATGGCGCGCGCTATTTTGCGCCATTGACAGATATGGGTAGATGTACTCCATAGATTGGAATTGACTTCAGGATACTGCACTTACTGAAGTCTTTCTACATCTACCCATCAGTGGCATATGACACATACATCTTTCTTCGTAGAGAGATCATATATGTTGTAGATCTTTTATTCTTGCTCGTAGAAGACTAATATATTTGACTGAAACTAAGTAGTTATTGACTGTATGAATGATTTAGCATCCACTACACATTAAGGGTCATCACTCATAAGTGGACTTCTATATGAGTGAGGACTCCTCGTTTATTTGTCAATGTTCACATTTATCATACACATCACTATGTTCATTTGTAGGAAACTCCATGCTACTGATTTGTAAGCATATTTAGAACTACTTCAGGTTTTCTTGTGGAGAACACATTGGATGTGCAACGGATCTTTTACATTAGCTCATAGGAGTTTGTTATGCTCGTATAACTTTGCACTTGTTACATATTGAATCCCCTCTATTTGTAAGACTCAATATATTTGGCTTCATTTTGCTCTTATGTTCATAACAGATGAGCATAGTTATTTGCATATAGACGAGCCACATTGAATAATACAAGTCTTCTACTATCATATAAAGATAACTTAAATCTTGTATGATGAGCTTTCTTGATGACATTTGTATTTGGTTAGGAATTCATGATAGCTCTTTAATGTTCATTGGAGATTTCATGCCATAGCTTCTAGGTAGAGATCTTGTTGATCTCTATTTTTGCAAGCAAGTGGTACTATCCCTTGAAAGCATCATGTCATAACGAGAAAATTTGATTATGTTACTTACAATTCCAACCTTACTTGTAAGGAAATAGTATTTCTAGATCTCTCATACATCACCAACCTTATACATTCTCACATGTAATTGAATTATTATTTTGCAAATCATGACATCATTTTAAGTGCATTTTTGATTTGGTATCATCTTAATCCAAACATGAGTTCACTTCAAGTTGAAATGCTAGTTTAAGTCCATCTTGCAAGTTTAAGTCAAGCTCAAGTTCATATTTTACAACTCAAGTATTTGCTTGAGTTCAAATGGTTCTTTTGAGTCACATGAGATTCAAAGTCAACTCTTATTATAGTTCGGCTTATAAGTCCACATCAAAGTCCCCTGCGGTCTTTATAGAGTTCAAGTCCGAGTTCAAAATGAGTTCAAGTCCACTGTAGTCCCTTGAGTTCAATCAAGTTCTAGTTCTTTGTTCTTCTCATTTGATTTTCAAATCAAATGTAAATTCAAATTTTATGCTTTCAAGTTTATTTGAGTTTAGGTTCACTTAAGTCAATTGAATCAAGTCCACAAGTCAATTGTCTTCTCAAGTTCAAAGGTTCACAAGTCCAAGTCCAAGTTCAATCATCCTTTGAGTTCAACCAAGTCCAAATGTAGCATTATGTTCACCCGAAATTTCGGCAGCCTTCTGGCGTCTCCCCTGTTTAGGGGAAAACTACGGAAAACTGGGCCTTTCCCACCACGCTAAGAAAAGCGTGTATGATAGGTGCCCTCTTTCGAGGACACTGCGGCCGTGTAATTTTTTATCCCCCATCACGCTAAGAAAACCGTGTATGGGTATTTTTTTAAAAATATTTTGCAAGAAATTTTTTTTTTAAAGTATTTTGCAAGAAAAGCAGTTATTTCCCCATAAGCGGGTACTTATGGGTATCCCCGCCTCATCGTGCGTATCGCACCAGGTTCCCATCCCACCACGCTAAGAAAAGCATGTATAGGCGGGGTTTCCAAGGAGATACGAACTTCGAAGAAGGGATTTAGGTGATTACCCGCTTCGTCGCAAGCGTCATGACGCACTCCCTCCCACCACGCTAAGAAAAGCATGTATAGGTGGTCGTTTTGTCTCGACGAATGCGTTGAAATGGGTTCTTGGAGTTTTAGGGTTTAGAAGTTATACCTTGGCGGTCGTCGGCGCGGATCGAGGGAGAGAGAGAGACATTACCCTTCTCTTTAAAATTAATTATAACTGACATTAAGTAATTATAATTAATTTGCTAATCATAATTATTTTTAATTAATAATTATAATTAATTATAATTAATTAAAATAATTAACTATATCTTATTTAAAATTAATTAAAATAATTAGTTATAATTACTTTAATTATAACTAATAAATATTAATTAATTTTAATAAACTATAATTAATAAATATTAATTAATAATAATTAATTATTATAGATTATAATTAAATAAAATATATTCTAATTAAAATTAATTATAATTAATAGGATTAATTATAATTAATTTAATTAAAATTAATTGTAATTAATCATAATAAGTTAATTTTAATTAAAAATAATAATTATAATTATATAATTTCTCTCCCTCTCACTCTCGGTTAGGCCATTTCACGGGATCTGGCCGAAGGAGCGAGCTAAAGGGGGAAAGTTACCTTCAAGCCAACGAGCTCCCAAGTGTTGCTTCCGATTAAAATGTTATAACTTCCGATCCTATGGGAGGGGAAATGTCGTGGAGGGAGGCGGAGAAGGGCTCGGCAAAGGTGAGGGGATAGGTCGGCTTCAGGTAGGGATCTCTCTCTCTCTCTCTCTCTCTGCAAATTGAAAGGAGGCGGAGGCGGAGGCGGAGGCGGAGAGTGAGGTGGATCGGCTCTCGGTCACGGGTAAGAGAGGAGATTGGGAGGAAGTGGAGGTCAAGTAAGGCTACAGGCGGCGGATCGGGGTTCTGGGATGGGATTCCGGTCTTGGGAGATTGGGTGGAGGTTGATGAGGTCGGAAGAGCTCGGGTTGGGGAGCTTGTGCGTGGAGAGCAAATGGAAGAAGCAGCGACTGAACGCCTCGTTTGGATCGAGTATTTAACGAAGTGAGAGGCGTCCAGTTGGCATGCGATTTGGGCAGATTTTCCAGGAAGAGATGCGCGGCGCCGACTATACAGTATTTTAGCGGGATTTATGCATGGATTCGTGGGATCTAGCAGAGGTAGGTTTTCTTAGGCTTTTTATTTTGTTTTATCTTTGGCTTCTTTAACAGAGATCAACACCTGATGAATAGACCGTGATTTTAGAAATGATGATCTTCCCCATGAACAAACCATGATTTTACAATATAAAAAAAACTCCACTTGGATGCTATATTTTGATGGCGTTGCATCTTTTCAAAAAAGTAAAAGACAATAAGATGCTCTTCCAAGAAAAGCTAGTATTGAGTTAGTTTTCATAACTCCAAAAAAGGACTATTGTAATATTTTAACCATTTATTAACAAGCTTTTTGATAACTAGTTTAGAATTAACAAGTTTGATAGATATCCAAAAATTTAGATCTTTGGAGATTCACTAGTTATTAATCAAATTCCTAGAATTTAGAAAGATTTAAAATCAAAATTATTATCTTATTATTAATACACTTTGAAACTCCTTGAACATGTTCTTATTGTTATTTTATTTAGAATTTCATGTGGAAGAAATTGTACAAAGGATGTAAAGCTTCCGAATGAATTTGTCTGTCTAGAATAATAATTTGTGGGATCAAAAAATTCGCGCCCTAGCCTCTCCGCAACCCTTCTCCTTTGGGTAGGTGAGGAAAGTTTTAACGAGTTTAAGTTTCATGTAAATTTTCAGAAGGCGGATTGGGTTTTAGATAAGTCACTAACCAAAGATTTCGCCCTCATTTTGCGAGGACTTTATGATTTGAGTTCTTATTTCCTATAGGCGCAAGCCACTATAATTAATTAGCCCTGCCGATAATTAGAGAGAACTTTCAATTAAAATTAGTCGTTGAATAGATATATAGCATCCAACATATAATAGCAGCAAAATTATATATTAAAAATTGAAATTTATCACCATGCACTTATAGCAGATGGTGGGAGAAATGATGATGAACTTGATCAAGATCTCATGGTTTCATCATCCCAGGTTATCGTTGTCTCTAGTCTGCTTGGTTAGAGGAGGCAGTCGACCCAGCCTAACCAAAGGATCTTTGTCCGCAGCCATGAGGTGCTTCGTCCAAGGGTACCTTATAAACTTGGGTTGAATGTTTGCCTAAGAGGATAGATTTGAGCAAACTTAGTTGACAAAGGGCTCTATGTTGTATCAATTATATCCTATAGATTTGTTGCTCAAGATTTTAGATTCATTATGGAACATACGGGCTATGGTCATAATTGTAATATAGTGGTACCATTTGGCAATAAAACCAGCGATCAAAGGGCCCCAATCATAACTGTTTCTTTGAGGTGTTATTTGGCGGCAAAACCACCGGTTAGAGGACACGTGCAATGTCCTTACAGGAAAGAAATGATTTGAGAATGAATCTTAGTAATATTTTTATGGGAAATTTTTTAAAGTAAGTATGATTAAAAATTTAATTATGTGATTAAGCATCGTAAAAAATAAATTTAGAACTAGGCAAAGTCGCCCGTTTAACGAGCGACTTAGTGCTGACTCAGCAATGCGCTTGCCAGGTCATCCGGTTGATACTGTAGCAAGTCGCCCATTAAACGGGCGACTTGCTACAGTAACATAACACTAAATGTATATTTTAACATTTTATTTCGAGGCGGTTTATATAATTAACATTTTTTCCCAAAAAAAAAATATATATATAATTAACATTTCACGTCTCTTTTATTTGAGATCTTGCAGCAATTTAAATGTCTCTACAGATGATTGTGTTCCCATCTAAGGCGGAAAGATGATGTCACAGACGAAATGATTAATATAAAGATAGACTTTTATATAGTTTGCTAACTCTACTGCTATGCTAGTTTATGCAATTATTACATCACACCCTTTTTCCCTTTAAATTTACATAATATAAAGCAAAAAATTTCAAGCCGCCGCATGGGCATCTAAGTAAAAATTTCACGGGCACAACATATATATTAATTAGTTTATTTGCCGGCAGTTTTTTCTGAAATAATTTAATTAAAAAAATAAATATATATTTTTATTATTTGTTACTGTAGCAAGTCGCCCGTTTAATGGGCGACTCGCTACAGTATCAACCATATGACTTGGCAAGCACATTGCTGAGTCAGCACTAAATCGCCCATCAAACGGGCGACTTTGCCTAGTTTTAATTTTTTTTTTACGATACTTAATCACATAATTAAATTTTTAATCATACTTACTTTAAAAATTTGCCCTATTTTTAACTGGACATTCACTCTTTATGAGCTAAAGTGATTTTCAAATTTATCGAACTCAACAAACTGTTGCGGAGGGCGAATAGATTTTAACTTGCGTGCTTTATTTCGAATAGATGTTTTGAATATTTGAAGAACAATAGATTTAAAATTTTTATTTAAACTTGAGCCCTGAACAAATAATTTTAAGATTTGGGGGCATTTTTTAAAATTTGTGTGGACCCCTTCGGTTAAGATTTGCATTCGGTCATCATTGAGATAATTTTGAAATTACTTTAAATGTTTGCATTTTTATGAGTTTGTGAAGCATTTAAAAAGCATGAACCCCTCTAAGATTATTTTTAGCAAAGCCATCATAAGGGATTTGTGAGTTTTTTCATTTCATTAATTGAACATTGTCAACTTTATTTGATTGTAAATAGAGGATCAGTTCAAAAGACTTTGAAGGCCTAAAATGAATGTATAAAATTAAATACAACAGTTAATTCAGTGAGCCTTGATTCCAAGAGTTTATGCTTTAGCATTGAACGTTTCTTGTAATAAACCTTGAAGGTCTAATATGAACTATAAAAGCAAATACTCTAGTAGGCGCTACGACGATATATTTATTCGGTTCAAGTCATGTTAACTCCATCCATTCGAAAAGGATGATCAGACTTGAACCTAAGTTCACTTTTTGACCATGCACATCCTTAGATGTCACGTGTATACATAGATCACGCTAGTCAAGGCTCAGGCACGATTTTATTTTTTTAGTGCATTTTGTATAATTACACATTTGTATTGTTATTTGGTGCATGTTTGCATGTTTTAAAACTCATTACATTTCAGTCCGTGTAGTATCCTCAAATGCCACATGTATGTGTCACACTCGTCAAGACCTACACATGTGTTACATATTTTATTTTTAAATAGGATGTGCGCATTTCAACAGTCTTAGAACCTATTTATCATTTTTATAACCAGCAAAGCATTCTCGGACATCACGCTTATGTTCATACTTCATAGCACTCATCGAAGCCCATGAGGGATTTTGTTTTTTTTTTTATGTGCTTTGCACAATTATACATTTGTATGTGCATTTGTATTGCTATTTGGTGTATGCTTGCATGACTATATATTTGTATGCTTTATGATTTGAACAATGCATTTACATAGTTTGAATAATGCATTTATATGATCTGCATAAATGCAGTTATATAATTATTACAAGATTGGCATAATGCACATTAAGTCTTGGCATGAAACCTACGTATAAATGGCATATAACACATTTGTGTGGCAAGCATAATACCTTTATATGATGATTGATGTGTTTGCAGGATTTGTGTGATCATTTGTATGGTGCATTTACATAATGCACCTACACTATTTAAATAGTGTATTTGTATGATTGGTATGTTGCATAATGTGCTTGCAAAGTATTTGATGCGTTTATATAACATATTTATATATTTCAATATGTATATATGAAGTGCTTGCATACCATTTAGTATGTGCGTTTGATATGTCTGCATGTGATTTGGTATGTATTCATGACATATTTATATATTGTATGTGTGCATTTGAACAGTTGAACGTGCATTCGTATGTTGATTAGCATATGTACATAATACACTTATAATATTATAATGCACTCGCATATTTTACTCAATGTGTTTGTGTGACACATCCATACGAATCTCGATGTACTTGCATAATAGTATGATCATTGGCATATCTAGGAAGTGGTTTGCATGATCAACGATATGTGAGCATGTTACTTAGTGCGCTCGTATGATTGGAGGCATTTATATTTGCCATTCGATAAGTCTGTATGTATTTGGTACATCCACATTATACAATAGGGGGCTCGTAGGTGACACCCTTCAGTGATTTGATGCATCACATGCATTTTGATGAAGGGGTCCTATAACACATAAAAATATACTATTTTGTTTATTTGCAACAACAAATGTTTACATAATGTACGACACATTCACAGGGCATATGACACATTAACAAGCATATGAGCCTCCTAACTTCAACAGTTGACGTGCACGCTACCTAAAACACTTGTGCACCTGTGACTCCTCCCCTTGCAATTTTTGTATTTAGAATTTAGCTCATCAAGTCCCACAGGGGGGTTAATTTTCTAGGTTATAAATAGGAAACCTGATCCTAGTTCATTCCTTTCCACATTTCTGTTCACATAAATTGTGTTGCAAGGGGTTTGAGAGTATACTAGCTAGAAGCTAAGGGAGAAAAGCTTGATTCCTACTTGTCGATGAGCAACTACTTCTCCTACGAGTTCACTATAAGTTCTTTTTTGTTATACTTTGATTTTTGTTTGTTCAATTTTATTTTCAGTGTTTGGAACTTTGGATGTCGTGCATTTTTTGTTGACTTAAGAGTTTAGTTAGATTTCAATTTTTTTTCAAATTTCTGCTAAGCCATAAGTTTTGTTGTAAATTTTGGAAACACCCTGATATCGTCACCGCATAGGGGGCTGCATCAGGTTACAAAGTCTTCCCATCTGCCAAGAAAGGTCATCATAGTAGATGTCAGGTGACACTGCATCCGAAATTTCATTCCCTACCTGCCAAAAAAAGCAATCACTGGTCTTCAAATACCTGTTCATAAAGCACAACATTTCCCCGCCTTAGCTATGCGGCGGCCGAGGCGGCAACAGTGACACAATGGTGATGATGATACATGAGACATTCGTGGAGGTTGGAGAGAGGCTTGGTTAGCATCTTGGAGTCATTCAAGAGAGGGAGAGAGAGCCCAAAGAGGAGAGAGGGGAGTGTATTTGGCATGTAACGTGAGTAGGGGGGTATGAGGGAATGTTTGGGTGAGGGGTAGTTTGGGTATTATTTAATTTAGGAATTTTAACTTTTTTAAAATCTCTCTTTCTCTCTTTTTATTATTTTATAATATATAAAATCAAATATATTTTTTAATTAATTGTGCTTCGGCTTTATCTCCACATCATCGGCATTGCTCACACACATCAATGATGCCTTGGTCAACGCACGTGAAATTTTAAATTTTCGCCGATCGATGATGCCAACCAACATGGGTGCCGATCTTAACATGTTTCATTACTTCAGATGCATTATCACTGTCCGTTTTCACAAACGGAGACCATTTCGACGATTTGCATTTTTGGTCGACACGCGTCTGGCGAGTTATGCATGACTTTGAGCTCTTTCTCTTTCAAAATTAACCTTGTGTAGTCGACATGACCACGACACTTATATTAAGGATAATTCTTTCTGGTAGAAGTATAGAATCTCCAAGTTTTCCCTCCTATAGGTTTAGAACAAATGAAGAACTTTGCACCATAAGGTGAGATTGCCTTAGTCATAACTTTAGCAGGTGGATTCAAATTTGTCCCCTTAGACAAACATTCACCCTAGGTCTACAAGGTCCCCTTAGACGAAGCAACCCATGGCTGCCGACAAGGATCCTTCTGTCAGGTTGGGACGACTACCTCCTCTGACTAAGTAAACCAGGGATCACGATGGCCCGGGACGACGGAACCATAGGATCTTGATTAGGTTAATCATCCATTCCCCCACCATCCGCTTTAAGTGCAAGGGGGTGAAATTTCTATTTCAAATATCAAACTTTCCAAATTCTCATATCCAAACCCAAGTCCCAAATGCTCATGCTGCTACTATATGCCAGAGAACACGTATTTTCTACGTATTTGATTGATGACTAGCCATAATCGAAAGTTCTCTCTCGTTATCGAGAGGGGTAATTAACTATAGGAGCGCAACCTATAGGAAACCAGAACTCAGATCATAAAGTCCTCAAGAAAGGAGAGCAAAATCTCTGGATAGTGTCTTATCTACAAATCCATCTGTCTTTCCAAAATTTACCTCGGAACTAAATCCTTTAAAACTCAGCCCCCCCCCCCCTAAAAGAAAAGCTCAAGCAGGAAGAGGCGGAGGCCGAATTTTCGGAGCACAAACTAAGCAAGGCTAGACTCGATCCTATTGGCTCATACTAGGAAGATAATTGAAATGTTGAAAATCTAATCTAAATTTCCTAATCTGGATTGCACAAAGAAGGGTGAGATTTCCTACACTAAGGAACATATTGCCTTTGATCATAACCGGTATCTTGTTGTGCCATTTGGCGATAAAACCACTCAGTTCAAAGGGGCTCGAGCCATAATCGTTTATCTTGCGGTGTCATTTAGCGGCAAAACCGCTGATTAGATGCACGTACCATGTCCTTACTAGTAGGAGATTGTTTGATAATGGATCTTAGTGATATTTCGACTAGTCATTAGCTCTATTTGAGCTAAAATAAATTTTAATTTATCCACCCCAGCATACTGTTGCAGAGGGTGGATGGATTTTTGCTTCAAGTTATTGATGCATGAATGAATTTCAATTTTAAATATTTTTGGATTTTTCTCGGGTATTTGGGTGAAATTTCAAATATTTGAAATTAAACTCTCCGGTTGAGATTTGTATTCAACACGACTATCATTGGAATGACCTTGAGGTCACTTGAAAAAATATTTAAATTTTATGGATATTTGAGGGCATTTTGAAATACTTGAAATTAACCCTTCCAGTTCAGATCTACATTAAACACGACCATCATCGGGGTGTTTGGGGTCATTTTTATTTGTTAATTGAACTTTCTCAACTCTATCAACTTATCGACAGAGGATTGGGTTTCATAGGCTTTATGCCTTTGCTGGTGAGTTTTCTTTGTTGGAGGTCATGAAGGCTTAATATGAATATATTAAGATAAATATCTCGGTTGTCCTCACGACCGCATATTTATTTAAGGATTCGAGCCTTATCGACTCCTGTCTACGTGCATAGGAGGATCGGGCTCGAACATGGGCTTTTTTATTGACTTGTGCAGCATCTCTAGATGACACGTGTGTACTTATAACACGCTCGCCGGTGCCCATGCATGTATTATGATTGCACTTGCCCCTTCTATATATATATGTGCATACATATTATAGTGCATGTGCGGGGGCATTTTAAAATATTTCAATTGTACAAGCAACTGTCATTTAAATGAATGCAGCATTTCATTTGAGAGTTTGAACACGCCTTATGTCCGCTTGTATAAGTGTTGCGGATTCGGTGGCATGTTGTGACAGCTTATGCATTGAGTTGTTTGTTGCTTTATACAGGTAGACTGTCAGGCACTACTTGTCTCTTTCTATAGGTAGATCGTAGTGCACTAATGAATCTCCTTCTTTAACTAATAGATTTTACTATCTACCATGGTTTTTTTATATTTGTCCACAGACAACATGTTGAATGTGTAACGGGTCTCTGACAGTGTCATTGAACTCTTCTACTTGTAGGGAATTGATTATGTCTTTTCTTAGAGTTTAATCACTGTTGATGATGGAGATGCCCTTGTATTCCTTCATCTCTACCTCTTGTTGAATTCGCCGAGTGTGGGTTGTATTCGTCACATATCAACCCACATTGTCTGCAGATAGATGAAGTGGCTCACATATGAACTGAGGCTAACCACTGAATAAGTTGTATCCATTGTTAATGCCCTCCCCACACATTCATCAGTTATCTATCATGTTCATTGTGTGTTACCCTTCAGCATGTGTAGTCAACTCTTGTATTTATTTATGAGTTCGTCGTCGTTAACTAGGGGGAAGTCATAACATTCACTGCATGAGGTTTATATATGTCATGAAAGCATTAGTGCTACTGCTGATCGTAGATATGCATTGGCATGGCCTTCATGAATTACTGAGTATTTCTGCATTATAACTTGTAAGTATGCTGCTGTCTTCCTTGCAACTCTTATCTATCATTACAAGTGAACTATTATAGTCCAAGATACCCACATCATGGCTTTGGAACCAAGCCATCTCCTTTACGATTTTCTTGTTGCTACCTTCAAATTGTCCCTTTTAATTGGCATGTTTTTAATAAGTCAACTATAACACTCGTCAAAGGCTTCACTTGATGACTTGTAAGTGGGTAGAAAATTTAAGATTGATTTTAAGTTGCTTACATTTTAATGGGTAGAAAATTTATTTTGTCCTAAAACCCTACCGCATCAAAAGTCCAAGCCACCGCTAAGCAAAACAAGAGAAGAAATTTAGAAGAAAGCGTTCTTTTCTATTACACAAACAGATAAATAATGAACACATACTTGCATACATGTATAACCAATTAAAATGAATGTAAATTATATAGTTCAAATTATTACAATCATATTTGGCAGCTGAGTTGCCTACTATTATACAACCTACTCAAAATTTTATTAACAGACTATTTATGGGGGTCTTCAAGTTTTGGCTTCTAGGTAGGTCTTGTGCTTTACCTTTAGCAGATACATCCTCTTGATCCGCCTCTCCTTTAACTAAACCCAACAAGTTAAAATACAACCTAAGTTTAATCAAATATATTTGAAAAAGAAATGATTCAAAGCTACAAATTAAAGGAATAAAAAATAGTTTATATAAAGTTATAAACAAAATATCACATCCAGAATTTGCTTAGCACTTAAGTGTTAAACACCTGCTTCTACACTATTAGTTATGCCTCCTTGGGGAGGTGGGTTGGTTAAGCAGCACATGTTAGTAAACATTTTTATTTATCATTTACAACACCCCTCTTGGATGTGGCCAACTACAAAAAGAGCATGCACATATATATATATATATATATATATATATATATATATATATATATATATATATATATATATATATATATATATATATATTTCTATGCTAATCACTTAAGAGAAAGTGTCCACAATGCAGACAATCCAAAGAGCAGCACATCAAAACATCAAACACATGCGCAAAAAAGAGAAAAATTCTAATTCTAACATGCTTAAAGGGATGTGTACCTAAATGTGTGTAGTTTGTGTGTCATATCACACTATGAAAGGTGTTTTTGTTTTATTGAGGAAATAAGACCTTTAATCTTAATCCAGAGGTTATTTCTTTTTAAGTTGTTTGCGACTTATCTTTTAATTTTTTTCATATTTAGAAGGATTATGAATAACTCATAAAGCCACCATTGCTTTGAGGCAAACCTGCAACTAATGAGGTCCTAAGACACAATGATATAAGCATTGCACATTTGGGGTGGAATGATTGATCATTACATCAAAGAAGCCTAGGTGATTTTTAAGTATTTTAGAGTTCTCTTATCTTTTGGATAAGTGATGAATGTTTACTTAATAATGTAATGTCAACGTACCTAAGGGTTGTACTTAGGACTGTGAAATTCATTTAATTTAGTAACATGAATTTTAATAGATGGATATCTTAGAAGGACATCTAAAGGTTAAGTATTTTAAATGTCATGAAGAGAGATCATGTGTTATGATAAATGAAAATGACACTTAAGAGTTTTGGGTCTAAGAAGATGTCCAAAATATAGCTTTTGGGCTAAGTGTTGGAAGATTCTCTCGAGCATTTAGGATTAGAGAGAAGAAAATAAAGATGTCCAACATGTAGCTTTCATGCTATGTTGCACCGATACGGATACGGCGACACGGATACGACACGATACGGATACGGTACACATCAATTCTTAAAAATACAGGATACGGGTACGACGCGGACACGGCATTATAATTTATAAATCATACATAAAAATTAAGAAAGCAAACAAAGCATAATATTTGAAATTACAAAAGAAAAAAAGACAACAACATCATTTGTAGCCTTGTAGCTTATAATATCAAAATATAAGCAAGCATTAAATGTCTAGTACAACAATAAAAGCATAAACATAAATTATCTAGCACTTGAAATTTCAACTATTCAATAGAGGGAATTATATAATTATCTTCTTCATTGGTTTGTCTTTGAACTTCTATATTATCTTCAATAAATATGATAGCTTCTAATTCAGGCTCATCAAGTGAAAGATTAGTAAATTTTAATATTTTCATATCATCAAGAGACTCAAATCCATCTCGAAAATGAGAGAATCTTGCTCGCAACCGCGGAAGTAAATACGACACGTCTTTTTTTTTAATTTTTTTTGTTTTTCAACGGACACGCGTATCGGATATGTGTGTCCTTTTGAAATTAAATAGTATTTTAATTGGATACGGCTTTGGCGTATCCGACACGTATCGGTGGAGTATTGGAGGCGTGTCCGTGTATCAGTGTATCGGATACAGCACGCCTTCATAAATAGATGTATCGGTGCAACATAGCTTTCATGCTAAAAGTTGAAAAGTTTTCCTAGGTTTTGGAGCGAAAAAGAAATAAATCTACTATAACTCGGAGGTTAGAGGAGAAAGAGAGGAAACCTATATCTTTTGAGCTAAGGTCAAAAATTTTCTAGGGCTTTTGGAGCCCATAGAAGTGAGTGAAGATTTGTAGCTTTGAGGCTACAAATCAATAGAATTTCTTTAGACCGTTAGATGTTCAAAGAAAAGGATTCATCCACCTAACTTGGGTTAGCATAATAAAAGAGATATAATATTAATATTCCTATGTTTGGTATAGAAATATGAGTTGATTTTGACCTAACAAGAGAATTTGTTGGATGAGAACTCTCCCATAACTTTGAGGTTAAGGGGAGAGAAATTTTCTGTTAGCTTTGGAGCTAAGGGAAATGGGATTAAACCTATAGCTTTAAGGCTAGATTAATGAAGTTCTCTTTAGCATTTGATTCAAAAGATAAATGAACCAACACTTGGTCTTTAGACTAAAATTAGGAGGAATTCCCATTGTTTGAGAAGCTAAGGGAAGTAGAATAAACTCATAACTTTGAGGCTGAGTAATAGAATTTTCTAGGAGTTTTGGTGTCATAGAGAGGATAAATGACCCATAGTTTTAGAACTACAGGTCAAGAAGCATTCATTGGATTTTGCATTCAATAATGTACGATCATCTACCTAATTTGGATTAAGTAAATGTAGAAGGGTGAGATGTAAATGTAGATTAAAAATCATAAGAAATTTACCTTGAACGTTTTGATGTTCAAAGAAAGATGTTCACTCACCTAACTTGGGTCAAGTAAATGAAAGATCTCCTACAACTTTTGAGTTGAAAGAGCATGCAACTTGGAGGTATGCAAACTAAGAATGAATCATTGAATTTTCTCTTCAATGAGAAGTGATTATCTACCTAATTTGGTTAGGTAAATATGAGAAATAATATGCAATTTAGTTGTTGCATATTGGAGAAGAGTCTTTGAACTTTTGATTGTTCAAAGAGGGAAATTCTTCCATCCAACTTGGGTTGGAGAGATGGGAGCAGGAGAAAATGCAACTTATTAGTAGCAAATTCATGAATATCCTGTGAACAATGGATGTTCAAAGAAAATCATTCATTTGCTATATTTGGTGCTATGCAAATGAAGGAGGATTTGTTGGGTTTCTTACAATCTTGACTTATAGGAAATAAGGAAGAAGATGCAACTTGGAGGAAGTTCTTTGAACATTTGACGTTCAAAGAAAGGATGATTATCAACCCAATTTGTGTTGGGCAAATACAAGACATGTAGATTTAGATTACAAGCCATCATGAATTTCTTTGAACCTTTAGGAATTCAAAGAGAGGGAGAGAGGGTGGGGGGGGGGGGGGGGGGTTCATTCTTCCAACTTGGGTAGGAGGGTTGAAAGGAAGAAAATACAACTTAGGAGTTACAAATTGGAGGAATTTCTTTGAGCATTTGGTATTCAAAGAAAAATGTGCACTTGCTTAAGTTGGGCTAAGCAAATGAGAAAGACTAGGATTTAGATCCTATGTCTAGAAGACTACTCATTGATTTTGTGTTTCAACAAACAAAGGGGTGGATGAACCTAGGATTTTGGTCCTAAGGTTATATGATTCATGCGATGAAGTGATTGGAGAGTTGGGATACTTCAAACCATCATGCATGAGAATGATGGATGAATGTTTGTTGATTTTACGCTTAAACAAACAAATTGATCGAACATGATTTGACACTAGGGTTTGTTTGCGCTCTTTTGGTCCCTTTAGAGGTTATTTGGAAAACTTCCATGTGAGTTTGGAGAGCAACAAGCAAGGATACCATTTGTTGGTTTTGTGCTCCAACAAATAAGGTGGAAGAATATGGAATTTGGCTCCAAGCTCAAATGATTCATGCAATGATGTGCTTGAAGTCTTCAAAATTTTTAAATAATCATGCATCAGAGAGGTGATTGTTTGTTGATTTTATGCTTCAACAAACAATGAGTGAAATGACTGATCATGCAATGAAATATTTGGAGTATTAAGATGCTCCAAATTTTTCATCCATGAAAGGGAGAAGAAAAGATTATTGATTTTGGATCAACAATCACAATGATATGAACCTAGGATTTTGATCCTAAGGTTAAAATAGTTCATGCAATGAAATGTTTGGAGCCTTGAGATGCTCCAAACCGTCATGTATGAGGAAGAGGAGGATCTACTAGAGAGCTCCTAATACATTAAAAAGGATTCCTAAATTAATTTTGGTATTATTAGGAGATTTGGATAGGAGAGATTTATTCCTACAACTTCTAGGAGGTTTTAAGATCAAATTTGGTATGTATGATATAGGAAGAACATAGGACTGTATGCATGAAATGGTTTGTCATTTTGAATAACACTGAATGCCTACATCATTTATCATTGCACTCAAACCTTTCAATATGCAAATCATACTAATCACGCTTAGGTAATTTCAAAGTATGGTAGAGTATGATTCATAAACTTTGAATGTCATGGAATACACCACCTTTGCTTCACAAGCATTTGGAAATTAAATGAGCATGCTTATAGGTTCACAAATTTAGGTAAACAATGAGCTAGCAAAAGAACCACAATGTGCATTAATCCGTGATTTGAGCGATGCAAACTAATTTGATTAAGTGTGCAAACATTTGGATTGAAGATTTTCACTTGTTTTGATTCTCTAAATTTGGAAAAGCTTCAAAGATGGTTTCAATCAATCTATCTGTTATGAGATTTGAAACATGAACATGAATGTTTATGAGAGACCCCACTAATAATAGAAACGCCAACTTGAACATCTAGTAAATTTGGAGTACATCACAAGTGTCATAATAATGAAAGCCTCCTACATGTATGTATTAATTTTTTCATAATGCATAAATCTAGAGGTGAAAAAAAACATGCCACATTTAGAGAGGAAGAACACCCTGACATTCGGTTCGCCGTCAAATGAAATCACCTAACCTAGGTTGACCATGGGTGATGGTGTTGGAAGGCAATATGATGTTATTATATGCATTTGGGGGTTGCTGGACACAAACCCGGCCACCCTATATGCATAAGTGTACTCGGACTCTACATGAGAGTAAATAAGTGAAAATCGTCGGATTTCTGCCATTTTGTGAAGTGAACAGCAAGCCTAAGGCTACGTTTGGGTATTGGGGAAGCAAAAATCAAAGGTTCTAAGGGACCTATGGCTTGGGAAGCATCATAAACACAACTAAAAGACTTGAAAACCTAGATTTTGCTAAGTTTTTCTTTTTTCTTTTTGGGTATTACCTCGTCGGGTTGTCATGGTGCTAACCACGGTCCACTTGCCTTGCAAGGGCAAGAAAACGGTGGGAGGAAGAAACTGCATCCATAGGGAAAATTTGATGTCCAAAATGCTCCAAACTGTTGTCTCTACTGTTTAGACCACTCCCGAGTGATGATCTTTCCACCAAGTGGTTGTCGGAGATGATTTGCAGGGAGGAGGAAGCTTCTACATTGAGCAAAAAGTGGCAGTGAACAAAGAGAGGCTTCCTTTTTAGTTAATAGGAGAGGAAGGCGGCGTCAGCTGGACGCGAAAGGCTCCTCTCTGCTCGATTCTTCCAGACGCACGAACGAACTAACCCTCCTCGGCTAATCCCTTCCTCACGGCCTGGATAAGCGAAACTGCCGAGCGCAGGCGCATATGGACTCACTGGCCGCACTACTCTCGACTCTAGACGTGCGCGAACAAGAGGAAATGTGTTAACCTGTACTTAAAAAAAAATAAGAAAAGAAATCTCTTCGTACCGAATCGCACGTCGTCGTCGTTCAAATCCCGTAAATCTAGCGACCCGTCATTTCTCCCCACGCCTTCGCACGACTTGGCGTCGTTAAAAGAAGAGGGAAGCATAGCATTCGGGCTCTCTCGATCACCCTCTCTCGCTCGACCTTGCCCCAGCGACGACGTTCTCTTCCAGGGGATCGGAAGCTACATACTTTGATCGGAGGCCACGACCGGAGCTAGCTCGTTGTGACGATAGCTTTCTCCCTTTCGCTTCTTTGCCTCCTCCGGTGCTGTTCAACTTCGCTGCCTTCGACGACTTTTCCTTCCCGTGGATTGGAAGTTACGGCATCTAAATCGGAAGCAACAACTGGGAGCTCACTACTATGAAGGAAACTTTCTCCCTGTTGCACGCTGTCCGACCCCACTCCTTCGTCGACGTTCCTTTCTGTCATATCGGAAGCCAGGACCGGAGCTCGCTGTATGTGAAGATAACTTCCTACCTTGCGTGCGCTTCTTTCTCCCCCCTCCTCCGGCGGCATTCCTTCCTACTGGACCAAAAGTTACGACATTTTGTTCGGGAACAACGACGGGAGCTCGCTGCCAGTGAAAGTAACTTTCTCCATTTGCATGTTCTTCTTCAGTCAAATCCCCGAAATCTGCTGAACCAACGGATTTAGTAAATGCAGGATTAAGCCGAAAATCCTAAATCCGAGATTTAACCATCGCCGAGATTTAACGCGCGTACCAAAACCGTCAGCTGGATTTAGCCTAAATCCGGCCAAATCCCATAATCCTGCCGAGCCGAGGGATTAATAATAAATTTTATTTTTTAATTAAAATTAATTTTCATTAATTACAATTAGTTTTTTTATTAATTATAATCATTTTAATTAATTATCATAATTGTAATTAATTATAATTAATTATAATAATTTTATTTTTTATTATTATTAATTAGTTATAATTAATTAAATTTAATTACTATTAATTAGTTATGATTAATCAAAAACCATAATTAATTACGTTAATTAAATATAAATAATCATAATTAATTATTGTAATTATTTTTAATTAATAATTAATAAATATAATTAATTAGAGATGATTATAATTAATTAATTATAATTAATTAACATTAATTATAATTAATAATAAAGAAATACATGCTCCTCCCGCCTCGGTTTCCGTACCCTCCTTGCCTCGGTCCACGAGCCTCCTACCTCGGTCCACGAGCCTCCACCGTCGGAGTTGCCAAGGTATAAATTTCTAACTCAAATCCTGCCCTCGACGTGCTCAACGCAACGGTGGACCCTCTATACGTGCTCTTGTAGCACAGTGGGGGGGAATCCGGTGCGACATGTGCGACGAGGAGGGTAAGCCCTATACACGCTCTTGTAGCGTGGTGGGGACGGTCCTCAACCTCGACACCGACACCGCCGACGACTGCTATGTAAGGTATGGTGTTCTAAAATCTCATTCTCAATGTTTGTAGCGGACCGGGGAACCACCTATACGCGCTCTTGTAGCACAGTAGAAGGGAGCCCGGTGCAAAGCATACGATGAGGTGGGTAAGCCCTATACACGCTCTTGTAGCGTGGTGGGGAGAGCCCCTACTGGTGTTCTGTACGAGTACTGATGAAGGCCCCATACACGCTCTTATAGCGTGGTGGGATAAAATTTGTACGGCCGCGGTATCTAAGGACACCTACCATACACGCTCGAGTAGGGTGGTGGGAAGGCCCAGCTCCCCTACATTTGGGGGATATACCGGGCTGCTGCCGAAATTTTCACTGAAGTACATAAAGCCGGAACAATACAAAGACCTCGCTTGAACAACAATACAGATGACCAATACTTGGACATGAATGCACAGATTTGAACTAAATGAACAGAGGACTTGTATGAAGAACAGATGACTTGAGGACTTGAATACGAACAAAACCTAAATGACTTTTAAAAGGTCAAATCCAAATAAAATAAAATCAAATTGGAACCAAACTCAAATCAATACAAACATGCAATTGCACTTGCAAGGACTTCAGAAAGACCATGAACAAGCACTTAAAATCGTACTTGGAACTCGAACTGTGCAACATTAGGGGACCCGAACATAGAATTCAAACTTGAAACGAACTCAAGTGTTGAACTGGACTATAGCCTGAAGCGTAATTTAAATGTCTAAGATGAAAGTTATGATTTGGCGAGGTGATAATGCTAATATTGTTGGCAAAGGTCAGTGACAAATGCAACAATACCTCTATGATCGACGTCATCAAGCAAGCAAGCAAGTGAAAGCCAAAACTTCAATGCATATATTTAACCAGGTCCAAATGATATCAGTCCACTATAAATGGTGCAATTGTCTTCCATATACAACAATGAAGAACTAGAGACGCAAGCAAAATATATGTTGATAAAAAAAAAGGGGCGATGCTTGTAGCTGATAATGGAACACCTGTCCCTGCAAACAAATATAATCAAACCACCTGAGATTGGTGAAAGGTGGATACGATACTGAAGTAAATAACCCATCTACAAACACTTCCAGGAGGTCGTAGTGAATACAGCGATCCCCTGCAAATGGATACTTGTGGATAACAACAGTGTATTGAAAGTACAATGAATCACTGTGGAAACAAGTACGGATATTATCTACAAGTGCGTTGAGTACAATGGTGACTCTATTTACGAAAAGGACACCCTCTGACAGAAGGGAGGAAATGTTTGAACAAATTATAACTAAACTTCCTGGTGTTCTAAAGTCTCTTCTTAGTTCTATACTTAAGAAGAAAATAGCTCTGGTGCCCACAAACACGGATTAAATACATTCATATTAGGCCTTCAAGGCCTATAATCAAAAGAATTCACTAAAAAAGGCATGAAGCCTACAAAACCCAATCCTTCTATTTGAATCAATAGGAGTCGACAGGGTTCGAACCTTCAAACAAATACATGGTTGTGATGATCAGTGTATTTGTTTTAATATATTCATATTAGGCCTTCAAGGCCTACAATCAAAAGAATTCACTAAACAAAAGGCACGAAGCCTACGAAACTTGATCCTCCTAAGCATATAAATAGGAGTAGACAAGGTTCAAACCATCGGATAATTATGCGGTCACGAAGTCGACCGGAATATTTATCTTATACATTCATATAGGCCTTCAAGGCCTTTAACAAAGAAAATTCACGAGCAAAAGCATAAAGCCTACGAGAAACCCGATCCTCAGTCAACAGCTTGGCCGAGTCGACAAGGTTCAATCAACAAATAGAGATGACCCCAAACACCCCGATGATGGTCGTGTTGAACGATGATCTCAACCAGAGGGATTAATTTCAAGCATTTTCAAATGCCACCCAAAAGTCCACTCAAAATCCAAAAATTCTAAAGATCATCCATAATCCTAAAGTCCAAATATTTAAAATTGAAATAAATCCATCAAACTACTTAAAGCAAAATCCATCCACCCTCCGCAACAGTTTGCCGGGGTGGACAAATCAAAATCTACTTACGCTCACAAAGAGTCAAATGCCTAGTCAAAAATATCACCAGTATCCATTCTCAAACAATCTCCTGCTAGTAAGAACGTGGTACGTGTCCTCTAACCGGCGATTTTGCCGTTAAATGGCATCGCAGGATAAATGATTCAAGCCAGCAGGATACAACTCCGGTTGATCCTCAACCTCCCCAACCAGTTGATATCGAAGATCAGTCTGAAGAACAGCAAGTTTATAAGAAAAGGCGTAAAGCTAGTCAAGCTTCGGAATCATGATGAAATTGCCTAGATGTCGAAGAAGAAGATGACTGGAGGCAGCCTTTCATGGACTATTTCAAAGAAAGTAGATTGCCAACGGACAAAACTTTAGCTGCTCAAATCAGAAAGAGGGCGCTACGATATGCATTTCTCAACAACATATTGTATCGGCGTGCTTTCGATCAAATGTGGCTAAGATGCTTAGGGATCCGAGAAGCTGATAAGG
The DNA here is from genome assembly GCA_016618105.1 of Dendrobium huoshanense. NCBI lineage: Eukaryota > Viridiplantae > Streptophyta > Magnoliopsida > Asparagales > Orchidaceae > Dendrobium > Dendrobium huoshanense. Next base: position 8,663,453 of record CM028351.1, read on the forward strand.
TAGTGACAGAAGTTTATGAAGGACTCTGTGGAGCACACCAATCAGGTCCTAAGATGGCAGTCAAAATCAAAAGAATGAGTTACTATTGGCCGACCATGGTCAAAGATTGTATCAATCATGCCAAGAGGTGCCATGAGTGTCAGATCCACAGTGATATTATACATCAACCGCCAAATCCACTGCACCCTACAATAGCATCCTGACCATTTGAATGCTAGGGTATTGATGTTATTAGACCGATAGATCCGCCGTCATCAGCAAGACACCGCTTCATCTTGGCAGCAACGGATTACTTCTTCAAGTGGCAGAAGCGGCTCCATTTAAAGAAGTTACGTCCGAGCATGTGATCAACTTCTTTACCCACAACATTGTCTATAGATTTGGTGTGCCACGCCGTATAATCTTAGACAACGGTACTGCATTCAAAAGTACAAAAATTTATAAGTTCATTGATCGGCACAAAATTGATTGGCGGTATTCCTCTATATACTACCCAAGAGCAAATGGCCTGGCAGAAGCCTTCAACAAAACACTGGTGAAATTGTTGAGGAAAATCCTTACCAAGAATAAAAGAGAATGGCATACGAAAATGGCAGAAACGTTGTGGGCATATCGTACAACGTACAAAACACTGACTAAGGCCACTCCTTACTCTCTGGTGTTCGGAGTTGAAGTTGTACTGCCACTAGAAGTTGAACTCCCATCTCTTCGGGTAGCGATTCAGAATGAGCTAACTCAGGAACAGAATGCTCGATTAGGAATGGAAGAGCTCGATGCACTCGATGAAATCAGGTTGCAAGCTCAGCAGAACTTGAAAATCTAACGAGCAAGAATGACAAAGTCTTTTGATCGAATGGTGCGTCTTCGATCATTTCAAGAAGGAGAATTGATTCTGGTGCAGAGAAAGCTAATCATCTCACACAGAAAAATTGGTGGCAAATTCATATCTAACTGAGAAGGATCTTTCGTCATCGAGAAAGTGAACCAGGGTGGAGCTTATCAACTCATCGATCTGAATGGTCAGAGGCCCATGCCGCCAATCAACAGTCGCTACATGAAGAAGTACTACGCATGAAATGCTGTGCTTAATGTGTTATGTTTTCATACATTATTGGTAGCATATACATTTCATATTTTGAAATTCTCCTGTGCTATGAGAATGTATTTCAAAATCCCCCATCAGATTGGGGGCATTTTAAATATTTGTTCGGGTTGACATCGCGCTGTGTGCCAAGATCCCCAAACAAATATTTAAAATATCAAAATCTTAAATCTATTCTACTCTTAAATGTCCCTGCAAGACAGGAGCATTTTAAATATTTATTCGGGTCGACATCGCGCTGCATGCCGAGATCCCCGAATAAATATTTAAAATTATTAATTCATATGTCTTTTGTGCTAAAGAATACAAAAATCTTCTTTTTCAAAGTATATGCATGTGGACCTCTCAAAAGATAGAGACACCTTCTCCATCAAACCAAGACTCAAAGGTTAAGAAAGAGGCTTTTGTAACTACACGCTCTTACAAATTGAGCCGGAAAAACTTGAAGTATTTCGACAGCCTGAAGCTTAAGGTTCGAATGGGTGTAAAAGGTCGGATCCAACAAGCCCAAATATGGCCGGATTGCTGGCAGCTCCGTCTACTCAACAAGCCATAAGAAAGGCCATAGTAGCGAAACCCCCACTTCGTCAACCCATCAGTAGGGACTGTAGGAAGAACGAAGGCCAATTTGACTCGACAAGTTTAAGTGATCGTAGTCTGCAAAGTTCTCCAAAATGACTGGAGAATCAAAGTTCCAGTGTAAGGATGAGTCTAGAACAACCGCCGAATGTTCATAGACTCTCAAAATCTAAAACCACGAAGGATGACTCAAAATCTGTCAACTTCAGTAAAATCAACATTGGGAAGCGCAATTCTCATAGCTCAAGTCTGAAACCTGAATGGGTGTAAAAGGTCGGATCCAACAAGCCCAAATATGGCCGGATCGCTGGTAGCTCCATCTACTCAACAAGCCATAAGAAAGGCCGCAGTAGTGGATCCCCCATCTCAGCAACCAGAGGACAAAGAGCTGTCAAATCGCAGCTCTCCCGAACTGATGAACTCAAGTGAATCAGATTAAAGTCTCCTCAAGTGGTTAAGGATCAAGATACTACCTGCATTCGGTACTATCAACTGAATCCAGAATCGGCAAATCCTTCAACAAATCCGTAAAGCACAAAGCGAGGATCAAAGGAATTCTTCTTCAACAAGTCCGTCAAAGCACAAAGTAAAGGACCGAAGAAAATTATCCCAAAGTTCACACAAAGCTCAAGGCTGAACTAAGTGGATTCTGTCATCAGCAAGTCCGCTATGCACAAAGTTCTGGACCGATGACTCCTTGCCACCGACCTAGCATAAACCTAAATGGTTTGAGTCACCGGCATCTACCCCTTCAACAAGCCCGCCAAAGCTAAAAGCAAAGGGCAGAAGGCATACAAATCCTCTGACAAGTCAGTAAAGACAAATCAGATAACCCTTCACCATGTCCTCAACACAAAGCACAAGGCAGAAGGATCAAAATCTCAGGACTCAAGCCAAAGCTATGGAATGAGCACCCTGGATAACATCTACAAATGTCCCTAAAGACTGGGGGCATTTTAAATATTTATTTGGGACAACATCGCGCTGTGTGTCGAGATCCCCAAATAAATATTTAAAATTTTATCAAGATACAACCAGATGATGGAAGAATCTTGAACATATGTTATCCATCAGCATCAATCTTGAAAGATAAGATATCAACCATCTATGGATACATCTAGAAGCGCAATGAAAAGGAAAATTAGTGTGACATCCAAATAACTTTTGGAGATCCACTAAAAGAAAAAGAAGATTAGTGTGACATCCAAACAAAATTTTAGAGAACCACTAAAAGAGATTAGTGTGACATCCGAACAAGTTTTGGAGATGTGGAGGAAGCCCTAGTGTGACATCTAGAACAAATATCTAGAGATCCACAGGGTCAACTAGCATACAACAAACGTGGTTCGTTCTAGACGCGTACCACATTTGTTGGGGGCATTTGTTGACCTGTACTTAAAAAAAATTAAGAAAAGAAATATCTTCGTACTGAATCGCACGTCGTCGCCGTTCAAATCCCGTAAATCTAGCGACCCGTCATTTCTCCCTACGCCTTCGCACGACTTGGCATCTTTAAAAGAAGAGGGAAGCAAGGCATTTGGGCTCTCTCGATCTCCCTCTCTCGCTCGACCTTGCCCCAGCGACGACGTTCTCCTCCAGGTTGGATCGGAAGCTACATACTTTGATCGAAGGCCACGACCGGAGCTAGCTCGCTGTGACGATAGCTTTCTCCCTTTCGCTTCTTCGACTCCTCTGGTGCTGTTCAACTTCGCTGCCTTCGACGACTTTCCTTCCCCTGGATTGGAAGTTACGACATCTAAATCGGAAGCAACAACAGGGAGCTCGCTGCTGTAATGGAAACCTTCTCCCAGTTGCACGCTGTCCGACCCCGCTCCTTCGTCAACGTTCCTTTCCGTCGGATCGGAAGCCAGGACGAGAGCTCGCTGTATGTGAAGATAACTTCCTACCTTGCGTGCGCTTCTTTCTCCCCCCTACTCCGGCGGCGTTCCTTCCTACTAGACCGAAAGTTACGACATTTTGTTCGGGAACGACGATGGGAGCTTGCTGCCAATGAAGGTAACTTTCTCCATTTGCGCGTTCTTCTTCGGCCAAATCCCCGAAATCTGCTGAACCAAAGGATTTAGTAAATACAGGATTAAGACGTAAATCCTTAATCTGGGACTTAACCATTGCCGAGATTTAACGCGCGTACCAAAATTGTTGGCTGGATTTAGCCTAAATCCGGCCAAATCCCACAATCCTGCCAAGCCAAGAGATTAATAATAAAATTCATTTTTTAATTAAAATTAATTTTCATTAATTACAATTAGTTTTTTTATTAATTATAATAATTTTAATTAATTATCATTATTGTAATTAATTATAATTAATTATAATTATAACCAATTATAATTAATTATAATTATAATTAATTATAATTATAATTAATTATAATAAATTTTAATTTTAATTGTAATTATTTATTATTAATTAGTTATAATTAATTAAATTTAATTACTATTAATTAGTTATGATTAACCAAAAATCATAATTAATTATGTTAATTAAATATAAATAATCATAATTAATAATTAATAAATATAATTAATTAGAG